>WOXC01002292.1:0-144020 GCA_011680675.1 Gymnobelideus leadbeateri
GGTCCTTTGCCCTGTGGAATATCATATTCCATGTCCTTCGATCCCTCAATGTAGAAGCTATCAGGTCCTATGCTATACTGATTGTGTTTCTAATATTGAAATTGGGCGGAGCCAAGATGGCGGAAAGGAAGCAGTAACCTCGCTGAGCTCCTCTGTCACTAAGTCCAAAAGGGTAAATCTGAGCGGATTCCGGAGTGACGGAGCCCAGTGGAAGACAGAGTGTGGCAGAATCCAGCCCAGGAGGTTGCCCAGTGTGTCCGCACAGGTCGAGCGCAGAGCGCGTGGGGTCTGCACAGCTCAGACCTAAGAGCAGGCAAGCTGACTACACCAGAGAGAGAAAAAGCCCCAGCCTGCAGACTTACCAAGGACGAATCGCAGTCATCTCGCAGAGGGAACGGATCATTGGAGCCAGGTAGGAGAGTCGGGCCCCCAGTGGAGAGAGTGGCTTCTCAGGCTGCATTCAGCCCCCAGCCTGGAAGTGTAGAAACTGCCTGCCTGTATAATACAGGGGCTGGAATGGCAAAGTAAATTCTAGCTGCTCCGATCCTCCCATCCCTCCTTCATGAAGCAGAAAACCCAAAGATAAGTCTCCCACCCAGATTGAAATCCGAAGTTAATGGAAATAGCCTCAGGCTTGAGAATCTCCAAGAAAGGGTGTAACTGAGACAGCCAGGAATCTGAAGAGAAGAGAGGGAGGGGACCCAACAAGCCCCACCTCACCTCACCAACAAAAGCCTACTTATAGCCCAGGGGTATAGAGGCAGAAATCTGAAGTGGTCAGACACATCCCCACCTACACATCTACATTCCTCAATGACTTCCCTGACGTAGCCATAAACTAGCCACCCAGAGGTATTCAAAGTCAAGGATCAGGCCCCAAACTCATAGCCTGAGACACTAAGAAACAGGAAGTCACAATGGGAAGCTGAAAAGGAGAAGGAGAAGGCAAGAAAGTCTATTCGAGCATACTATGCAGGGCAAGAACAACAAAACACACAGGACAATATAGACTCTCTGCCCACACCAGAGACCACAGAAGGAAACATGATCTGGTCTCAAGCCCAAATAGCATTCCTGGAGGAGCTTAAGAAAAATTTTAAAGACCAAATCAGGGAGGCAGTGACCAACTTGGAAAAACGTCTGAGTGAAGTAATTGGAGAAAATACCTCCCTAAAAAAGGAACTTCAAAAACTAACTGAAGACCATAATTCACTAAAAATTAGATACAATCAAACTGAAACTCAGAACTCTATGATGCAGCAGGAGTCAATCGAAAAAAACAAGATGATCGAAAAATTGCAAGAAAATGTAAAATATCACAATATTGAAATTGTTTTTTTCCTGGCTGCTTGTAGTATTTTCTCCTTGATCTGGGAATTCTGGAACCTGGCTATAATATTCCTAGGAGTTTTCTTTTTGGGATCTTTTTCAGGTGATCATGTGGATTCTTTCAACCTCTATTTTGCCCTCTGGGTCTAAAACATCAGGGCAATTTTCCTTAAGAATTTCTTGAAGGATGATTTCTAGGTTCTTTCTTTGATCATGGCTTTCAGGTAGTCCAATAATTTTTAGATTATCTCTCCTGGATCTATTTTCCAGGTCAGTGGTTTTTCCCATGAGATATTTCACGTTGCCTTCTATTCTTTCAATTGCTTGGATCTGTTTAATGGCATCTTGATTTCTCATAAAGTCACTAGATTCCATTTGCTCCAGTCTAACTCTGAAGGAATGAATCTCCTCAGTGAGCTTTTGAGATTCTTTTTCCATCTGGCAAAGTTGGCTTTTTAAGGCATTCTTCTCCTCATTGCCTTTTTGAGCCTCGTTTGCCACTTGAGTTAGTCTGTTTCTAAGGTGTTATTTTCCTCAGTCAGGCTGTGGACTCTCATTTCATACTTTTCCAGCATCCTTCTCATTTCTCTTCCCAATTTGACTCCACTTCTCTTATTTGGTTTTTAAAATCCTTCTTAAGGTCCTCTATGGCCTGTAACCCACTCGTATTCTCATTTGGAGCTTTTAGTGCAGGAGTTCTGACCTCACAGTCCTCCTCCTGTTCCATCCTTCTATCCTCTTTGCCCAAAAGTAGGAGTCTAATGTTGAATTTTTCTGTTAATTTTGTTTCCCTTGCCTAGGCATGTTGCCATTTAATTACTTGACTTTTGGGCTTGTTGCCACAGTAGGACTCTGCCAGCAGACAGGGGGGCTTCTGTCCCAAATGTTGGGGTCTTCTCAACTGCCAGAGGTATTAGTTGAGTGTCTTCCCTGAAGCCCCCGCACACTATGGCAAGCTGGACACACACCCCAAGTCCTCCACCCCAGACTGCAATCCAGATCCAGGGAGGTTAAAGCAAGATCAATTACCCCCCCAGACTGATTTCCAGATCCCCCTACAGTCCACAGGCCAAGAGCTGAAGCTGCAACTGAAGCTGCCAAATGGTGTCTGTGCTGAGTCTCCTTAGCTGCTTCTCACCCCCAGGGGAATTAGCTGAAGTACTCGAAAGTACTTGTCCCAAAGTCCATAGGGCATTAACCTCTCACTTTTTCCTAGGCATCTATGTGTTGATAATTCTGGAAAAACTACAGCTGCTGGTGTTCTGGGGTCCCTCTACCAGGCTGCTGGTCTGGCTGCCCTGGGGCTAAAACCTCTGACTCACTAGGTCCTTGGCTCAGCTCCCAGAGCGCTGTGCTGGCTGCTCCCTGCCGGGCTGCCAGGCTGTCCTCAGTGGGAGGCTAGCTTCTCTGTCTTGTTCTGTGGGTTCTGGAGCTCCAGAGGTTGTTCAGAGTCCCCTTTTATATAATTTTGAAGTGGTATGGGAGAGAGCACCTTGGAAGTGCTGTTTCTACTCCAACATCTTGGCTCCGCCCCCTAAACCAATTTTTTAAACTGAAAAAAGTTAATATGTATTAATTTCCTCTTCCTCTCACCTCTTCTTCGCCCCCCCCCCAAAAAAAAGATAAAAGAAGAAAGAAACCCTTATAATAAATATGCATAGTCAAGCAAAAGACTGTAACCAAAAATGCATGTCTCATTCTGCAGCTCCTGTGGGGATATATCACCTCACTGTCAGGAACTGTGTAATAATTATTGGCATTGCATGGATCAGAGTTCTTAAGTCTTTCAATATTATTTGTCTTTATAATGTTGTTGTCCTTGTATAAAGTGTTCTCTTGATTCTGCTCACTTCACTCTGTATCAGTTTATGTGAGTTTTCCCAGGTTTCTCTGAAACTGGGTTTCTCGTCATTTCTTGCAGCTCAATAGTATTCCATTATATTCATATACCATAATTTTTTTTTGCCTTTTGGAGGGCAATTGGGGTTAAGTAACATGCCCAAGGTCACATGGCTAGGTTTTGTTTTGTTTGTTTGTGGGTGCGTTAAGTGTCTGAGGCAGGATCCAAACTCAGGTCCTTCTGACTCCAGGGCCGATGCTCTACTCACTGTGCCAACCAGCCACCCAAAATGACTTTGTATTTTTTTTTGGAGGGCAGTTGGGGTTAAGTGACTTGCCCAAGGTCACGTGGCTCGTTTTTGTGTTAAGTGTCTGAGGCTGGACTTGAACTCAGGTCCTCCTGACTCCAGGGCCACTGCTCTATTTCCTGTGCCACCTAGCCACACTACCACAATTTATTTAGCCATTTCCCAATTGGGCACACATTATTTTCCAGTTCTTTGGTACTCTAAAAAAGTTGCTATTAATATTTTCATACATATGACTCCTTTCTTTCCTTCTTTTTTTCATCTCTTTGGGTTTTAGGCCTAGTGGTTGTCCCAGTGGGTCAAAAGGTATATGAATACTTTGATGACTTTTGGGGCATAATTCCAAATTGCTTTCTAAAATGGTTGTACCAATTCGCAGCTCCATCAACAGTACATTAATGTGCCTGATTTCCTTTAGCTCATTCATCATTTGTCATCTTTATTTTTTTTATCAACTTTGCTAAGCTGATAGAAGATGGAACCTCAGAGGTACTTTAATTTGCATTTCTCTAAATATTGGTGATTTGGAGTGTTTTTTCACATGGCTAGCAATAGCTTAGATTTATTCCCTTGAGAACTATCTGTTCATATACTTTGACCTTTAGCACAGTATCTGGCCCATAGTAGGCATTTAATAAATGTATTTTGAATTAATCATTTATCAACTCCCTAGTTGATGCCTCTTATCCTGATAAATTTAAATTAGTTCCTTATATATATATTGAAAATTAGAGGGGGCAGAGCCAAGATGGCGGAGTAGAAACAGCTCATCCAAGCTACTCTGCCCCCAGATTCCCCCCAAACTATGTAAAAGGGGACTCTGAACAACTTCTGGAGCGCCAGCACCCACAGAATGACACAGAGAAGCTAAGCTCCCGCTGAGGACAGCCCAGCAGCCCTGCAGGAAGGACCAGCGCAGTGGTCTGGGACCTGGCAGCGCGCAACACGCAGAATGCAGGGAGCAGAGCCGAGCCCAGGTCCCCGTGAGCGGAGGTTATAGCCCCAGAGCAGCAGGGCCAGCAGCCGGCTGGAGGAACCCCAGAACACCAGCAGCCATGGTGACTCCAGAATTATCAACATAGACATGCCTAGGACAAAGTAAGAGGTTAGTGTCCTATAGACTTTGGGACCCATATTTGGGGGAATGCGTTGGCTCCCTCCCTTGGGGGCTAGAAGCCACTGAGGAGACACGCCATTTTATAGTTTTCAGAGGCAGCTCCAGCTCCTGGCCTGCAATTAATTGTAGGGAGATACAACGATCAGTCTTGGGGGGTAATCGCTCTTGCTTTAACCTCCCTGGATCTGGATTGTGATCTAGGGTGGAAGTTGTGGGTGGGTTTACAGCTTGCCAGAAACGGAAGTTGCCCCCCACACGTTCGGGACGAAAATTCCTCTATCTGGCCTTAAAGCCATAGTGTGGCAACAAGCCCAAAAGTCAAGTAATTAAGTGGCAACATGCCAAGGCAAAGGAAACAGAAAAATGCAACCCTAGACTGCTATTTTGGGGGCATAGAGTGGGAAAAGGACTGTGAGGTCAGAAGTCCTGCTCTAAAAGCCCCAGGGGAAAACATGAGCGGGTTGCAGGCCATAGAGGACCTTAAGAAGGACTTTAAAAATCAAATAAGAGAAGTGGAGGAAAAATTGGAAAGAGAAATGAGAAGGATGCAGGAAAAGTATGAAATGAGGGTCAACAGCCTGACTGAGGAAAACAACACCTTAAAAAATAGACTAACTCAAATGGCAAAGGAGGCCCAAAGGGCAATGAGGAGAAGAATGCCTTAAAAAGTCGAATTTGCCAGATGGAAAAAGAATCTCAAAAGTTCACTGAGGAGACTCATTCCTTCAGAGTTAGACTGGAGCAAATGGAAGCTAATGACTTTATGAGAAATCAAGATGCTGTTAAGCAGATCCAAACAAATGAAAGATTAGAAGGCAATGTGAAATATCTCATGGGAAAAACCACTGACCTGGAAAATAGATCCAGGAGAGACAATTTAAAAATTATTGGACTACATGAAAGCCATGATCAAAGAAAGAACCTAGAAATCACCCTTCAAGAAATTCTCAAGGAAAATTGCCCTGATGTTTTAGATCCAGAGGGCAAAATAGAGGTTGAAAGAATCCACCGATCACCTCCTGAAAAAGATCCCAAAAAGAAAACTCCCAGGAATATTATAGCCAGGTTCCAGAATCCCCAGATCAAGGAGAAAATACTACAAGCAGCCAGGAAGAAACAATTTCAATATTGTGGAAACAGAATCAGAATAGCCCAGGACCTGGCAGCTTCTACACTGAGGGATCGAAGGGCATGGAATATGATATTCCAGAGGGCAAAAGAACTGGGAATGAACCCAAGGGTCACCTACCCAGCAAAACTGAGTATTTTGTTTCAGGGAAAATATGGTCATTCAGTGGAATAGAGGACTTTCAAGCATTCTTGAGGAAAAAACCAGAATTGAATAGAAAATTTGACATCCAGACACAAGAAGCAAGAGATGCCTGAGAAGGTAATCAGGGAAAAGAAATCAAAAGGAACTTATCAAAGTTGAACTATTTACATTCCTATATGGAAAAACAATAACTGTGAGGGATGATATCTTTCTCACTATGAAAATAATGGAAGAAGGGTGTGTGGTCATATGAATACATATGTGAATGTGTGTGTATATGGATAGAGGGCATAGGTTGAATTTGTTGGGAAGGGAGAATACTCAAGGGATGAAATTATGAGGTGAGAGAGGAAAGTGGCAAGAGGAGATGGGGAAAGACAGGGTAGGGTAAACTATCTCATGTAGAAGAAGCAAGGGGAAGTGGTTGCAAGGGAGGGGGAGAATAGGAAGGGAAAAAAAGGTGAATCCACATTCTCATTGAATTTGGTCAGGGAGAGAATGACATACATACTAAATGGGATATCTCAACCTGCAGCAGAATAGGGGGAAGGGGGATGAGAGGAGGGATGATGGATGGGGGGGCATCCTTGGGGTGAGGGGAGGTTGGAAGTACCCACTATAGAAGAAGGACAGGATCATGTAGGGAATGGACCAGGTGGGGGGTGGGATGAGTGGGAGGGAATTATAAGCAGCCTTGTACAATATATCTATGATAATGTTTTGCATAGCTAGACATGTACAACATATACTGAATTACTTATCTCCCCAGAGGGAATGGGTGACAAGGGAGGAAGGAAATGGATCTGAAATTCGAGGTCTTAACATTAAATGTTTCAAATAAAAAAAAAAGAAAATTAGACCTTTATCAAAGAAATTTCTGGAAAGATTATTTTCCCCCAGTTACTTGCTTCCCTTCTAATTTTAGTTGTTTTTGGTTTTGTTTGTGCAGAAACTTCTTTTTTTAATTTATTTGTTTATTTTTAGTTTACAAGATTCAATTCCCTTCCCTCCCTCCTCCCACTCCCCATGACCGCATATATTCCAGTATAGGATCTGAAAATACTTTCACAATAGACATTAGTCTAGTTACAAAGGCATATTGTACTAGATGGGATGAAAAATGGTAAAGAAGAAATAAAACCAAACAATGAAAAGAAAAAGATCAATTAGTTTTCTTCCATCAGGATTCAAGCTCAGTTCTTTCTAGTTCTTTCCCTGGATGTTACATCTCTCTCCTTCACGAGTCTTTTGGGATTGACTTATATTACTGCATTGCTGAGAAGAGTCCAGTCTGTCATAGTTGGTCATCACACATATGTTGTGTCTGTATACAAATTTCTCCTGGTTCTGCTCTTCTCACTCAGCATCAGTTTTTATAAGCCTCTCCAGGTAAATGTGAAAACCGTCTCCTCTTTATTTCTTATAGCACAATAATATTCCATTACATGCATATACCACAACTTGTTAAGCCATTCCCCAATTGATGGGCACCCCTTTAATTTCCAATTCTTTGCAACCATGAAAAGAGCTGCTATAAATATTTTTGTATATATGGGTCTTCCTCCCTCTTCTATGATCTCTTTGGGATACAACCCTAGAAGTGTTATTGCTGGGTTAAAGGGTATGAAATTATTTATAGCCCCTTGGGCATAATTCCAGATTGCTCTCCAGAATGGTTGGATAAGTTCACAACTCTACCAGCAATGCATTAGTGTTCCAATTTGCCCACATCCTCTCCAGCATTTGTCATTTTCCGGTTTTGTCATCTTAGCCAATCTGACTGGAGAGATGTGGTACCTCAGAGTTGTTTTGATTTGCCTTTCTCTAATCAATAGTGATATAGAGCATTTCTTCATATGCTTATAGATATCTTTAATTTCTTTCTCTGAAAACTGCCTGTTCATATCCTTTGATCATTTATCAATTGGGGAATGACTTGTCTTCTTATAGATTTGACTCAATTGCCTGTATATTTTAGAAATGAGTCCTTTATCAGAGACATAGGTTGTAAAAATTCTTTCCCAATTTCCCACCTCCCTCTTAATCTTGGTTACATTGGCTTTGTTTGTACAGAAGCTTTTCAATTTAATGTAATCAAAATTATCCATTTTGCATTTTATAATGCTCTCTAATTCTTGTTTGGTCCTAAAGTCTTTCCCTCTCTACCAATCTGTGCAGAAACTTCTTCATTTTATGTAACCAAACCATCCATTTATTCTTCTATAATTTGCTCCATCTCTTATCTGGCCATGAACTCTTCCCATATCCATAGAGCCTCAAGGTAAATTTTTCCTAGATACTTTAATTTTTTAAAGACATGACCTTTTATATCTAAGTCATATATACATTTGGAGTTCATCTTGCATATGATTTGAGATGTTCATATAAACCTAATTTCTGACAGACTGCTACCCAGTTTTCTCATAAGTTTTTGTTGAATAGAGAACCCTGCCCCCAGTAGCTGGGGTGTTTCGGTTTATCAAACTCCAGGCTACTAGTTTCATTTGCTTTTGTACATGGTATAGCTAATCCATTGCACTGATCAACCTATTTTTAACCACTATTAAATAATTGTGATGATTACTGCTTTTTAGTGATCTGCCACTGGACTAGTTTTCCTTCCTGTGTGCTTTTCTTCTTCATTGTTTCCCTTGAGATTTTTTTTACCTTTTGTTCCTCTAGATGAATTTTATTTTTTTTTTTACTTCCATAAATTAATCTTTTGGCCATTCACTTAATATGGCACTGAATATGTAGATTAATTTGGGTAGCATTATAATTTCTTTTATGTTGATCAAGCCTACTCATGAGCAATTAATGTTCCTGTAATCATTTAGATCTGTCTTTATTTCCATAAGGAATGTTTTGTAACTGTAATCATAGAGTTCCTTTGTGTGTCCTGTGTTTAGGCTGACTCTCAAGTATTTTATACATGATGCAGTTATTTGACATGGAGTTTCTTTTTTCTTATTCCTTCATGCTGATATGTTCTACTGGTGTTTTGTTGGTAATATAAAAAATGATTTATTTGGATTTATTTCATATCCTACAAGTTTGCTGAAGTTATCTCAATTAATTTCTTAGTTGACTCTCAATATGTTGCTGTACTCTCCTTATTAGTATTTTATTTTAAAATTTTGCTTTGATATTCATTATGGATGGTGGTCTATAGCTTTCTTTTTCTGTTTTGATTCTCCTTGGTTATGGTATCAAAATCATAATTATATAAAAGAGGAATTTGCCAGGATCTTCTTTTTCCTTTTTGCAAAAGTTCACATGTTGTTGGAATTAATTATTCTTTGGATATTTGTTAGAATTTACTTGTAAATGAATCTAGTGCCATATTTTGGTTTTCCTTTAGTAGTTCATCTATGGTGGGTTCAATTTATTTCTGAGATTAGATCATTTAAGTTCTCAATTTCTTGTTCTGTTAATCTGAGTATTTCACATTTCTTTTTTTTTTAAACAAATGTTTTATTAACTTCTGTTTTACATCATTCATTTCCGCCAGATTTTGAGTTACAATCATTTTCCCCCCATTATTCCCCTACCCATCCTCCCAGAATAGCAGTCCCACAAGATATCGCTTCCTCCAATCTGCTCTCTCCCATACCTTCTCCCATACCCCCATCGACTTTTCCATTAGAGGAAGATGAATCTTTGTTTCCCAATGCCTGCACATCTTATCTCCCAATTATAGGCAAAAGAGTATTAATAATAGTATTTATATATATTTGAAACATCTAATGTTACGACCTCAAATTTCAGATCCATTTCCTTCCTCCCTTGTCACCCATTCCTTCTTGGGAGATAAGTAATTCAGTATATGTTGTACATGTCTAGCTATGCAAAACATTATCATGGTAGATATATTGTGCAAGGCTGCTTATAATTCCCTCCCACTCATCCCACCCCCGACCTGGTCCATTCCCTACATGATCCTGTCCCTCTTCTATAGTGGGTACTTCCAACCTCCCCTCACCCCAAGGATGCCCTCCCATCCATCATCCCTCCTCTCATCCCCCTTCCCCCTATCCTGCTGCAGGTTGAGATATCCCATTTAGTATGTATGTCATTTTCTCCCTGAACCAAATTCAATGTGAATGTGGTTTTGCCTTTTTAGCCTTCCTTATTCTCCCCCTCCTTTGCAACCACTTCCCTACATGAGATAGTTTACCCTACCATGTCTCTCCCCATCTCCTCTTGCCACTTTCCTCTCTCACCTCATAATTTCATCCCTTGAGTATTCTCCCTTCCCAACAAATTCAACCTATGCCTTCTATCCATATATAACTGTAACCATATACACACATATTCACATATGTATTCATATGACCACACACCCTTCTTCCATTATTTTCATAGTGAGAAAGATATCATCAGTCACAGATATTGCTTTTCCATATAGGAATGTAAATAGTTCAACTTTGATAAGTTCCTTTTGATTTCTTTTCCCTGATTACCTTCTCAGGCATCTCTTACTTCTTGTGTCTGGATGTCAAATTTTCTATTCAACTCTGGTATTTTCCTCAAGAATGCTTGAAAGTCCTCTATTCCACTGAATGACCATATTTTCCCCTGAAACAAAATACTCAGTTTTGCTGGGTAGGTGACCCTTGGGTTCATTCCCAGTTCTTTTGCCCTCTGGAATATCATATTCCATGCCCTTCGATCCCTCAGTGTAGAAGCTGCCAGGTCCTGGGCTATTCTGATTGTGTTTCCACAATATTGAAATTGTTTCTTCCTGGCTGCTTGTAGTATTTTCTCCTTGATCTGGGGATTCTGGAACCTGGCTATAATATTCCTGGGAGTTTTCTTTTTGTGATCTTTTTCAGGAGGTGATCGGTGGATTCTTTCAACCTCTATTTTGCCCTCTGGATCTAAAACATCAGGGCAGTTTTCCTTGAGAATTTCTTGAAGGGTGATTTCTAGGTTCTTTCCTTGATCATGGCTTTCAGGTAGTCCAATAATTTTTAAATTGTCTCTCCTGGATCTATTTTCCAGGTCAGTGGTTTTCCCATGAGATATTTCACATTGCCTTCTAATCTTTCATTTGTTTGGATCTGCTTAACAGCATCTTGATTTCTCATAAAGTCATTAGCTTCCATTTGCTCCAGTCTAACTCTGAAGGAATGAATCTCCTCAGTGAACTTTTGAGATTCTTTTTCCATCTGGCAAATTCGACTTTTTAAGGCATTCTTCTCCTCATTGCCCTTTTGGGCCTCCTTTGCCATTTGAGTTAGTCTATTTTTTAAGGTGTTGTTTTCCTCAGTCAGGCTGTTGACCCTCATTTCATACTTTTCCTGCATCCTTCTCATTTCTCTTTCCAATTTTTCCTCCACTTCTCTTATTTGATTTTTAAAGTCCTTCTTAAGGTCCTCTATGGCCTGCAACCCGTTCATGTTTTCCCCTGGGGCTTTTGGAGCAGGACTTCTGACCTCACAGTCCTTTTTCCGCTCTATGCCCCCAAAATAGGAGTCTAGGGTTGCATTTTTCTGTTTCCTTTGCCTTGGCATGTTGCCACTTAATTGCTTGACTTTTGGGCTTGTTGCCACACTATGGCTTTAAGGCCAGATAGAGGAATTTTCGTCCCAAACGTGTGGGGGCAACTTCCGTTTCTGGCAAGCTGTAAACCCACCCACAACTTCCACCCTAGATCACAATCCAGATCCAGGAGGTTAAAGCAAGAGCGATTACCCCCCAAGACTGATCGCTGGATCTCCCCACGATTTGTAGGCTGGGAGCCGGAAATGCCTCTGAAAACTACAAAATGGCGTGTCTCCTCAGCGGCTTCTAGCCCCCAGGGGAGGGAGCTGAAGCATTCCCCAAATACAGGTCCCAAAGTCCATAGGACACTAACCTCTTACTTTGTCCTAGGCATGTCTATGTTGATAATTCTGGAGTCGCCACCGCTCCTGGTGTTCTGGGGTTCCTCCAGCTGGCTGCTGGCCCTGCCGCCCTGGGGCTAAAACCTCGGCTCATGAGGACCTGGGCTCGGCTCGGCTCCTGCGCTTGTCCTTCCTGCAGGGCTGCTGGGCTGTCCTCAGCGGGAGGTTAGCTTCTCTGTGTCGTTCTATGGGTGCTGGGGCTCCAGAAGTTGTTCAGAGTCCTTTTTTACATAGTTTGTGGGGAATCTGGGGGCAGAGAGGCTTGGACGAGCTGTTTCTACTCCGCCATCTTGGCTCCGCCCCCCACATTTCTTGTAATATTCATCCTTTTTATTTAAGGTTTTGGTTTTATTGGCATATAGTTGGGCAAAATAGTTTCTTTTTTTTCATTTTGGAGGGCAGTTGGGGTTAAGTGACTTGCCCAAGGTCACACGGCTATTTTTTGTGTTAAGTGTCTGAGGCCAGATCTGAACCCAGGTCCTCCTGACTCCAGGGCTGGTGCTCAATTCACTGTACCACCTAGCTGCCCCTCAAGCAAAATAGTTTCTAATAATGTCTCATATGTCTTCTACATTTATTATGAAACTTCATTGGAAGTCTTTAGACAGTGGCCATTTTTTCTTAATAATATTTTATTTTTCCAATTACATGTAAAGGTAGTTTTCTACATTCACTTTTATAAGATTTTGAGTTCCAAATCTTTTTGCTCCCTCCCCATAGCCTCTAAAGTCTCTTCCAGCTCTAAATTCTTGATCCTATGGTTCTCTTTCAGGCTGGGTGAAAGCTACTGTTTACCCAAGAAAAGAGGAAAAACAAAAAATCAAACTTCTGGGCAGAAATTACAGATGATCGAGATAATCTAATTGTGGCCTTCAGTGGGCTAGCTCATTCAATAGCTCCCAAGTAGTATGCAAATAGGTCTTTAGGCTGCATCTCTTTAACCATCAAAGTCAGTTAAAATTCAATTTAACAATGGCTATCCACTTGAAAGATGATCAGCTTAGCCCTCACTTAAATTAATTGTGCTCATAAGAACCAGACCTGATGGGGTAAGGGTCCACCCTTAAGTGGTTCAGAAAGGAATAGAAAAGATCTGAATTTGGACTCATGAGTCCTAAGTTTAGATCCCAGTTCTGCCCTTTACCAGCTATGCCATGTTAGTCATGTAATTTAGCCTCTCTGGGCCTCAGTTTCCTCATTTGTAAAATGAGGGGCTTGAACTCAACCTCCCCAGGCCCTTCCAGCTCTAAATCTATTATGAGGTCAGGGAGTGAAGGGAGAGCCAAATCTTACTTCAATTAAGTAGTAATTTATAAAACACCTATTATGTGTCAGACATTGTGTTAGCTTGGGACACAAAGACAAACCTAAAATATGACTTTCCTCTAGCTTAAAGTATACCTGGGGAAACAGTGTCATAGCCAACTATATAGAGAATACATACCAAGAAAAATGCAAGGTTGTGGGGGGTGGGGGACACAGACAGAAGGTGAGGGGAACGGATCAGGAAAGATCTCTCAAAGGATCCTCGGAGTCCTAAGAGTAGAAACGGGAGTAGGGATGGTGTTCCCTTGCAAGGGCTCTTTGAGGGAGCCTTGACAGTCCCCCCGGTGACAAGGCCAGCATCTGAGTTATTAATGCCATACCAGTTTTTTGCTGATTAACAGGCTGACTTCAATTCTTGTCAAAGCAGAGAGCCCTGGCTGTCCTCCAGCCTCTTTCCAGCTTTTTTGCCATTCTCTCCATGTCTAATATTCATCAATTCCTATTCGGTTATAAATAGAACCTGCCCCTTTTCCAATTCACTTCTGGAGTGTCTTTTTAATACATTCCTATCTGAATATTAGGCTGAATTTCCTTCAGTTTTGCAAATATTCACAGAAACCAATTTCAAGACCAATTTGGGATTAAATACTAGGAGGCAAGAAGAGTTGGTCAAGGAGGGAGCTTTGGCAGAGGAATCCAGTACAATGGTGGAGGAGTGCTTACTACTGTGGGGGTTTTAAGTCTGCCCCCTCCCTGCCCCTCTCTCCCCTGGAATGACTGATTGGGCAGGCCTGGAGAATGCATGCCCCCATGGGCCACCTCCCATTCTGAGGAAAGGGCTGTCAAATTCTGCTGGAGGAGGGTATGGTTGGGGCTGGAAAGGACAAAGGACGGTGAAACTCTGACAATTATCTAGATAATTTGATGAATGACACTGGGGGATTCCAGCCAGAAGGCAGGGCCTACCCTCAGCAAAATCATGAAGTGGGGTCAAATTTGTCTTTTCTCTCCCCTCTAAATACTTTGACTGGTCCTTCTACCCCCTACCTTTGGGCAGTGAATGCCTTCTGTTTTCCCTTTCTGTCCTGTCACAGACCAAAGGAGTCAGATAAATCCACTGCTTCTGAGCTATTACTCTACTTAGAAGAACTTAAATGGGAAACAAGGAACATAAGGAGGATGTGCTTCAACCCAGAGGAATGAGTTACTAATGGTGGAATTTCAGGCATTGGTGGGCAAACAATTGGAGGCAGGGGCAGAAAAGTATTTAGCAATTCTGGTAGCTGGGATTAGCAGCACTAAATTTCTTCCTTAAATCCACCTTTTAATGGTAGAGCTTGATCCTGGCCAACATGGCTGGACAGGAGAGACTGGAACAGAGATGCCAGGATACTCCTGCTGGGAGACTACTACCTGAGAAAGAGCAGTATGGGGCTCAGCCATGTGGTGGCTTCCCAGCTTAATCAATCATTCTTGATAACTGCTGAAGGAATGAAAGGGCCATTCAGAAAAAAAGGTCCCAAGTTTTACTGATTTCACAATCATTCTTTTCCATTTTTGCCCTCTAAATTTTGAGGCCCTGGGGCAAAGCCCCATTGCTCCTGCCTTAGGGGTAGCTCTGGGCAGCCAGCTTCCACCTCCTGTTTGGCCAGACCTTTATTAAAGTTACCTTTGTTATGCAACATTTATTTCTTCAGTTGTGTGCAGGGTAGGAGGAGGGAGCAAAACAAGCATAAACTCTTGTAAAATACATATTAACTGTGGTGTTGACTTACCTTCAAGTGCCTGAGGCCCCAAAGCATTTATTTTTATAACTGAGGAGTTATGATACATCAAAGTGTCTTCTTTTCACAAACCACCCAAAGCGGCTTATTTTGTCACAAGGCAAAAATGACAGCAACATTTTTCAACACAGTTAAGGTGATTATATACTGCCTTTAACTTCCAGCTGACTTAGAACTTCTGCAAAGTCACAGTCATTCTTCACTGAAATATCTTGGGTCTCAAAGGATCAGAGGAAACCTTTTCAGGTGGGTTTCTGCAATTTCCTGTCTGCCATTTAGATGACAGAAAGCACACACTGGACCCTAAGCCATGTAGAAATTGGAATTTGGAGCCCAGCTGGAACTAGGCCAGGGTGACTGGGCCTTGCTCACAGGGTGCTAAAATATGGTACTCCTTTGGTGAGTAGAGACAACTTAGCTCAGTTAGGATGAATAGTTGGTTAAAATGCAATAGGGACCTACTAGACATACCTAATAACTCCTTCCTCCTAGAGGCCACATCACAGGCAGACCCTAAAACCCCTCCACTTACCTCCCATAGCATAATGGCCATGCTCCCCCGGTCTCTGTCTCTCCCCTCCTCAACCAAATTTGAAAAAAAAAGTTTGTGTCTCTGCTATAGAGACGCTGAGTATGTCATTAAGAACTTGGTCCTCTGGAATATCGTATTCCATGCCCTTTGATCCCTGTTGGGAAGGGAGAATACTCAAGGGATGAAATTATGAGGTGAGAGAGGAAAGTGGCAAGAGGAGATGGGGAGAGACAGGGTAGGGTAAACTATCTCATGTAGAAGAAGCAAGGGGAAGTGGTTGCAAGGGAGGGGGAGAATAGGAAGGGAAAAAAAGGCAAAACCACATTCTCATTGAATTTGGTTCAGGGAGAGAATGACATACATACTAAATGGGATATCTCAACCTGCAGCAGAATAGGGGGAAGGGGGATGAGAGGAGGGATGATGGATGGGAGGGCATCCTTGGGGGGAGGGGAGGTTGGAAGTACCCACTATAGAAGAGGGACAGGATCATGTAGGGAATGGACCAGGTGTGGGGTGGGATGAGTGGGAGGGAATTATAAGCAGCCTTGTACAATATATCTACTATGATAATGTTTTGCATAGCTAGACATGTACAACATACTGAATTACTTATCTCCCAAGAAGGAATGGGTGACAAGGGAGGAAGGAAATGGATCTGAAATTCGAGGTCTTAAGATTAAATGTTTCAAATATATATAAATACTATTATTAATACTCTTTTGCTTATAATTGGGAGATAAGATGTGCAGGCATTGGGACACAAAGATTCACCTTCCTCTAATGGAAAAGTCGAAGGGGGTATGGGAGAAGGTATGGGAGAGAGCAGATTGGAGGAAGCGATATCTTGTGGGACTGCTATTCTGGGAGGTTGGGTAGGGGAATAACGGGGGGAAAATGATTGTGGCTCAAAATCTGGCGGAAATGAATGATGTAAAACAGAAGTTAATAAAACATTTGTTTAAAAAAAAAAGAACTTGGTCCTGCCCTTCATTCCCACAAAATGCCCAGTGCATGTTACATAGGCTTGGGAAGGGCCAGACAAAAATTGGTTGCATTTTAAAGATGGGACGCTAAGCTCAGGATTGGTGGAGGGGGTGGAGCAATGACTATGTGTTAGCTATGCCAGGTTCTGATTGGGGTTGTAAAGGCAGGCCCCTGGTTACTCCCATATCCTCAGATCATCTCTTAAACAGAGGGAGGAGCACATACTGGCTAAGGCTTTTTTGACTTGTGGTAGCTCTGAAGAGTGTTTGGGGCCTGGGATGTAGGGACAGCACCAGCAGTGCCACCCAGCTGATCTGTTTAGCCCTTGCCCTCACAATAATGTATATGGTGCCTTGAAAGAATCCCATCTAGTCCAATCCAACAAATGCCTACTGTGTGCAAAATGGAAAGATGGGCCAGTCATAGGCTGAGAACAAGAATAATTATTGATAGCCCACTTGCTCCACTGATACCTTTACAATGTTAGATCAGAAGAATGTGAGAAAGGCCCACAGACTATTGGGTTTGGGTGGCCCCTCTGCCACAAACTCCCAGGAGGCCATAAATAAATGTCTCAACATGAGCAGGCATGGAAACTGATGAGGATGTGCAGAGTAAATGGAGGCTGACAGCTAGGGGGATTAGGGAAGGCTTCCATTGGGACCCTGGATTTCTAAGAGGTGGGGCTGGAAAACAACTGAAAAAGAATAGAGACAATGAATCCAAGTCATTTTAAAAAGTAAAGTACTGAAGATGGCGGAGTAGAAACAGCTCATCCAAGCCACTCTGCCCCCAGATTCCCCCCAAACTATGTAAAAGGGGACTCTGAACAACTTCTGGAGACCCAGCACCCACAGAACAACACAGAAAAGCTAACCTCCCGCTGAGGACATCCCAGCAGCCCTGCAGGAAGGACCAGCGCAGCAGTCTGGGAGCCGGCAGCACGCAACACGCAGAGCGCAGGAAGCGGAGCCGAGCTGAACCCAGGTCCGCATAAGCCGAGGTTTTAGCCCCAGGGCGGCAGGGCCAGCAGCCAGCTGGAGGAACCCCAGAACACCAGGAGCTGTGGCGACTCCAGAATTATCAACATAGACATGCCTAGGACAAAGTAAGAGGTTAGTGTCCTTTGGACTTTGGGACCTGTATTTGGGGAAATGCGTCGGCTCCCTCCCCTGGGGACTAGAAGCCGCTGAGGAGACACTCCATTTGGTAGCTTTCAGAGGCAGCTCGGCTCCCAGCCTGCAATTAATTGTAGGGAGATCCAGCGATCAGTCTTGGGGGGGTAATCGCTCTTGCTTTAACCTCCCTGGATCTGGATTGTGATCTAGGGTGGAAGTTGTGGGTGGGTTTACAGCTTGCCAGAAACGGAAGTTGCCCCCACACGTTTGGGACGAAAATTCCTCTATCTGGCCTTAAAGCCATAGTGTGGCAACAAGCCCAAAAGTCAAGCAATTAAGTGGCAACATGCCAAGGCAAAGGAAACAGAAAATGCAACCCTAGACTCCTATTTTGGGGGCATAGAGCGGGAAAAGGACTGTGAGGTCAGAAGTCCTGCTCCAAAAGCCCCAGGGAAAACATGAGTGGGTTGCAGGCCATAGAGGACCTTAAGAAGGACTTTAAAAATCAAATAAGAGAAGTGGAGGAAAAATTGGAAAGAGAAATGAGAAGGATGCAGGAAAAGTATGAAATGAGGGTCAACAACCTGACTGAGGAAAACAACACCTTAAAAAAATAGACTAACTCAAATGGCAAAGGAGGCCCAAAAGGGCAATGAGGAGAAGAATGCCTTAAAAAGTCGAATTTGCCAGATGGAAAAAGAATCTCAAAGTTCACTGAGGAGATTCATTCCTTCAGAGTTAGACTGGAGCAAATGGAAGCTCATGACTTTATGAGAAATCAAGATGCTGTTAAGCAGATCCAAACAAAAGAAAGATTAGAAGGCAATGTGAAATGTCTCATGGGAAAAACCACTGACCTGGAAAATAGATCCAGGAGAGACAATTTAAAAATTATTGGACTACCTGAAAGCCATGATCAAAGAACCTAGAAATCACCCTTCAAGAAATTCTCAAGGAAAACTGCCCTGATGTTTTAGATCCAGAGGGCAAAATAGAGGTTGAAAGAATCCACCGATCACCTCCTGAAAAGATCCCAAAAAGAAAACTCCCAGGAATATTATAGCCAGGTTCCAGAATCCCCAGATCAAGGAGAAAATACTACAAGCAGCCAGGAAGAAACAATTTCAATATTGTGGAAACACAATCAGAATAGCCCAGGACCTGGTGGCTTCTACACTGAGGGATCAAAGGGCATGGAATATGATATTCCAGAGGGCAAAAGAGCTGGGAATGAACCCAAGGGTCGCCTACCCAGCAAAACTGAGTATTTTGTTTCAGGGGAAAATATGGTCATTCAGTGGAATAGAGGACTTTCCAGCATCCTTGAGGAAAAAACCAGAATTGAATAGAAAATTTGACATCCAGACACAAGAAGCAAGAGATGCCTGAGAAGGTAATCAGGGAAAAGAAATCCAAAGGAACTTATCAAAGTTGAACTATTTACATTCCTATATGGAAAAGCAATATCTGTGAGTGATGATATCTTTCTCACTATGAAAATAATGGAAGAAGGGTGTGTGGTCATATGAATACATATGTGAATGTGTGTGTAGAGGTTGAATTTGTTGGGAAGGGGGAATACTCAAGTGACGAAATTATGAGGTGAGAGAGGAAAGTGGCAAGAGGAGATGGGGAGAGACAGGGTAGGGTAAACTATCTCATGTAGAAGAAGCAAGGGAAGTGGTTGCAAGGGAGGGGGAGAATAGGAAGGCAAAAAAGGCAAAACCACATTCTCATTGAATTTGGTTCAGGGAGAGAATGACATACATACTAAATGGGATATCTCAACCTGCAGCAGAATAGGGGGAAGGGGGATGAGAGGAAGGATGATGGATGGGAGGGCATCCTTGGGGGGAGCAGAGGTTGGAAGTACCCACTATAGAAGAGGGACAAGATCAAGTAGGGAATGGACCAGGTGGGGGGTGGGATGAGTGGGAAGGAATTATAAGCAGCCTTGTACAATATATCTACTATGATAATGTTTTGCATAGCTAGACATGTACAACATATACTGAATTATTTATCTCCCCAGAGGGAATGGGTGACAAGGGAGGAAGGAAATGGATCTGAAATTTGAGGTCTTAACATTAAATGTTTCAAATATATATAAATACTATTATTAATACTCTTTTGCTTGTAATAGGGAGATAAGATGTGCAGGCATTGGGACACAAGATTCATCTTCCTCCAATGGAAAAGTCAAAGGGGGTATGGGAGAAGGTATGGGAGAGAGCAGATTGGAGGAAGCGATGTCTTGTGGGACTGCTATTCTGGGAGGTTGGGTAGGGGAATAACGGGGGGAAAATGATTGTGGCTCAAAATCTGGCGGAAATGAATGATGTAAAACAGAAGTTAATAAAGCATTTGTTTAAAAAAAAGTAAAGTACTGGGGAAATACCTCGATTCCCATTTCCACATCAGCCTAGGAGGAGGAGAAAGGAGCAAGAGGGCTGGCTCAAGTATAGGCAGAGAAAGGGAAGGGTGGCACTGCTGCTGAGCCCAAATATGGGGATCACTTGTCGAGGGCCTATCCCAAGAGACATGATAGCATTCATGTGGCTGATTATAAAATCGGAGTGAGAAGGGACCATGGGGGCCATCTAATCTGACCCCGTGTTTTTACCAAGAAATGAACTGATCTCTCCCCCCGCCAGAGAACTGAAGTAATTTATCCAAGGTCATCCAGGTAGTAAGTGACAGAGCGGACCTTAGATTAGAGACCCCAATTCCCAAGTTTGCCCTCTTTCTACTGAATGGAACAGTTTCCTCAGAGGGGAAGGAAGGAATGCTACTTAGACATGAGAGAGAAGGCAGGAGAGAAAATAGGAGTCCTTAATGTGACTTCCTGCTCCATTTCTGCCTCTAGCAATGATGCTTCTAACAACAGAGTGTCTGTTGGCACCTGATGTCTTTATTAATAGAGGTATTATGGCACTAATATGAATGCCATGAGAGGCTATAGCTGGGAGCCTAAGGGAGGCCATTTGGAGAACCAGTGCTCTCAAAAAACAAATACTCGACTCATTGAGTTACATCAGATCCTGGCCCTTGTTCTGTGCTTTCAAAACCCTCCTGAAGTTGGTTTTCTTCACAAAATATTTTCATCCTGAGTGGAAGACAGATTTGATACATCAACGTGCATTGGTAAACAATGCTTGTCAAGAAAGAGAGCAGAAGCCCTTAACAATGAATACATCAGGCAAAAAGCATTTGAATGAAAAGATGGCTATGTGCAGAGATAAAAATGAAATGATCCTGCCCTGAAG
The DNA here is from genome assembly GCA_011680675.1 of Gymnobelideus leadbeateri. Taxonomy (NCBI): domain Eukaryota; kingdom Metazoa; phylum Chordata; class Mammalia; order Diprotodontia; family Petauridae; genus Gymnobelideus; species Gymnobelideus leadbeateri. Next base: position 20,708 of record WOXC01002292.1, read on the forward strand.
GAGCTTACATTCTCTCAATGGGAAACACATTTGTACATATGTGTCTGTGTGTGGATACAGGGGGGCCCAGAAGTAACTTAAAACTGCATGAAGACTTTTGGGACACTCTGTGTGTGTGTGTGTGTGTGTGTGAGTGTGTGTACACACATACATATACACACATACATGTATACATTGATAGATAGGGAACATATACAATGTAAATACAAGGTAGTTTGGGGAGGGAGGACATTAGCAGTTAGGAGGATCAGGAAAGAACTCAGATGGAAGATGGTGTTTAAGCTATTTCTTGAAGGAAGTAAGAGGAAAGAGAGGGAAGTCTAGGCATGGGGGATGGCTGGCCATGGCAAAGGCATGGAAATAGGAGAACTGTGGCATATTAGACATTTGCCCCACAAGTCAGGCCTCTCCCATTTCACCACCCTTAGGTGGTACCTCTATATCTTCCAGGTAGGATCTCACTGATCTAGTGAGATTCTTTTTATGCTATATATCTTCTCTTTGCGACCATGCAAAGGCTCTTTGCTCACATAGACACTGATACCCCAACTCATAGGGGAGGTCAGAGCTAGAAGGGATCTCCCTCAACTTTGTAGAGAGGTAAACTGAGGCCCTAAGAACAGTCCGGACTTTGCTCAAGTCTATGCAAGTAGTGAGGGGCAGAGCTAGGATCAGGACCCAGGTCTCCTGTCTTTCAGATAATGGAATTGAAGTAGAACCTATAAAATATGTTGTATATGTGTTGGCTATTTCCTCATGAAATGCTACTAGTCCTCTATGACCAGATGTGCCTCATCTGGAACAGATGTTTCAAACAAGCAAGCTGTTCTAGCCACCCCTTCCTCCTTCCTGTCATTTCTTTTAGGATTTGCTTCTTCTTCTCCTAACCCTCAGCAAGTTAAGGTTGAAGTACTGGACTAGATTGTAAGCTCCATGAGAGCAGAGATCCAACCTTGCATCTTTCTCAGTCCAAGCCCAGAGCCCTACACAGAGTGCACAGCTCTGGAAGTGAGGAAACAAAGAAGAGTCTTGTGGAGTAGTCTAGAAACCTAACTGATGGGAAGAACTCTGTTGTTCTGATAAATGCGTTCTGAGGTCTCCACCACTGACTTCTGAACACACACAACATATTCACCAGCTGGGGACTGCCTATATTTCAAATTAAGAGTATAAAACTGAGGCAAGCTGGGGCTCTTTGGTTTTTGTTTTTCAAAGCCTGGGATCGTCCTCTGGACAGAGAATGTCTTGGGTGGAGTTTCTTAGGAAGTGAAAATAAAAATGGGTTGTCAAACAGCCAGAAGGGCTTCTGTTGAGCATGTCACTGTTTCCTAGCCTGCTGAACTCCTCTCTCTCCTTTTATTTAAGAAAACTTGTTTTATTATTCTTTTGGATTCTTACATCACCTCCATTTTTTAGCATAGCCTTCCTTCCCCTGGCACCCTTCCAGAGAGCCATCCCTTATAAGAATCCTTCCGAAGCTGCAGAATCATCCAGTTATGGAATCGGCTGCCTCAAGGGCCAGCTGGCTCCCTCTCACATGAGCTCTTCTAACCATGGCTGGATATGCACCACTTCTGATGTCCTAGAAGGAATTCCCGTTTGGGTGGCCTTTGAGACCAAGTCAATTCAGCAAACACTTAGGAGTGTCCCTTTTAGCTAAGGGACCCTGTGACCTTCACTTTTTCACTCTCTGAACTTATATATCAGGCTAACTCTAGTGTGGTTCACTGTTGTGCTGGCAAGATAAGTTGTTCAGTCTCTCATTCTGCATGCCTTTATGGAGCACCTACTGTATACACAATCATGTGGTCAGTGCTTGTGGAAACAATGTTGTTTAAGAAGTGCTCCCTGTGATCAGAGGGCTTGGAATGTGATATAGTAGAGGGCAAAGGAGCTAATCACCTACCCAGCAAAACTGAACATAATCCATCAGGGGAAAAATGGACATTCAATGAAAAAGAGGACTTTCTTGATAAAGAGGAGCATTCTTGATAAAAATGCTAGAGCTGAATAGAAAATTTGACTTTCAAATACAAAATTCAGGAGAAGCATAGAAAAATAAACAGAAAAGGAAAGTCATAAGGGACTTAATAAGGTTAAAGTGTTTACATTCCTACATGAGAAGATGGTATTTGTAACTCATAAGACCTTTTTAGTTATGAGGGTAGTTAGAAGTAGTATATATAGACAGAGGGCACAGGTGTGAGTTGAATATGAAGGGATTATATCTAACAAAATTAGGGGGTGAGAGAGGAATGCACTGGGAGAAGGAGAAGGAGAGAGGTAGAATGGGGTCAATTATCTCACATAAAAGAGGAAGAAAAAGTTTTTACAGTGGAGGGGAAGAGGAGGGAGGTGAAAGGGGGTGCATGAACCTTACTCTCATCAGAATTGCCTCAAAGAGGGAATAACATACACACTCATTTTGGTTTATAAATGTATCTTATCCTGCAGAGAAGTAGGAAGGGGATAAGAGAAGGGGAGGGTGATAGAAAGTAGGGCAGATTGGGGGAGGAGGTAATCAGAAGCAAAACACTTTTGAGGAGGGGCAGAGTTAAAGGAGAGATAGAATAATAAACAGGGGGAATGGGATGGAGAGAAATACTGCTAGCAGTAGTAACTGTGAAAAAATTTTGAAGCAGGTTTCTCTGACGAAGGCCTCATTTCTCAAATGTATAGGTAACTGAATCAAATTTATGAAAGCAAAAGCCATTCCCCAACTGATAAATGATCAAAAGATATGATCAGTTTTCACATGAAGGAATCAAAGCTATCTATAGCCATATGAAAAAAATATTCTAATTCAGTACTGGTTGGAGAAATGCTAATTAAGACATTTCTGAGGTACTACCTCAAACCTATTAGATTGGCTAGGACAGAAAAGGTCAATGACTAATGTTGGAAGGGACTTGGGGAAAAAAAGAGACATTTAATGCATTGTTGGTGGAGTTTTGAACTGATGCAACCATTCTGGAACTATGCCAAAAGTGCTATAAAACCCTGTATATACCCTTTGACCTAGCAATAGCACTACTAGGTCTGTATCCCAAAAGAGATTAAAAAAACAAAAAGGAAAAGGACCTATGTGTACAAAAATATTGATAGCAGCTCTTTTCTGGAGGCAAAGAACTGGAAATCTAAGGAATGCCCAATGAACAGGTGGTGGTATGTGACTATGATGGAATACTATTGTGACAGGAGAAATGATGAGCAGTATGCCCTCATAAAAACCTGGAAAGACTTCTGTGAGGCGGAATTCAAACTCAGATCTTCCAGACCTCTAGACCCAGCCTGGAGCATCTAGCTACTGCTAACATATGAGGTAACATGAAAAGTGCTTTGCAAGCCTTAAAACACTTTATAAATGAAAGTTATTATTATTATTATTATTATTATTATTATTATTATTATTATTGCCTGGCAGAGGTTGTTGGGAACCTCCAGCTGTTGTTGTCAGGGCAAGAGTACGGATGGGAGCAGAGGCGTAGAGGGGCTTTGGAGGCACATGTAGGGAAGTAGTGAGAGAGAAGGCTTGAAGATACTTTGGAGCCAAAGAAGGTCTTGAATGCCAGGCCATAGGACTTGGAGTTTGTTGTGTGGGTAGCAGGGAATTCCTAAAGGTTTTCAAACATTCGACTAATGGGTTTGAAGCTGTACTTTAGGGAATAGAATTGTTCTAAAGAAGAACCTCAACTCCTCAGAGGCTTAATGAGCATCTTCAGCAAGTTGGCCTGGGCATCCCTGACTGGAGATGGAACATCACCTGAGGATCACTGCTATGAAGAGGAAGCCCATCCACGTCACTGGTAGGAGGAAGGACCAAGGACACCTGGGTTCCTCTCAGCACCCCTGTCACTGATGAAAGGGGAGGATGGCAGAGGAAGGAAGAGGCCCCTCATTCAGTGCCATCACAGGGCCCTTCTTCAGTCACAGCTCTGAAGCTCGTCTGGCAGCTCTCCTGGGACCCCTGCTGTTCACCAGGGGAGAAGGGAAATAAGAGCTGCAGGCCAAGGTCATCAAATAAATGAGAAGTTGAAATCAGGAAGGACTTTATTATAATTGACATGAGTTATCAAAACTGATAAGGAACATATTTACTTTTCCTTCTGAATATTAATAGCTCTTTAGCCGAGACCCTTTTTATAAGATTTAAAAGACTTTCAGACAATTAAAGACTATTTCCGATAAAGTGACATTATTATTTACAAATCAAAATTCTGAGTGGAAGCTACATGCCCCCAATCAAAATGTCTCCCTATAGACAACAAATGCCCAGGCTACCCAGGCCATCCCCCTTTGCCATCAGGGCTGGTGTCCATGTTTGGACATATTTTTGGAAATGCATTGCAAAGGACCCTGATGTTTGGAAAGACTGAAGACAAAAGGAGAAGGGAATGACAGAAGATGAGATGGATAGATAGTGTCACAGAAGCAATGAACATTAGCTTGGATAGACTTTGTGAGATAGTGGAAAATGGAAAGGCCTGGTCTTTCCATGAGGTCCACGGGGCCACAGAGAGTCGAATGTGACTGACTGAACAACAACCATGTTCAGAGAGAGGAGACGCTAGAGTTCTAGCCCTGGCTAGTCTTCTGATGAGGAAAGTGCAGAATGAAATGAAAGCTCAGAAACTGATAGCCCAACACTGAGACAGAGCTGAACACCAACTACTCGTAATGGACAATCTGGGACTTGGAAAGAAGAGGCAACACCTTTGTTCTTGTGGTAGAGAGAGAGCATCAGTCATGGAATGTGGCCACTGCATGGCTTGGTTTTGCTTAACTGTTTTTCTTTGTTACAAGGGAGGGCTTATTTGCTGGAGCTTATATGTCAGCATCCAACAAGAAAGACATAACAAGACAATTTGTCCTGAAACACCAGAGGGAAGCCGCAAAGGAGCCCTTGATAGAAACATGAACATCAGAGCTGGGAGGGGCGTTTGAAAGCATCAAATCCAAACCCTCATTTTATAGATGAGTAAACCAAGGCTCAGAGAAAATAAGTGACTTGTTCAGGGGTTCCCTATGCTCCCCAAGAGAGCATTCAAGAGTGTGAGATTTGCAGTCAGGGGATCTGGCTTTGAATTCTGGCCCCATTACCCAACTGGATGATGCCTTCTCCCTTCTGAGCCTGTTTGTTCACCTGTGTATCGAAGAGTTTGGACTAAGTGACTTCAGAGGTCCCTTCCTGCTTGTGGCCCCTCTGTAGACTAGGGCCTTGGGAACAAAGCCTGCTCCATTTCTTCTTTGCCATTTCAATTCTCATTAGTGCACCATCAGCAGGATCATAAGCGTTCAAGCTGGAAGGGGCTGGAGAGATCATTGCATCCAAAATCATTACACTTATCCAGCTGTTTGGAGTGTAAGAAATTCCGTTACTACAGAGTGAGCACCCTTGGGATACAGATAAATTACAGTTAGACAGCTTCATTACAAAGTCCATTTCCTTTTCCTGGCCCAGCTCATCTCTTTCTTGGTCCTCAGGAAATCTGGTTTCTTTCCTTAATTCTCTCCTCTTCAACCCCTAGGCCAACTAGAGCCTTCCCTAGAAGTAATCCCTGCACTGTGGCCTGCACCCTCTCTGGTTAGTTCTCTAGGCACACCTCGTGTTGATTTACTAGATTAGGAACTACTTGAGAAAAAGGGACTGTGTCTTAGTCATTTTATACCCCCCAGCCCCCACCCCACCCTATAGTTTGTATGTTTCAGGTGCTTAAGAAGTGTCTGTTGAATGAATGCTTGAGCACCCAGGCTCAGAGTGAACTGGGGGCTTCTGGGCAAGTCTCTTGTCCCTGGTCCCAGCACCCAAAGCTCTTTTCCTTCCTTCCCAACTGATCTCCTGCTTAACTAACCAGAATCTTTTCATAGTCTGATTCATCCTTACTTATTTGTCTCTGTGTCTCTGTCTCTCAGCTTTCTCTTGATATCCAAAGCTGCCAATCATTCACTCCATTTCTTATCCACCAGTCTCTAATCCCTTACAAAATAAGAGTTTGGTAAACCTGAGATCAGTCAGCCAGTAGACATTTACCAGGTGCCTCCTCTGTGCCAGACATAGTTCTTCTGTGAGCTCCAAAGGGAACACATACAAAGCAGGGACAGACTGAGGGGCCTGCTAGCACAGACTCCTGAGGAGGACTCTCCTGGTAAGGCCGTCTGAGTGGGAGCCGCAGCGGTGTTGCCGAGGGCCAGGCGGACCAGCTTGGACTGGGGTTTTCTTGCAGACTGTTTGGGCCTACATTCTCAACAGCTGTGAACCACTTTAAGACTCCTTGATATGGGAAAATCTGAACTTAGAGAACTAATAAATTGGAAGGTGATTACTCTCATTACAATAGTATTCTTTACTGTAAGGAATCAAACACCACAGGGCCCCTTTAAATAGCAGGCTCCCTTCATGCATTGAAAATGGAATTCTATTTATAAAGCTTCAATTTAGACACAATTCTGCAGAAACACATCTACTGTGTAAACCCAGAGACACCTGTATTGTATTTGCATAACATCCACCTGTCTGTGTAAAATACAGTCATTAGTTTAGGGGAAATGAGATACTCTTCAAAATGGAAGTTTATGGTAGACTCACTGCTGTGGGATGGACCAGCTCCTTCCTCTGCCACTTGACCTCTCAAGGTTACTCTGACTGGCACTGGCTAGCCCTCCATTTAGCCTTGGGTTAGTGCCCACTCCTGCTCACCCCCAAATCGGCTCCCACAATTAAATCATCTGAGGAGAAGAGAACCAGCTGAGTAGACAGGATACAGCAAAGCCAAACCAATTCTTTCCACTGAATCATAGAACAGGAGAACTAGCTGGGACCTTGGTAGAGATCCGAGTCCAAAGTCATTGGAGATGAGCTCATTTGGCCATGGACCCAAGTTCTTTTCATGAACTGAGTCTCTCAGGAGTTCAGTGGAAGGACCGTGAGCTCATTACCAGGCCCATGGCCATCTTTTACAGTGGAAGGGAGCTTCCAGAGAAAGAGAACTCACTCACTATTAAGTGAGCCACATTATTTTTATGAGAGCCGGCTGACTGGGGATCCTACAGGAGGCCAGAAAACTTCTATGAGGTTGTTTTTCTGCCTGCCTCACTGCACCAAAGGGGCTGTCAAGAAATGTCAAAAACGGTTCAATTTACTTTTGTATTTGCAAAATGCCAGTGGTAATGCCGAAATGGGGCAGCATTTGAATTCTAGCTAAAATAAATATCCACGCCACTTGAAAAGCTTTCTATGAGTTCCCTTGCCCTCCCAGACACTTCTGTGGCCACCAGTGCCCAATACGCTGGAATATTTCCATATATTCTCAGCACTTAGTTTTTCATTCCCAGGCAAATGCTCTGAAAAAGATTTCTGTTATCTTTTCAACACAGCCCTTCTTTTGGGAGAAGATCAGCTGAGTGGAGAGACTAGCAACAGCAGAATTGTAATAAGTGTGGGAGCAACTAGGGTTTTGCCCCATGGTGCCCAAACTGAGATGAAGCCAAAAGATAAGTAACCTGTTCTCAAGTGCCCGCTGGCTTCTTCTTCCTGTGCCCTTCTCCCAACTTTGGGTATACTTGGGCACCTGGCATCTTATGTTGGCCCTGGCTACTCAGTCATTTGTGGCAACACCCTGCCCACTCTTGCCTTTGTCCTGTGCTCTAAAATGACTTCTCTCCCTCTAACCAGCCATTCCATTTCCAATTCCCTTGCTGTCTCTTCTCACTTACCTTTTAGAAAGGCAAGCAGGTCAAACTAATTCATAATAAGGTGTGGAAGATTAATTGGAAAGTCAGTCTTTCGAAGCTGTTCGTCTTAGAGACTAGCTTGCCAGTGGTATTTGGCCATCTCTTTTCCCCACCTTCATTCCCCTTCAGATCTTAGGTAAGAAACTTTGCTCTTGTAGACCAATCACTGTGAATGAAGGCTAGCATGTGTGGAGATCTGGAGCATATAACCTGACATTCGTGACTTCACTCAAGGCTTGCAGAAGAGCATTATGGGCAGTACCTATTGTGAGCTCTTTGGAATGTTCTTTTCCCTCGGCTCTTCAAGTTAAAGAAGGGACTAGCTGATTTCTGTACTGAGTGAGGAAGGAGAAGCAAAGTTCCCCTAGATATGTTTCAAGGTGTTTTCTGAATCAGTGCCAGGTTGGAGTGTGGCTCCAGCAGGGGAGGTACACAACACGGATGGGAAGGAGAGTAGCCAGCCAATGCTCCAGACTACTTGATGCAGAGCATATGGGAGTTAGTTCACCTTCCTCTGGATGGGAGTTGGGGTAGGGAGATAGATATAAGAGAAGCAAAACCACAACTGTATCAGATATTTAGAAACAAAATCCTGAGCCCCTCAAATACTCACAGATTAAATGCATTCTACCCGTTAGAGAGAGATGTGAGGACAAACATCATTGCTAGTCTCCTAAAGAAAATGTTAAAAATATAAGGATGAAACCTGCACATTTGCATGCCCTGATTACTCATAATCGGAGAGAATGCTGTATATTTTAATATATAATTAAATTCAGCAAATAACACAGCAGATGAAGAAGGATTGCGTGTTCTCATCCTGGTGGGAAAAAAGTTTCTAAAAATATCCAAGCCTGATGCTGCCCTCAGACATGTGGGAGATGCCTTTCTTCCCCTTTTGAATCAATAATTCCTGTCTTAGGCCATCACTACATGTGTGTTCATATGAACTAATTTTAGGCCCTGAGGTCATGACCCTGTGCCAATCCATTCTTCCAATTTTAACCCATCTACTTAGATAACCTCCTGGCATGCCATGGGAGTAACTGTAGGGTAAAGTCACTACCAGAGTTGACTAATAGCCCAGGAGGGGGAAGAACATTCTTTTTTCCTGTTTTAATATGGACAGAAACATTTCCCCCCTAGCTTTAGAAGTCTGTTGGCTAAAATACCTCCCTCAGAAACTCCTCCTGTTAACCCATATTTATCCAAATAAAAACAGTTCAGACACTTCCAGAACCTCAGCTGCCATGAGGCTTCAGATGAGCAGTACTTATAAAATGCCAGAGATGGTAAGAGAACTGGAATAATGTTAGGAAACACCAACCAACTATCTGTAGGCAGGCCTGCTTCACTAGAGCAAGAATTATAAACTCAGAGAACTAAGGGAAGCTTCTTGAGCCTACAGAACTAGCCAGAACTAAAAACTGGCAGGCAAGTGGCATGAAAAACACTCTTAATATGGAGTAGAGGCAAGACAGAGATTCTGGGACCCAACAGTGTAAGGCCACTTGAGGGGCCAGGGGAGGAATCCAACCCTGCCTGCGGTCTGGCAGCCTCCTTTTACTAACTCTGGGCCAACTCTGCAAAGGACTGCAAATGTCAGTACCTTCTCAAGTTGACACCCTGAGGCAAAGCCCTGGCTTCTCTACCCTGTGCACATTGGGAGTTGTTGGGAGTAGTTTCACCTGTGCTGGGAGGGCCAGGAGATGACCACCATTTGCCACTGAGATGCCCAGTAAGCAGTTGGCAGTAAATTAGGGAACATTTCCGGTTCTCTCCTGTCCCCTGTTAGACTAGTACTGGCTGTGTGACTGGGGCAAGTCACTTAACCTTTCTCAGTCTCAGTTTTACCACCTGTGAAATGTGGATAATAATAGCACTTTGTGGCACAGTGGATAAAGCACAAGGCCTAGAGTCAGGAAGACCTGAGTTCAAATCCCAACTCAGACACTTCCTAGCTGTGTGACCCTGGGCAAATCACTTTACCCTGTTTGCCTCAGTTTCCTCATTTGTATAATGAGCTGGAGAAGGAAATGGCAAAGTGCTCCAGTATCTTTGTCAAAAAAATCCCAAATGGGGTCACAAAGAGTTGGGCTCGATTGAAACAACTGAAAAACAAAAACCTCACAGAGCTGTTGTAAGGATTAAATGAGATTGTCCAAGTACAGTGCTTAGTCATCTTTAAAGCAATATATCTGCTCTTATTGTTGTTGTGAAGAATCATAATATCAGCTGGGGAGAGGATTGGTGGCCCTTGGGCTGAGTGGTGGCAAGGGCAGGTGGTTTTCAGTCCCTCTTTATGAGAAGCAGATGAGCTCTTTCTCTTCTCTCTTCTCTGGGGCCTTTGTCTAAGTAGACTTAGCTCTATCTTCCTCCAACTGAATTTGCCATTCAAAGTTGATTTGAGCTTGCATTTCACTTTGTTTGCCCTGAGAACCTTTTGCAAAGTTTGCTCCAATAACTATTCATTATTGGCTTTGAGTTTATTGAAGATATTTTTTTTCCAGTCACTGGGTGGAGAGTCTAGCTAAGGGTCACGTGACCAACCTCATTCCTCCCACTTGAAAGTAACCTGGGCCTTGGGTGGAAACAGAGGCTTCTCTCACACAAGTGTTCTGTCCCTTTCTCCATAGAAATTTTGACAAACAGACCGGTTCCACTCTTTCCAGTGAGATGCTAAGTGGATATTGCTAAATCTGACGATCAAACAAAGTAGTGATTGGGGAAACCATTTGATTTAATTTCTAAGAGTTATGTTTTTCAGTAATTCAAATTAGCTGATTTGGGAAAGAAATCTTCTCAGAACTCTAACTGCTTTTATCTAATCAGATCCCTTAAGCAGGATTCCGAGAGAAGTATGATGATTCCTTAATCTAGATGAAAATGATGGAATGCTAATAGGGAGCTGACCTTTGCAAGAGATAGTCTTGGTTTGCAAATGGCTCAGAGTGTGTATTGCTTCTCCTCTTGCCCTGAGTTAATTAGCAGCTCTTCCTTGGATATAGCACATGACCCTCCTCCTCTCTATTGGCCAACCCTCCCCTTGCCTTGCTTCCCATCGAGATGCTATTCCCACCAAATACATTCTAGAAGGAAAGCAATGGTATGGGAATGTGGGGATGCTGCCATGTCTTCTGTGGGTGTCTCCCATGACTCTGACTTTGCCCCCGCCCCAACCCCCCAGGGTAGAAGGTAACATCTCTGAGGGTAAGAACTGTTCTCGGATTTTGTCCCCGTATCCTCAGTGCCTGGTTCTTCTCACCTAACATAGAGTAGGCGTTTGCAAAATGTTTATTGAGTTGTTGAGCCACATCATCTAGCTCACAACCTGGGCTCCTCTGAATTGAAAATGCTACCCAGGGCTTTGGATCGTATTTCTTGGCCAGTTTATGTTTTTTGTCCACAGGCAACATGTTTATCTCAGGCTAATCACCCCTGAAATGTTGTTCTCTGCCCCAGGCAGACTTCCCTCCTTGAATTTTCCACTAGACAGGGGTGGGGAGCCTGTGGCCTTGAGGCCACACAAGGCCTTCTAGGTCCTTGGGTGTGGCCTTTTGACTGAGTCCAAGTTTTACAGAACCATTCCTTTTATTAAGGGGATTTGTTCTGTGAACTTTGGATTCAGTCACAGGGCTATGCTTGAGAACCTAGAGGGGCCACATGTGGCCTCAAGGCTGCAGCTTCCCCATCCCTGCACTAGAAACAGGTGCTATTGGGGGGTTACTATAATATTTTCCTAGCTGGCCCGCTTGTCACTCATCTCCTCTCCATTCCATCCTACACACATTCAAAATAATTTCCTTGATGCTTAGGTTTCGTCTTATTATTTTCCTCCTCAAAAGCCTCTTGTGGCTCCCTCTTGCCTCTCAGATAAAAGGCAAGCTCCCTGGTGAATCATTGAGGGTCTTTCTAGACTCTCCTCCTGCACTCTATACTTCAGCTGTCTCCTCCCTGAAATTGCAAAGGGGGCTCCCCAGGCTTGAACTGCATTCCCTCCCTCCTTGTCTCTGCTTATTAAAGACCTTCTTTTTTAGGGCTCTGCTCGTGCACCATCTTCTCCATGCAATCGAAGGGCTCTTTCCCATGTACAATCATAGATTTAGAGCTGAAAGTGAGCCCAATGTCCATCATTGGAATTCAAAGCCCCCATTTTATAGAGGAGAAAACTGAGGTCATGCAAGGAAGGCAGGATTTGAACCCAGGTGCTTGGCCTCCACTGTCAATTTTCCAGTGTACCAAATTGTCTCCCTGGAATGTAAGCGCCTTGAGGGCAGGGACTACATTCAGTTTTTCCCTTTGATCCTCATCCCCATTCACAATGCTTTGCAAAGAGTAGGTGCTTACTCAGTGCTCATTAAAATCATTGCTGCTTCCTGCTTCTTGGTTGCCTGGTTCTGCCAGCTTCTGAGGAGCCTGGGCTTGACAGCAGATCCAGGCTGCTCCTGACCTCCACTGGCTAGACCACAAGGGGGCAGGCCAGATGAGTGAGGGCCCTCTACTGACGGCTAATGAATTTTTCTCCAGTTTTAAGTGAAATGTCCCAGGGGTATAGCAATGGCAGGTAGTGTGTGTGGTGTGTTTTGTGGCTAACAGCTGAAGAGTGGAGGCGGCTCGGACTTGCACCCATGAACCAAATACCCAAGTGTAAGGAGGAAGTGTGTTCTCAGAAATATGTGTTTTAGTTAAAGTTCCAGGTTAAAGGGGACAAGGACACAGACTAGAAAGCCCCAAACGCCTCATGGCATCACACCTCCCCAGCTTTGCAATTTCAGGGTGGGAATGAAAGCTTTATCTAACAAACTCTGACCATTTTTACAGAATACCTAGCATAGCCCTTCTATCAGATGCTCTTATATGAGACTCAAGGCCTGGGCACACTTGCACAGCTTTCTCACCTCTCTGGCTTGTTGACTCCGCCCTAATCAGGTCAGGGCCCACACCAGATCACCTCTCTGCTCACCATGTTGTCACCCACCTACCTCCCTTTGAAGCACACATGGTCACAAGGTTCAGGGCACCGCCCCCTCCCAGAGTGCCCATCAACACAATCTCATATCTATATGCACATACTCCCAAACACTTCCAGTGGCCACTAATTATGGTCATATCTAGACTTGAAGGCACTTCACATCTCCCCAAGCACTTTCTTTTCCCACACAGACAATACCATGGGCCTAGAATTCTCCCAGTCAGTAATCAGGTCATCCCAGCTGACACCATTCCCTGGGGATTGGCATTTGGACTCAGGGTTATTCAAGAGTATGCTCTGTATTTTATTTTATTTTATTGCTTTTTTGGAAGGCAATTGGGGTTAAGTAACTTGCTCAAGGTCACACGGCTAGGTTTTTGTTTGTGTGTGTTAAGTGTCTGAGGCCGCATCTGAACTCAGGTCCTTCTGACTTCAGGGCCAGCGCTCTACTCACTGCGCCACCTAGCTGCCCCTATGCCCTGTATTTTAGAAAGCAGATCCCAGGGTGTTCATGTGCACCCTTCTGCTTTTACATCTCACTGTTTCGGACATAGACCTCTGTCCCCAGCCCCCATCTCTCCCCTGACTCCCACATCCCCGTTGGACATTTCAAACTCTAGGATATCCTGGAAACATCAAGGTCCAAAACAGAATTGATGCACTTTCTCCCCAAATCTACCCCTCTTCCAAACTTGCCGATTTCTTTTGATGACACCATCACTCTGCCAGTCTCTCGGATTCATAACCTTGCATCACCCTTGACCCCTCCTTCTTCCTTACCCTATAGCGGTCCATCTCCCATCTCCATGCCTCTGTACTGGCTGTCAACTATCCTAAGAACATCATCCTTCTTTCTGTCTCATAGGATTCCTCTCTTTCTTCAGGACACAGCCTAAGCACCCCCTCCATATGAAACTTTTGTGGGGCCTGCCAATTATTGGTGCTCTCCCTCCTAAACTACCTAGTATCTATTTTGAATTTATTCTTCTCATATGTATGTGCCTTCTCTGATAGGATGTAAGTAGGGGTTGTTTCATTCTTTGTATAATCAGCAGTTAATAAATGTGTGTCAATTGATTACTACTGGGCTCCTTGTCAGCAAAGAAGGGCCAAAGTCAATACACTGATACCTAGAATATGTGACCTCATCAATGTGGGCACTCCCTCCAACAGTGAAGACCACAATCCCTCCATATTTTTCCATAAATCTACCACAGGAGAGGGGGGCAGAGCCAAGATGGCGGAGTAGAAACGGCACTTGCAAGGTGCTCTGCCCCACACAACTTCCAAACAATGTAAAAGGGGACTCTAAACAACTTCTGGGGCCCCAACACCCACAGAACTACACAGAGAAGCTAACCTCCTGCTGAGGAGAACCCAGCAGGCCTGCAGGGAGTGGCAAGCACAGCGCTCTGAGAGCAGGCAGCACAGCCCACTGGGAACCAATAGCACAGTGGTCTGGGAGCTGAGCCCAGGCCCACATGAGCCACAGTTTTAGCTCTAGGGTGGCTGGGCCAGCAGCCAGCTGGAGGGACCCCAGAACACCAGCAGCTGTGGTGATTCCAGAATTATCAGCACAGAAATGCTTAGGATAAAGTGAGAGGTTAGTGCCCTATGGACTTTGGGACCAGTATTTGGGGAACACGTCAGCTTCCTCCCCTGGGGGTGAAAAGCTGCTGAAGAAACGCAGCACAGAAGCCATTTTGCAGTGTCAGTGGTGTCTCTAGCTCTGGTCTGCGAACTGTAGGGAGATCCAGCAATCAGTCTGGGCGTTAATCGCTCTTGCTTTAAACTGCCTGGATCTGGATTGTGGTCTGGGGGGAAGTTTGGGGTGGGTATCCAGCTTGCCAGAGCATGTGGAGGCTTTACAGAGGCCACCCAACCTGTGGAAGCTGTGAAGACCCCACGTTTGGGATGGAAGCTCTCCTGTCTGGTGGCAGAGTCCTACTGTGGCAACAAGCCCAAAAATCAAGTAATTAAGTGGCAACATGCATAGGCAAAAGAAACAAACAGAAAGATTCAACATTGGACTCCTATTTTAGGGGCAAAGAGGATCAAAGCATGGAGGAGGACTGTGAGGTCAGAACTCCTGCACCAAAAGCCCCAAATGAAATTACAAGCTGGCTACAGGCCACAGAGGACCTTAAGAAGCAGATAAGAGAAGTGGGGGGAAAATTGGGAAGAGAAATGATAAAGATGCAAGAAAAGTATGAGATGACAGTCAACAGCCTGACTGAGGAAAATAACACCTTAAAAAATAGACTAACTCAAATGGCAAAAGAGGCTCAGAAAGGCAATGAGGAGAAGAATGCCTTAAAAAGTCAAATTTGCCAGATGGAAAAAGAATCTCAAAAGCTCACTGAGGAGATTCATTCCTTCAGAGTTAGACTGGAGCAAATGGAAGCTAGTGACTTTATGAGAAATCAAGATGCTGTTAAACAGATCCAAACAAATGAAAGAATAGAAGTCAATGTGAAATATCTCATGGGAAAAACCACTGACCTGGAAAATAGATCCAGGAGAGACAATTTAAAAATTATTGGACTACCTGAAAGCCATGATCAAAGAAAGAACCTAGAAACCATCCTTCAAGAAATTCTCAAGGAAAATTGCCCTGATGTTTTAGACTCAGAGGGGGAAATAGAGGTTGAAAGAATCCACTGATCGGCTCCTGAAAAAGATCCCAAAAAGAAAACTCCTAGGAATATTATAGCCAGCTTCCAGAACTCCCAGATCAAGGAGAAAATACTACAAGCAACCAGGAAGAAACAATTTCAATATTGTGGAAACACAATCAGAATAGCATGGGACCTGGCAGCTTCTACACTGAGGGATCGAAGGCCATGGAATATGATATTCCAGAGGGCAAAGGAGATGGGATTAAAACCAAGAATCACCTACCCAGCAAAACTGAGTATCTTGTTTCAGGGGAAAGTATGGTCATTCAGTGGAATAGAGGACTTTCAAGCATTCTTGAAGAAAAAACCAGAGCTGAATAGAAAATTTGACATCCAAACACAAGAAGCAAGAGATGCTTGAGAAGGTAATCAAGGAAAAGAAATCAAAAGGAACTTATCAAAGTTGAACTATTTACATTCCTACATGGAAAAACAATAACTGTGTCTGATGAATCCTTTCTCATTATGAAAATAATTGAAGAAGGGTATATGAGCATATGTTTATACGTATACATGGATAGAGGGCACAGGTTGAATTTGATGGGAAGGGGTGATTCTTAAGGGGTGAAGTTAAGAGGTGAGAGAGGAAAGTGGCAAGAGGAGATGGAGAGAGACAGGGTAGGGTAAACTATCTCATGTAGAAGAGGCAAGGGGTAGTAGTTGCAGGGGAGGGGAAGAACAGGAAGGCAAAAGGCAAAACCATATTCTCATTGAAGTTGGCTCAAGGAGAGAATCACATACATACTAAATGGAATATCTTACCCTCACTCACTCTCCTGAGTAGGGGAAAGGGGGATGAGAGGGGGGATGATGGAGGGGAGGGCATTCTGGGGGGAGGGGAGGTTGGAACTACCCACTATCAAAGAGGGACAGGATCAAAGTAGGGAATGGACCAGGTGGGAGGTGAGATGGGTGGGAGGGAAATATAAGCAGTCTTTTACAATATATCTACTATGGTAGTGTTTTGCATATCTATACATGTACAACACATACTGAATTGCTTATCTTCTCAGAGGGAGTGGATGACAAAGGAGGAAGGGAATGGATCTGAAAATCGAAGTTTTAAAATCAAATGTTTCATAAGATGTCCAGGCATTGGGGCTCAGAGATTCACCTTGCCCTAATGGCAAAGTCGAAGGGGGTATGGGAGAAGATATGGGAGAGAGCAGATTGGATGAGGGGATATCTAGTGGGACTGCTATTCTGGGGTGGTGGGTAGGGAAAAAATTGGGAGGAAAAATTGTAACTCAAAATCTGGTGGAAATGAATGATGTAAACCAGAAGTTAATAAAGCATTTGTTTAAAAAAAATCTACCACAGGAGGGGCGGTTAGGTGGCGCAGTGAGTAGAGCATCGGCCCTAGAGTCAGAAAGACCTGAGTTCAGATCTAGCCTCAGACACACACACACACAAACAAAAACCTAGCCGTGTGACCTTGGGCAAGTTACTTAATCCCAATTGCCCTCCAAAAAGCAAAAATAAAATAAATCTATCACAGGGGCAATGACACCATGTGACTTATGACACCAGTGGAGCACACACTCTGACCTATTGGTCATTCTTTGCTCTTACCCTGTGATTGGGCCACCTTCTTTTCCAATCATGCATCTCTCTGATGACAGCCTTTGCAAAACTTTCCCTGTATCATCCATGGTCAATCCCTCAATCGATTTACAAACCGCTGTTGGCTCTTCTAATGAGACACCTCTTGGAGCAATACAGTGGATGCATGTGTAGGAAGAGATGGGGGCACATAGGAGACCCGACACATTCCCTTCTTCTTCACTTAAGTTTCCAATATTCCTGGGCCCACTCCATTAAGGAGGCATGCCGCCTGATTCATACACCTACTTTGGATGAACCTATGTGAGGACATAAAAGCTGTCCGCTTGCTTACTGAGCCCTCATATCTCTGCATTATCAAGTCATCTGAGAGGCCTTTGACTCTTCCAGCTGAGATGTCTGAAGAACATTCTCTTGCAAAAATCACCTGCTGATATTTACATAGCACTTTAAAGGCCGTAAAGCTCTTTATTATAGGATCTCATTTGAGCCTCACAATGACCCTGTTACATAAGTAATACAGGGATTGATCACCATGTGACAACTGGGGAAACTGAGGCTCCTAGAGGTGAAATGGCTAATAAATAATTGGTATGGGATTTGAGCCCAGGGCTTCCATACTCCAGCTACTATACTGTACTACTATGAATTAAGTACAATTATACTTTATGATAGAACATTTTGGGGTTTGAGTATAAGTTGAGGAACAAAACAGTGCATTTGGGGATGGAATTGAGTGGTTCTCCATAGAAGATAAGCATTATAAATCATGTCACATTTGAATCGATATCTTTGCCTTTCCTGCTATTGATTTCGTATAAGCTCATTGCCTCATTTTGATGCACAGTAATTAGATGACCGCCTGCCATTTTCTCTGATTCCCCCCACCCCCGCCATTCCCTCCACGGTTTGCTTGGCAGCATATTTCAGTTATTAGTAGCAAAAAAAACCCCAAACAAACATAGGTTTCCTGTATGGTCAAAGGTTTATAGTACCATGCACATAATGCCATCAGTGCAGAGCAACAGCTACTGACTTTCCCAATGCTGGATTAGAATCTTTTGGCCATTTGGGGTGTCAATCCAATGCCATTCAATGAGCCTTTGAGTACCAATTTCTGTCCTTGATGCTAGAAATAAAAAGATGAAAACACACATCACTCTGAGCAGACAAGAAGAATTCAGTCTGAGTCAAGGAGAAGCTCGAGTTATGAATCCCCACCTCCTGATCTCCACCAAGCTTAGTGGAAAGAGTGCTAGTTTGGGAGTCAGAGGACCTGATTTTGAATTCTCATTCTGCTCCCTAGTAGCTGTGTGACCTTAGCCAAGTCATTTTTCTTTTCTGGTCTTCACTTTCCACATCTTATTTTGCTTGTAAAATGAAGGGGCTGGATTAGCTGGTGGCCCTTCTAGGGACCTAATAAGCCTATAATTATTGAAATAACAAAAGCATCATTGCAGCTCATATGTATGAGTAGGGAATAACTCTTAGCAAATTCCTCAATGAACGAATGAGCCAGTAAATGAATTCAAAAACATTTATTAAGCACTTACTTTGTGCAAAGCACTGTAATGATTTTATGCTAAAGGGGGCAACTTCTTTGTAGTTCCATCAATATTGGCCATTTTCAGCTGTTATGAAGTCAAAAATATGGCTTGAAGCTGGACCATCTCAAGAAATATAAGACAATAGCTACTAACAGGCCAGCAAGTACGACAAACAAAGGATTAAAGATCAAATCATAAAAACTCCTTTATTTTCTGAAACTCTTTAAAGTTTGCAGAGCACTTCACCTGCTTGATTTCATGTGGGCCTCATAGCAGCCCTGTGAGGTTGGTATTACAGGGATCATTCCCCCATTTTACAGATGAGGAAACTGAGACTCAGAGTAGCAAGGTGACTTCTCCGTGGGCACATGGATAGCAAGTGTTTGAGGGTGGATGTAAGCCTGACACTTCCTGCCTCCATACCCAGGACTCTATGAAAGACAGGAGTGGAAACTCACCTGGATAGTTCATTGAATCTGACATCTCATCCCTTAAAGAATGCCTGCCCATCAAGTATGACTTTTGTCCTTGTCCTCTTATAAATTCTCCCCAGGTAGTCTATCCAACATGCTAAGTAGGGCCTTTACTGGTCTTGTCCTAATATTACATGGATACCACTGGAGTATGGTATGTAAACTTCCCAGAACAAATCCCCTTAATAAAAAGGATTTGTTCTGTAAAACTTAGACTCAGTCAAAAGGTCGCACTCAAGGACCTAGAAGGCCACATGTGGCCTTGAGGTCACAGATTTGTCATCCGTGGTATGTATGTGTATATACACACCCCTATAAATACATACATATTATACACATATACATGTGCATATATACATATATACTCACATATAAACACGCACACGTATATATATATATACATGTGTACATATACATATACATATGTATATACATACACACACACACACACCACTGGGTCCTTAATTCAGGAATTTGTTCATGTTGTTTCCTGTTTATGACCAGGAGTCCAAAATTCCTAGCACATTAGAATGGATTGTTCCCTACTCTTGTCAGAAGTTTGATGTGAACAATTCTGTAGGACTCCTGATGAAACTGGCTGTCCACCTCCTAAGACAGATATGAAGGACTCAGGATACAGATGGAGACATATTTAATTTGTATATGGTCAGTGTGAGAATTAATTTTGCTCAACTCTACATGTTTATAACAAGAGTTTTGTTTTTGTTCGCACTTTCTCACAGGGGACGGGGGGAGGGAAGAAAAGAATGCAGATCTGAAAATAAAATTTAATTTAAAAATTGAAAAGAACTGTAATGGTGAAGACAAGGTCAAGGGAAGTTGTTTTTGTTGTTGTTTTTAGGATGAGGGAGGTTTAAGCACATTTGGAGATGGAAAGAAAGGCGTCATTGGCAAGGAAGAGTCAGAAGATGCAGGAGAGAAAGGGGAGAAATTTGGGACTAGTTGCTGTGGGGAATGCTATAGGGAGTCAACAGAAGAGATAAACAAAAGTATTGCCAAGCAGCAAGGAGGGAAAAGCTGAGGGGAAAGACCATGAATTTGGAGGGAGCCCAGTGAATACAGCTCTGTGCCTTTTCCCACCAAACAACCCCCAGCATCCTGACAGCCCCTCTGTCTCCTTCTTGAAAAGTTGAACCAAAAATGATCATCTGAGATCCCACTTTCCACATTTCTGCCAATTCTTCCATCCTCCAATAATTTGGTCTCCAGACCTGTTTACAGAGCTGGCTAGCTTCATCTGGATGAGTACATCTGTGGTGGGGTGGGGTTCCCCAGTCCCCCTAAAAGTGGTCCTGGATTCTGAATTCCCAGAGCAAAAGCTCTGGGATCCTTCTTCCTCCCTTTAGCTCCCAGTACAGAATTGAGCTGAAATTGATGAAGTCCTAATTTGTTTTCAATGTGAGTGTATGAATGCAAGAAACATTGGGGGGAAATATTTGTTTTTTAAAGAAAGATTCCAAAGGGAATCTACTCCCTCCATTGACCTCTCCTCTTTAGCAATTACTGTAATATCATGTGATTTGCCTTCTGAAAACATGATGTCCCTAGTAAGAGAGCATCTTTTGAATGTTTTTATGTTCATGTAGTAGTTCACCTGAGACAATAGGAGGTTATATTTCTGCAGAAATAAAATGCTCTCTGAGTGACAACAGCATACAATCAGTAGCAGAGAGAACACTGGTCTTGGGGTCAGGAAGAGCTAGGTTTATGTCCACCTCTGAAACATACCGGCCATGTGATCCTGGACAAGTCACTTAGCCTCTTATTGTTTGAAGACTCTCTGAGCTTCATTGAATACGTGCCATTCTGCATTGGATGAGGGAGTCTCCTCTTCTGAGAGTTCTGTATACCAGTAAAATCACAAGTCCAATCCTGATCTCAATGGAAATAGCTATAATCTGGACTGGGTCACCATGTGTTAGTGGAACCAGGAAATTCTCAGGGTTCTTCTTCATTTGCAGCAAGAATAGGGCTTAAAAAGGTCAGAACTAGAAAGGGCATTAGAGACCATCAAATCCAGCCCTCTCAGTAAATGGAGGAGGAAACTGAACCCAGATACT
Organism: Gymnobelideus leadbeateri; assembly: GCA_011680675.1. NCBI lineage: Eukaryota > Metazoa > Chordata > Mammalia > Diprotodontia > Petauridae > Gymnobelideus > Gymnobelideus leadbeateri. The sequence goes on from WOXC01002292.1 coordinate 41,753, forward strand.
CACTAGGCACCCACTCAACACAAGATATGGGTTCCACATACACACAAGGCTATTCCATTCACTACTTCAGTGATTCAAAAGAATACTGGACCAGCTGACTCCTGGTCATGATGTACTACAGTCACCCAAACCCCATTATTAAAGGTAACTTGTACACAAAAAGGAGGGGTGAAGGCAGAGTCCAGAGGCTTCCAGGGGTGGCCACATGTGGCCTCAAAGCTGCAGGTTCCCCACCCCTTGGGACTTGGTGCTCAGCCTTATGGTCTGAGCCCTAAATGCTTTTTTGATCATGATTGGGATGATATTGATGGCAGAGGCAAAATAGACTCTGACTCATCTATCACATGCTTCTACATTGAATAAAATCATATAACATGTTATAGATGGGTAACAATGGTGGTGGTGATGATGTGAGCGCAAATGTCCATGTGGATGTGGAAAAGAGCATGTAGGAGACTTCTACACAGGCCTCTGACTAGAGAACATGTGGTCAAATTTCGCCCTATCGCTTCCCAGTGCCCCCCCCCCAATCTTACACCTATTAGCATTTCATTTTCTGTTTTACTGAGGTGTCCTCCCAGGCAAGGGCATGAGTATTCAAATATGGGGCGAGGAAACTCCGTGGCATCTTTTTGAACACTGAGCAAGCAATCTGTTCCAATTGAAAATGCTTCCTAGTGAAAACCATCCCGCTGTTCAGGAGGGATGTGGCCTTCTGCAGAATCGGCTCCTACGTGTTTCATAACCAAGAAACAAAATCAAGGCCTGGGGAAGGAGGAATAGTCATGTGTGCACACACTGTCCCCCAGCCTTACCAACTCTGCCACCCCTCATGGAGGTCTGCTCCTTCAGTGCAATAAACAGAAGAGCCTGTGCTTTGTGAGATGGCAATTCAGAAGAGTAAGTCTTCCTAACTGACAAGAATACTGGGTTTGAATCCTGCCTCAGATACACTCACCTCTGTTTCAGGTTCCTCACCTGTAAAATGGGGATAATCAGGGCACCTGCCTCACAGTCTTGTTGTGAGGTGCCAGTGGGATAATATGCATAAAGCACTGTAGAAACCTCAAAGAACGATAGAAATGTTGGTTATTCTGAATGACAATAAGAAACAGAGTAAGCAATAGCCAGCCCCATTCTGTCACTGGCTCAGTGGCCCAGTGAACTAGCCCATCTCTTGATGAGTAGCCAAGAGGCTCTTGGGAATGATCCCACTATGCAGCATTAATAGATTTATATTGAACTCTTCCACAATAGCCGACTGTTACAAATGGCATTTCCTAGAGCTATGGATTTATTTTATTCACAGTAAACATTATTGAATTCTAAGCAAGGTCCTCTTGCTACTGTGTTTTATTAGTTATTAAATGCTTGCTTTAAAAAATCCTGTTTTCAGATCTCTGGTGCCTGGCTTTCTGTCAGCATGAGTGAAAACTGTGGAATGCATCCTTCAGTGGACAAATGACATCTGGTCAGTTCCCAAACCAGGCTCTGATAGTAGCTTTGCACCATAGGATATGCCTCAGTCCATTCTCTTTGGGAACAGATGAGATCATTTTGGATCAATGAACAGCAGCCATGGCCTTGCTACCCCTGGAGGATTGAGTTATGGGCCTGGACTTCATCCTGCTTAGGGGAAGTTATTTGAATCTGCCTGAGGCATCTACAAATATGGAACTGAGACCCAGACCACCTTGTCGTTTCAGTTAGCTAAAGTACCCATTGAAAGAGACCCAATGCTTCCCCTGGTTCAAGAAAATCCACTCAGAGTTCCCCCTCATCACCTGAAGCACACAGGCATCCACTCATAGGATGCAAAAATAGCCAGGATCTTGGAAATCAGCTCACCTAGAAGAATCAGCATAGTGTAGGGGCTGCAGTACACAGGAAGAAGAATCAGAAACACCTGTGCTCTATTGCCTCTTTCACATGCCCTAGGCCACAAGTGGGGAACATTCAGCCTTGAGGCCACAAGTGGCCCTCTAGGTCCTCTGTGTAGCCCTTTCACTGCATCCCAGCTTCCCAGAACAAATCCCCTTCAGTCAAAGGATGCATTCTGTCCAACTTGGACTTAGTCAAAGGACTGCACCCAAGGACCTAGAAGGTCCTAGGGCCTAGGCAAATCAACTGCCTTCTCTGAGCCTCAGTTTCCCTGGCTCTAAAGTAGGGATAAGAAGACTGTCTACATCCCTGGGTTGTTGTGAGGATCCAATGACCTCGTGCTTAAAATGCTTTGTGAACCCTAAAGTATTCTACAAACAGCGATTATAAGTGCCTGCAGGGCACAGAGAGTCACACAATGAGTGGCAGAGCCAAGACCGGAGTCCATGTCTCTGAACTCCGAGGCCTTTGCTTCTTCTTTCCCATGGCACTGTGGGCTTTTCCTGCCTAACTCAGAGTTTCACCCCCCACTAGGCCTACCCTCTGACCATATATTTAGCTTCTTTCCCAGAAGTGACTCTTTGTCAACCAATGTCAGCCTGCAGCAGGCCAGCAGCACCTCAAAATCTGTTCCGTGGCTGCTAAAGGGTAGCAAACTCTCTGGGAGATGCAATGACAAATGGCACATTCGAGCATATGCGATTACTCAGGAAAGAAAGCAGCATCAGTTCCATAGCCCTATACCACCAATGAGAGGGGAGCTTAGCTCTTGCTTTGGGGAGGGCGTGAACTCTTGTAGCCTCCTGATGCTGCCATTTGGTGAATTGCTGCTCGAGTGACTTTTGCAGTACTAGTTTTGGGCCCCTAAGATCCCATCTCCTCTCCAGACCCCTGGGGTCACCAATTCCAGCAGCACAGCTAATGATGGGAAAAATCATTTTAAGGAACAGGTGGATAATGTGGAAGGATATTACATGAGGGGGCAGAGAGAAAAGGCTGCTGATGCAGTCAGGGAAGGGAGCAAACAAGAAAGAGCAGCCACTCTGCCTCATTTTCCTTTCTTCCTTTTAAGTATGCAAGCAGGGAAATTCAGGCTTCTGGGGGGACTCCATGGCTGTTCAGTGAAAGGAGCCTTCCCACTTACATGTCCTTGACAACTGCTACTTCTTACTACTTGTAATGGGGGCAGGGATGAAGGAGAGACATTCCAGCTGGGACAATAGACCTTAGGAAAGTGTGCCCTAATGAGCCAGGTGAGAGATATCGTGGCTTTGGGGCATGGATGTGGGCTTTAGCTGACAGGTTGTAGTGGGTATCAAGAAATGGATGCTAATGGGACTTAGAACTGTGTCAAAGAAGGACAGGTTGAAGGAACTGGGGATACTTAGCCTGGAGAAGAAAATGGGGGGCAGATATGAAAGTTATCTTTAAGTATTCTAAGGACTTGTATGTGGAAGAGGAATTGTTTGGTCCCAAGCTATCAGAACAAGGAGGGAGCAATGAGCAGTAACATCAGCTTGGCAGGCTTAGGGTTTAATGGAATAAAAGCCTTCCTGTTCTGTGTAGCTCCAGAGAGGAGCTATTTGAGAATGAGAGGAGAAACTGATTTGGATTTAGTGTAATCAGTCAATCAACAAACATTTATCAAGGGCCTAATATGGGCCAGGCACTCTGCTAAGTGCTGGATGATGTAGAAGCACCAGAAAGTAGAATGGATGGTAGTGAGCTCCTCCACCACTGGAGACACCAAAGTTTGATGGTCTCGCCTTTGTTTGGAACAAAGGAGGCCAGAGGTGAGCATGGGCTCTAGGAGCCTGTGCGTGGGATGAAGGCCTGTTTTGGCTCCAGCCACTATCTGAGGAAGTGTGGCCCAGGCCCAGGCTAGCTAAGAATCCCAGCTGTCTGACCACCCACTGAGGCACTAGTCGCTGGGCTCCACAAGTGTGTGGAGGGTGATGGTGATGGTGATGACGGCAATGATAATGATGGCTGACCTCCAAAGGCATGATGCTTTGCAAAGTGCTTGATACATCTTATTTGATGAAGACAAAGCCCAGGGTAATGTGGCTACGCTGCTTTCTTTTTTCCTTTGCAAGGAAATCTGGAGGCAGTGAAATGGGACTTGAACCCAGGGCTACCCACCCTCCCTTTGGACATTAACAACAACCACAATGATGCTCCAAATCCAAGTGTTCTTTTCAAAGTGACAAAAAGAGGGGAAAGGAGGCCTTATTTTCTGCTGTAAATTCTACCCAAAACCCCAACCCTGAGATGGGAGCACACAGAAGCCAGCCACCAGCTCCCCCAAGCAGAAGGCTCTGTGCTCCCTCCTACTGAGGGCCCCTGGGCAGAGACACAAGTCAGGGATGGCAGAAGCCCACCCCACTCATCTGTGCCTTCATTTAGTACATGCCTCTTTGGTCCCTCCTGCCCAGCGCACTCACACCTATGCAGGGGGTGGTCCCAGCATAGGTTGCTTCCTCTCCCACCATAGGCACATAGCACTATATTCTGTTTCGCAGGAGCCCTGGCCAGTGATCCTGTGGGCAGCACACTGCCGTCTCTGATGTCCTTGGCCTTCTTGTTCTCTTGCACTCCTGCAAATCTTGGGCTTAGGGCTGAGCTCTTCACTGGACACCAAGCAGCACTACTTGTGTGGTCTTTGGAGGAGGCTCTGATGGCTGGGCTCATGAACCAATCCCAAAGAGATTTAGAGATAGGCCATTGTAGCCACCAGCACTGCCCCAGCAGCCTCTTCTGTGTAAGCCCTAGAGATCCACAATGGAACCCTGCCAGAAGGAGGCCAGGCAGTTTAACTGTGGCCATCTCTATGGTGCAAATCTTCCTGCCTACTGTTTGCAAAATGATAAATGATTCTTAACCTGTGAAAATTCCACTCTGCTAAGTTCTCCGTGTGTGCTCGAGAAGTTTCTGTTGTCAAAAGGGACGTTTTGTTCTTCTTGCTTAGTAAGATCGATTCACTTGGCTTCCTCTCCTGCTTCTATTCTGTATCGACTGTAGTCATCTTGGTTTAACTGGAAAACTGTAGACTTGGACCAGAATGAAGGACCCCAGCAGACAGAAGATGCACAGACTTCAGCAGCTCTCTTTAGAGCCTTCATTGCCACAATGACACCAACTTGGAAACACTTGGCAGCCATTGGAATAAGCGTGTTGGCCCACTAAAAGATGACCTTACAAAATTCATGACTGAATTAGAGCGGGGATGCCACAGAACTTGGCTGGTTTCACTCGTCTTTTGCCGGATTGTTGTTTATTGTTCAGCATGGATGGGTCCATCCAAACCTGTGCTTGGAAGCCTGCCCTCTGATTGTTCACTGGGACTCTGGCTCACTCATTTGGTTTTCCATTACAAAAGAAAACTTACTTTGGCAGCAACTTTGGATAGTCCTTCAGGGGAACTTTGACCAATTGAATTGTAATAAATTCTTCAAAAATACTGTTGGTTTTGATTAAATCAAACTTGTTTCAATCCATTCAAAGGCTGCCCAGTTACAGAGAAACCATTATGATCTAGACCAGGATTGGGGAACCTGTGGCTTCAAAGCCACATGTGACCCTCTAGGTGTTCGAGTACAGGCTTCAGTTCTGTGAAGTTTGGATTCAGTCAAAGGGCCTCACTTGAGGACCTAAAGGGACACATGTGGCCTCGAGGCTGAAGGTTGCCCACCCCTGATCTAGACCAGTAATTAACTAGGTCCAGAACTATTGCTTTCACAGATGGTGGGAAGGGGTTGGCTCTACTTGGCCTCATCCCCTGGCTTTGCTTTCCCTCCCCTTTATTTGCTGTATCCACCTCATCTAGTGAAGTATTTTAGCATCTCAGCTTCTTTTTACTTTGCCTGCAGTGAATTCCTCTGAAACCCAAGCTCTGAACCATGTTTCCCCAGCAGGAAAGGTTTAAAAGGACAAGTACAAAAGTCAGCTGACTAATTGTTGGGGATATATTGTAGAGGGAATTCTTGGGGGGCACAGCACTGGACTAGATGGTCACTGAGGTCCCTTCCAACTCTGAGATTCTGAGCAATTTTGCTCGGTAACCTTTTCAGCCTTGCTCTTTAATGTTTATTAAATACACAGTGGTATAATACTGTATATTATTTATTCAGCGCCAAAAGCTCTTTATATGTAACCATGGCAACATTCCGAACTTAAAATGTATCCTTGCTGACTTTAAGGATCTCAAGGGCCAGCTGAAAATCAGTCTCTGCCTTATGTATGTCTTACGCTTCTGCTGAAAGTCAGTTTCATCTCTCCATGAACTTAGACACTGGAACTAACTTTTTCTTCTTCATGACATCTGTCATATAGAGTAGGTTTTTCCCTTCAAATAACATTCCAATAAATTGAGTGAAACATCAAAATAAAATGTTACAAGTTTGAAGGGTCTACCAAGAAGCAAAAGAAATGGTGGGATTTATAATGCATCATAGATTTGAACTTTATCTTCTCCAAAGTTCAAATTGTTATTAAATATTAGTTAATAAATGTGTACTTTTGAGCAATTGTTTCTCTGTTTGATGTAGTGCAGATTTAGATTCAGAGAACCTGGGCTGACTCCGTGCTTTGCTACTTATTACTTCAGTGAACCTGAGGTAACATGTCCTCTCATTTAAAACAAATGAGGGGTGCTGTGCCATTCTAATGCCACCCTGCTGACATCTTACCTGCCCATTAGGGAGTGCTGTAGGCCTGCACTAGTAGATTTCCTCTTTAATGGTGAAATCTGCCATATACTTATGTGAGAGGGGGCTAAATTCTTGAGTTGGGCACCCTTCTGGATACAGTCATTCAGCTAACAATTAGCATCGAATTAATCATATTCATTTGGGTTAAATAGCAAAGGGTCTTATTGCACACCTGAGGGAAAAAACGCAAGCTGAGGTGGAGAGAGATGAAATCACAATCTTAGAAATGAGAGAAAAGATCTGTTTGATAATGGGAGAGAAGCTCAGTGGCACTAAGAAAGGCCTGCTGTTCATGAGGCAGCACACAGGCTGGGCCTGGGGGACTAAACATTCTGGATTTCCCTCCTAAGCAAGAAGAAGGTGGTCCTAGCAACACTGAGAGATTCATTCAGTCCTTTGTCGTTTTCAGATCATGTTCACATACACGATTCTCAATTTGATCATGACTCCACTGTAAAATAAACCAGCATTTGCAACATTTACTCATGAGTCTGGGGCACAAGTGCTGGGAATAGAACCCACCAGATAACTTCTACTTAAATATGTTACATACCTTTAATTTGAAACATCAGAACTTATTAGGGTACTAATTATCATCAGTTCCTTATTGTGCTAACTTTAAGTTTCATATTGATGGAAAACTATATAAAGCCATAGGGTCATGATTAATGGGGGTGCTAGTCCTGCTTGACTTGCAGCGGTTCCATTGGGGTCCATCCTGGGTACCAGGCTTACAGGAGAACATTGATAGGGTAGAGGGTTTTAGAGTCACACCATATGAGGCTTGATTGGAGGAACCAGGGATATTTGACAGAGAAGAAATGGGGGGTGGAGGCAGGATAACCATTAGGCAGGCTAGTTTTCGAAGGACTGCCATGTGGAGGAGGGCTCCATTTGCTTGCCTTCTCCAGAGGAAAGTGGGAGCAATGTGCAGAAAATGCAGAGGCCAATTTCACTTGGCTATCCAGACCAACTTGCTTGTGACTAGACCTGTCCCAGATTGGAATCAGTGGCCTTGGGAGATAGTAGGGTCCCCCTCATGAAAAGTTGTCAAGTAGCAGTGGGACACCACTTTTCAGGTATGGCCTCGTGGGGATGCTTTAGTGGATATAGGTCGGACTTGATGGTCACTCAGATCATTTCTCTCTTTTGAGTTTCTTTTATATCAGTAGCTGCAAGATTACACCTACATTAAAAACCTAGAGATCTTCTCCACTTGCAAGGGTGCATTCCCCCCAAAGGTCCAGATGGCAACTTTGATTTCAGCTTTTCACTTTAACAGCACTACAAGGTGAAGGATGTGCTTAAGAAAGGACCTTTGGGATTTAAGAAAGCATTTAATATTTCATTAGCAAAGAGGGAAGACAGAGCAGATAGCTTTTTGAGCTTGAAAGAAGGCCATTCTATGGCCAACTCCAGCTCTGATAAGTGCTGGGCATGCCTTTATATGGCTAGTTTCTTATTACTGTAAAGCAGGAATCTTGGGAAGTGGTCACATATATTCAGATTTGCAATACTCAAATTTATAATTATATAAAATACAGTAATTGGTTTCAGTTCAATGGAAATACACAGTGCAAATTCAAATAATCTCTGAGCTTCAGGCAACTGACTCCCTAGGGCTTCTCCGTTAAGTCATTAACTTATCATTGGAGGAAGTTCACATACAAGGAGTTCCCTATACTAATGAATTCATATACCCCTTGCATATTTAATTATTCTCATCACATAGTAAGAGCATTTCAATTTATAATTCTTCATTTGATATTGTAGAAACTAGAAAATAAAGTGTTTTAAGTGTAAAAATTACTAGTAAATTCAGAACCTTGAGATACAAGTCTTACTTGTATCATTACTCCCCTTGATCCAGTCCAACTAGTCTTATGTTCCTCCTAACCCAACATTCCAATGTGTTGCCTCCATACCCTTGTGCAGGCTGGCCCCACACCTGGAAAGCATTGCTGCCTCATCTTGGCCTCTTAGAATTCCTCATCTCTTCAAGACTCAGCTCAAGTCTTCCTTCTCCAGAAGGCCTTTTCTGATTTGGCCCCACTCCCCTCCCCCATCACCTGTCCCCATTCACCTAGGATCTCTAAAATGTAAAGAATGTAAATTCCTTGAAGACATGGATGATGTCACTTTGAATTTTATGCCCAGCCCTTAGCATAATGCCTGGTACAAAGCTGTTTCATAAATGCTTGTTGCCCATCTTTTGGGACTTGAGTTGAACCAACCATACCAGAACTGAAAGGCCCAATTCCAGTAGTTGCCAAATAAGGGATAATGAAGCCAACCTAAAGTCTACATGAATTTCCTTCTAGGTGGCTGTCCTGACAGGCTAGCCTGATGGCCAAAAGGAATTGGATTCTCACACATATCATCCAGGCAGGCATTTCTGTCACCCACCCATGAGGACAATGTGGAACAGGGAAAAGCAGACTTGTGGTGAACTAAGGAGAAAGGCTCCCAGAAGCCTCTGTTCTAAATAGGGATAATGCTGAGGGCTCTTGTACATTTGTCCTGCCTCTGCCTCCCCCTAGGACCTTGTGCCACAAAAGTCTCTGTTTGGGCTCTGTTAGCAGGAAGGATCTTATTGTAAAATGGACAGATGCTGCTGATGCTGTGGTGTAAGGAGGCAGCTAGATCTGCTCCCCCCCACACATTCTTGTCATCTCTGATTCCCACCCCACTCCCCATATCAGTCACATGAAATTAGTCCCCAAGTCTTGTTCATTTTACCCAGGCAATGTTTCTTGAGGTGCAGTTTGGCCTGAATTATCTGAATAATTGCTCAGTGCCTTCCTTTCACTGTGTGTATGTGTAGTTACAGCTAGACAGCTCTCTCCCTGCATCTTTCTCCCTCTCCCCATCTCCCCCTCTTTCACTCCTTCCTCCATCTCTCTCTTCCCATCTCCCCCTTCTTCCCTCCTCTCTCTGACTCTCTCCCTCTTTCTCTCCCCCCCTCTCTCTGCCTCTCTCTCTCCCTTTCTCTCTCGTTCCCTCCTTCCCTCCTTGTCTCTGCCTCTTTCCCTCTTTTTCTCCCTCCCTCCCTCTCCTTCCCTCTCTCTCTCCCTCCTTCTTCCTGCCCCTCTCTCCCTTTCTCTCCCGCCCTCTCTCTGCCTCTCTCTCTCCCTCTTTCCCTCCCTGTCTCTGCCTCTTTCTCTCTCTCTCTCTCTCTCTCTCTCTCTCTCTCTCTCTCTCTCTCTCTCTCTCTCTCCTCCTTCTTCCTGACCCTCTCTCCCTCTTTCCCTCCCTCTCTCTGCCTTTCTCTCTCTCTCTCTGTCTCTCTGTCTCTCTCTGTCTCTCTCTGTCTCTCTCTCTGTCTCTGTCTCTCTCTCTGTTTCTCTGTCTCTGTCTCTCTCTGTCTCTCTCTGTCTCTCTCTCCCTCCTTCCCCCCTCCTTCTTCCTGACCCTCTCTTCCTCTTTTTCTCCCTCCCTCCCTCTCCTTCTCTTTCTCTCCCTCCTTCTTCCTGCCCCTCTCTCCCTCTTTCTTTACTTCCCTCTCTCTCTCTCCCTCTCTTCCTCCTTCTCTCTGCCTCCACCTCTCCCTCCCTCTCCTTTTTGCTTGGCTGCCTTTCAGCCCAAGTAACGGTATGCTTTCATTTACACCCATGTTAAAGAACTAAATTGTCACTCCTGTCATTCCCTGAGTGGGATTTAAATTGTCAGCAGTAGATTTTCACGACTGTACCTTTAGCAAACAAATCGGAACTCACCTATTTTAGTGGAGAGGTTAATGATGCCATAATGAGAAAACAATTTGAACCCAGCTGGAGTCCATTTCCCTGCTCTTGGCCCTTTGGTGGGACATGATTAACTCGCTGGCAGGTGGTGCCAGCTCAGAACCTACTTGCGCCAGCTTTCCACCCCCCCCCATCCCACCCCCCAGATCCAGCTGAATCTGGAGCATTTGGGATGAAACTCTGGAGTTGACCTTCCTCTGCAGTGACTCATTCCAGGTTTGGACTTGAATTAGCACATGGCCTTGTCTAGCACAGTCATCAGAAAGAGGGCTAGGGAAAGGAGGAGAGTTAAAGGCCTCATTGGGTGCTCACTGTAGGCTGGAAGCTGCAGGAAGGGAAAATGCTCCAGAACTGCAGAACAGTCACTGTCGTCATCACTCTCTTTAGGGGGTCACCAGATGCCACTGCTTTTCTCTGGCTCAGGATCTCTTTTCTTAGCCCATACATCAGGCTCCTACCCTGGGTTTCTGTCTAGTCTATTCCTTTTGGTTTTGTTTGTTTGTTTGGTTTTTTGGTTTGATTTTTTTTTTTTTTTTGCCTTTTGGAGGGCAATTGGGGTTAAGTAACTTGCCCAAGGTTAGACGGCTAGGTTTTTTTCGTTTGTGTGTGTTAAGTGTCTGAGGCCGGATCTGAACTCAGGTCCTTCTGACTCCAGGGCGGGCACTCTACTCACTGCACCACCTAGCCGCCCCCTTTTGTTTTGTTTTGTTTTGTTTCTTTTTTTTGGATAGCAGTTGAGGTTAAGTGACTTGCCCAAGGTCACACAGCTAGTTTTTGTGTTGTGTCTGAGGCCAAATATGAACTCAGGTCCTCCTGACTCCAGGGCCAGTGCTCTATTCATTGCACCACCTAGCTGCTCCTAGTCTACTCCTTTTGATATTGATTTCCTGATCCTTCATACAGCATACCCTACTTCTGATTCAAGCATACTGGATGGGAAGAAAATTGCTGCAAAGCTTAACTCCTTTTCTAGGACCAAATTGCCTGGGAGTATCCAACCAGCTCAGTTAGCAAATAGCATGATCCCCCTGTCTGCCTTTTTTCACCCTTCCCCTTTCCACTCAAATATAGGGGGAAACTCATTCAGTTGTTTTCCCATTGAGGCATTCCAAATCCTTCTTTGTATATGCAATTTCCCACCTTTGAATGGGCTATCCACCATGCCCTAAGGGACTTAATCTATTCAGTTTGGGGTAGCCTACCCTGAGATGGGCTCTCTTGATAGGTGAGCAAGAGCCCACTATATCTAGCCTGCCCAAGACCACAAACCTAGCCCTTCCATGCATCTTCCCTCCCCCTTTCCCTCCAACTTTGGACCTCTTGGTTTGGCAATAGCAGTTAAATTGATGGTACCAAAGCTTTCAGAAAGTGTCACTTGGCTTCCCTACAACTACCTTGACCATTTTCATGACTTCCCAAATCAAAAAACCCTTTTCTGTCCATGACTCCCTTCTGTGTCTTGTTGTCTCCTATTAAAATATAAGCCTCTTCAGGTCAAGGATTGTTTCCTTTTGTGTTTGAATCCCAAAGTGTACATCCCAAGAGGTAAAGTCTCAGACAGTGCTTGGCTCATTGTAAGTACTTAATAAATGTTCTTTATCTGTAATGAAGTATCTCTGACCCATTCTTCCAGAACCAGGAAGACTATATCTTCCCTTTAGGCTTCTAGAGTATCCTGAAGGTTGTGGGGTTGCCTTTTCACTACTGTCATAAACTTGAGCACCCACCAGTAATATTTTTCTCATTGTTAGACAGTTATTAGCACTCCAATTTCATTTAACCAGTTAATATATATTAGCTTTTACAAAAAAAAAAAGATGTTTATACTTCTCAGTATAGAGCTAAGATGGCAGAGGAGAGAAGCATTCAGCTGAGATCTCCTAACATTCCCCTCCAAACAATTTTAAAATAAGACCTCACTGGGGTGGCTAGGTGGCACAGTGAGTAGAGTGTCGGCCCTGGAGTCAGAAGGACCTGAGTTCGGATCTGACCTCAGACACTTAATGTACACACAAACAAAAACCTAGCTGTGTGACCTTGGGCAAGTTACTTAACCCCAATTGCCCTCCAAAAAGAAAAAAAAATAAGACCTCACTTCAAATTTTGAAGTGGTAGAACCAACAATAGTTCAAAGTGAGAGATTCTTCCAGCTCAAGGCAACATATGAGATCAGAAAGAGAAATTTGTGACTGGGGAAGAGGATTGAAAGGAGAAAGGGACTTGCCTGGAGGTCATGTGAATGAAATATCATCGGTAGGACTAAGTGGTGATAACAAAAGTAGAAGCAGCTTTGGGAACTCTCAAGCCAGAGACAGTAAGGGGAACTGATGACTGGTCAGAATGAGATTATAGAGTACCCCTGTGCTAGCACTGGCCCCACGATCAGATGCTGTTTGTGAGCTTCATTGCTTATACCCACTTCTTGATCATAGTTCAAGAGGAGAGAGAAGCACTTTTGGTCAAGAGTAGGTGGGAACCCTGAGAGGCAACTATTTGGCAACTCCATTGCCCATACCCATAGTTCAAGGGCTAAGAAAAACACTTTTCATCAAGAGTAAATGGAAGCCATGAGAGGCAGTAACAAGGGATCAGGGGACCCTGAGGGGCAGCATCACTTCTGGTCTCTGAGGAGCAGTATTGATTGAAATCCCAGGAGAAATGGATCCTTCCTGGGGAAGGATCAGAGTGCAGACCAAGAGAGCAGTGACCACACCTTTTCCTAGATCATACTGCCTTGGAGGCAATGAAAACCTCCAAAGCCCCAGAACTAGCTCTGAAAACACCAAGGCTAAAAACCTAAAGCTTGAGGCAGCATTCGTCCACCCCCCACCTGTGTCAAAAACAGAACCCAACATTAACCTAAAGTTCTAAATCAAGAAGAGAAATTAGCAAACAAGAATCTGACCATACAAAGCTATTGTGGTGACAGGGAAGCTCAAAACACAAACTCAGAAGAAGCAAAGTCAAAACAGCTACAAGCTAAGGCTCAAAGAAAAATGTGAATTAAACACAAGCCCACCAGGAATTCTCAGAAGACCTAAAAATATTTTCAATATCAAATAAGAGTAATAGAGGAAAAATAGGCCAAAAAATGAAAAAGGAAGAAAATTATAAAAAGACAATTAACAGCTTGATAAAAGCACAAAAAATAGTGAAGAAAAATAACACCTTAAAAAGCAATTGCCCAAGTGGGAAAAGAGGTACAAAAGCTCCCTGAAGAAAATAATTTCTTAAAAATCAGAATTGTGCAAATGGAAGCTAATGACTCCATGAGACCACAAGAAACAATAAAACAAAGCAAAAGAATTGAAAAAATAGATGAAAATGTGAAGCATCTCATGGGAAAAACAACTGGCTTGGAAAATAGATCAAGGAGAGATAATTTAAGAATTATTGGATTACCTGAAAGCCATGATCAAAGAAAGAGCCTAGATATTATATTTCAAGAAATTATCAAGGAAAACTGCCCCAATATCCTAGAACCAGAGAGTAAAATGGACATTGAAAGAATCTACCAGTTACCACCTGGAAGAAATCCCAAAATTAAAATTCCTAGTAATATTAACAGCCAAATTCCAGAGTTCCCAGATCAAAGAGAAAATGCTTCAAGCAGTCAGAAAGAAACCATTCAAATACTGTGAAGCCACAGTTAGACTCACAAAAGATTTAGCAGTTACCATGATAAAGGAGTAGAGGGTTTAGAATATGATATTCCAGAAGGCAAAAGAGCTGAGATTATAACCAAGAATAATCTACTAAGCAAAATAGAGTATAATCTTTCAAGGGAAAAATGGATATTTAATAAAATAGAGGACTTTCAAGCATTCCTTATGAAAAGATCAGAGTTGAGTAGAAAATCTGACTTTCAAATACAAGACTCCAGGGAAGCATAAAAAGTAAAGGGAAGGGGAAATCATAAGGGACTTAATAAGGTTAAACTGTTTACATTCCTACATGGAAAGATTAGACTTGTAATTCATAAGAACTTTCTCTTTATTGGGGCAATTAGAAGGATTCTACATAGAAAGAGGGTAGAGGAGTGAGTTAATTATGTTGGGATGATGTAAAAAAATGGATAGGCAAAAAAAGAGGGATGCCCTGGGATAAGAGGGAAAGGAGAGAATGAATTTGAAAAATTATCTCACATAAAAGAGGCATGCAAGGAAGAGCTTTTACAATGGAGGGGGAAATGGTAGGGAGTGGGGGTGAGCAATGCTTGAACTTCATTCACATCTAAATTGATTCAAAAAAGGAAAATATATATTTATACACAATTGGCAATAAAAATCTATCTTATACAACAGGGATGTAAGAGGAGAAGGGGAAAAATCTCTAAATTATCTCTAAATTATCTATCAATAAAAGAGAAAAAGAGCAGATCAATGATTTGGGCATGCAACTGAAAAAAAATCTAAAAAAAGAACAAATTAAAAATCCTCGATTAAATGCCAAAATAGACATCCTAAAAATCAAATGAGAGATTAATAAAGTAGAAAGTAAAAATACCATTGAACTAATAAATAAAACTGGGAACTAGTTTTATAATGGAAAAAACAATAAAAGAACTATTGTTTAATTTGAATTTAAAAAAGAAAGAAAATCAAATTACCAGTATAAAAAAATCAAAAGGTTGAATACACCACCAATAAAGATGAAATTAAAGAAATTATTAGGAGATATTTTGCTCGATTATGTAAAACTATCAGTAAAACTGATAGTCTAAGTGAAATGGATGAAAATTTACAAAAATATAAGCTGTACAGATTAATAGAAGAGGAAATGGAATACTTAAATAATCCTATCTTAAAGAAATTAAATAAGTCATCAGTGGGCTCTCTAAGAAAAAATTTCACAATACCAGATGGATTCCCAAATGAATTCTACCACTCATTTAATGAACAATTAATCTCAATACTATATAACCTTTTTGGAAAAAAAATATATATAAAGAAGGAGTCCTACCAAATTTATTTTATGATACAAATATGGCTTCAATACCTAAACCAAGGAGGACAAAAACAGAGAAAGAAAACTATGGAACAAATTCCCTAGTGAATATTAATGCAAACATTTAAATAAAATACTAGAAAGGACATGACATAATCTATCACGCAGATAATACACTATGACCAAGTGGGATTTATACCAGGAATGCAGGGCTGTTTCAATATTAGGAAAACTATCAGCATAACTGACAGTAACAATAACAAAAATCATATGGTTATATCAACAGATGCATAAAAAGCTTTGGACAAAATACAATACCCATTCCTATTTTAAAAAATAGGAATCACAGGGAACACCAACTATGTTCAAAGTACAGTGCTAGATATGGGGAATCTGAGGACCCACCCTCAACCTTTTTCTACCATACCACATAGAGCATGTACCCAGATCAGTACTATAACATAGTGGAGAAAGAGCACTGTAGGGAGTGGGGTGGAAGGATAGATCATAGAGGATACTCCAGGGCCATTCTGATGCCTGGGGATAAGGGGAGGGAGAGCATTAGAGAAGCTTTCACTGAAATGACAACCACCTAGGCTGAGCCTTGAAGAAGAATCTGAAAAGTAGGGGTGAAGGAGTACATTCCTGAACTACGGCTTGGGGGACTTCCTGTGTAAATGCATGGAAGCGAGAGATGGCATCCAGAGCCATTGATCCTCTTGGGAGAGCTCCCAATTCCCAAGATCCCAGTGATGGATGTTTAACACAAAAGAATGCATTGCTGATGATGCTAGTTCAGGCATCAGTATGGGAACTATTTAGAGGAAAAGGTGAAGAAGGCCTTTCTGGTACCTCTTAAATCCTGCCACATGGGTAAACTTTTCACAGTATATGCATCATCCATTCTTGGCTATGCAGTTAATGAATTTAAGAGCTCCAAATAATAACTTTTCCTATCAAGTTCCTGTCTCCATACCCCTCACTTTCCTTAAAACTCACATCTTTTGGGGACCTTTCTGTGAATGATAGGACCTAACTGGCCACTCTGGACTCAGAATTCATTTTAGAAGGAAATTCAGCTTAAGGAAATGAATAGTGGGAACAAAATTAAAAAGCAACTAAGAGAATGAACTGATTTTTAGGCACTCAGAAAGCAAGTATTTCCCTATCAACAAGGAGCTACTGATTCAGAAGCATGTCTAATGACTAAGGTGAATCCACTATAGCTGTTGCCTGGGTTTTAATATGACCTCAAAAAATGCTCATCAGAGCTTAAATTTAGGGGTGAAAACTAGAAAGTCATTTAATATAACATACCCTCCCCATTTCCAGACAAGGAAACTGAGGCCCAGAGAGATTACATGACTTGTCCAAACTCATAAAGCTAGTGAATATTAGGGGAGGGATTTTAGCTCATGCCCTTTGACTCTAGAGTTAGCATTCTTTCCACCTCATCACACCATCAATCTTATCTATTCCTATATGAATACTAAACCCCACCCCCCACTACAGAACCTTCTCTTATAAGAAAGGAAAACAGTTCAACAAAACAATCATAGCATTGAACAGTGTATATAATATTTTGTACCCATAGTCAACCACCTTTTCATTGACAAGAAGAAAATGTGTTTCATCCTCCTCCTGGAATCAAGATAGGTCATTGCTTTTAGTATGATTCATAATATCTTTTGTAGTGTTTCTTTTCAATGACTTAATTTTTTCCAATTAACAAGCATTTGTTTTGACCAACCTTCCACCCTCCCCACATTGGAAAGAAAAAAAAAACACAAAGAAACCTTTTTTCCTAAAAACAAAACAAATATACTTAGTCAAGCAAAATAAATTCCCACATTGGTCATGTTCAAAAATGTCTGTCTCATTCTGTATCCTAAGTGCATCATCTCTCTGTCAGAAGATCGTTAGCATACTTTATCATTGACCATTTGGAATCATGGTTGATCTCTGCATTGATCAGAGTTTTTAAATCTTTCAGAATTGTTTGTCTTTACAATATCATTGTTATTGTATAAATTGTTCTCCTGGTGTTGCTCACTTCATTCTTCATCAGTTCATACTACAGTTTTCTCTTAAAATTATCCCTTTCGTAATTCCATATGGAATAATAAATAGGTCCTGATTGGTGTTATTCATTGAATAACGAATCCCCTAAAGTAGTCACTTATATTCAGATCTATGCTACTCAAGGCTACAATTGTATAAAATATGGTAATCAGTTCCAACTCCATGGAAATACTGTGGGGCAAATTCAAATAACATGACTGCTTCAGAGGATTCATTGATTGAATTTATCAGGACCCACATTATATTCCTGTATGATAATCATCATTTTCATCTGCCGTTAGGCTGGCCATTGTGTATGTTGTTTTCTTGGTCCTGCTTCTTTTGCTCTGAATCCATCCAGATTGTCTTCCCTTGCTTTTCTGAATTCTTACTGTTGTTCTCCCTGCCACTGCCAAGGGTGTAACTGATGGTTGATAAACATTTTTTAAAGCTTCGTATGTGCCAGACACTGTGCTGAGCTGTCCACAATTTGTTTAGCCATTCCCAATTAATGAGCACCTATTTTATTTACGTTTTCCTGACAGAAAAATCAAACTCTATTTCCCTACAAAATATGCTTTAATTTTTACTTCTCACTCCCTCAGATTGCCCTTCCCAATTGAAATGCGGGGACTCAAACTTTGTTTTCTTCATTAGCAGCAGGCTTACAATGAGGCCTTCTGATGAGGGGGGCAACAAAGGTAATGAGTCTGCTGCTTTGTGGAATCAGACCAGGAGCTTCCCTGTTCAGTCAGAAAGATACGACATCCTGCCAGCTTGTTTTTTATGCTTGCCCAGTGAGTGGTACAGATGGCATCAGAGACCTAGAAGCTCAGAAATGGGAACATTCAGCAGGGCTGAATAGCACACAGGATCCTAGAAATCTGGAGCTGGGAGGGGTCGCAGAAGACATCTAGTCCTACCCCCCAAATGACAGGTGAGAAAACTGAGGTCCAGGAAGGGGAGGGGATCTAGCCAAGAGCACACAGCTAGTCATTGGCAGACAGAGGCTTTGAACCTAGGTTTTGTGACTGTAGAGTGTACCTTCTATGGTACCACCAAGGCAGGGAAGGCCTCTAGCAAAGGCAGAGCTTGAATCAATCAATTGCTTTTCCAAGTTGAAATTCTCATTGCACTGATTTCTTTCTCACCTTGGTCCTTAAGGTAAATCCCCAGAAAGAGCCTCCAGCCCCTTCCAGTAGCAGCTTTTCTGGTGGTCTTTCAAGGTCAGAAAGCTCTTGCATCCATTGGTTGGTGTCTGTGTAAAGGACACGTCCTGTGCAGAAGAGACATACACCCTCTGTCAATTGCACAAACCAATAAACACACCTTTATTGCTAATTACCATTTTCATTCAGTGCTGCTCTTTGCCAAATGGCAATGAAAACCGAAGCCCAGATGCTCATTAACATGGTCCTTGATTTACTCACAATTCAGCTTTGACAGTTTAATAAGCCTGGGCTTGGCCCAGGGATCATTTGTCAGTGCACTTGGCTGGGGAGGGGGAGGAAAGGGGGGAGCAACCTGTCCAATTGAATATAATATGTCCTTTTGCAATAGGATGACTCCTAATACTTTCTGTTTGTTAGCTACCTTACTGCTTAAGAGCTTTTCAAAGCATCCCCTTTGTTTATTCTCTCTTATCTCCTCTAGTTGTCTGGGAGACCAGGTTCTTTTATTAACAGCCAGAGAAAGTGAGGCACAAGTCATTGCCCTACCTCAGGACTTTTGCAAAAAGTTTTCTTCTTTTCTTGATTTATTAGCCTGGACTAAGGCTGTCTAAGAGAAGGGTTTACCTTTAGGACCAAGGTGAGAAAGAAATCAGTGCAATGAGAATTTCAACTTGGAAAAGCAATTGATTGATTCAAGCTCTGCCTTTGCTGGAGGCCTTCCCTGCCTTGGTGGTACCATAGAAAGTACACTCTACAGTCACAAAACCTAGATTCAAAGCCTGTGCCTGCCTATGACTAGCTGTGTGCTCTTGGCTAGATACCTTCCCCTGGACCTCAGTTTCCTCACCTGTCAATTAGGGGGTAGGACTAGATGTCCTCTGCGACCCCTCCCAACTCCAGATTTCTAGGATCCTATTGCCTGGCCTTGTACATGGGATTTGCATATAAACTTATAGTAACAAAATCTGAAGGGGCTGGAATGCACTGACCTCTTACTGTGAGCCCCTGCCCCCACAGCATGGTATGTCCTGCCTTTGCCCTTCTGGACTCTCTGGCTTCCATCAAAGCACCACTCAAGCTCCATCTCCTTCTTTGATCTACTGTCTCCCCCTGCCCCCCAGTCATTATTGTTCTATACCTGTGGAAATGACTTTCCTATTATTTGCTCCATATTTTATATTGACTTTTCAATATCCGTGTTTTATACTCCCAAGAGAATATAAGCTCAAGGGTAGGGACAGTTTTCTTTTTGTCTTTGCATCCCCAAGAAAGAGGAGGAGGAGGAGGAGGAGGAGGAGTAATACCACCATCATCACCACAAGCAAAAGCAAAAATAACAAATGACCTTTATACACTGCTTTAAAGTTCACAAAATGCTTTACATATGTAACAAAGAACTGTTGCTGTGCCCAGGAGGACTGGGTTCCTCACCCTCTCTCTCCACTAAGGGACCCCCCTCAGCTCTGTACCCATGCATAGAGTCTGGGTTGAGTCCTAGGGGAGCCTGACCTTCAGAGAAAGGGGTCAGGCTCTTTTTCTCATTGTCTCAGACTTTGTACACACCTACCCCAGAGCCCTGAGAAAATTACCTAAGGCTTAGGTTTGTTTAATGTCTATGGTCTCCCTAAAAGGAGAGAGTAGAAAGGTACTGAAAGTACAATGTAAATCAGGAATAGGACAGTTATTTATTTCTTCCATACAAATGAACTGTTTAACATGAGACTTACACTGGGCAGCTAGGTGGCACAGTGAGTAGAGCACCAGCCCTGGAGTCAGAAGGACCTGAGTTCAGATCTAGCCTCAGACACTTAACCCACACAAACAAAAACCTAGCTGTGTGACTTTGGGCAAGTTACTTAACCCCAACTGCCCTCCAAAAAGGAAAAAAAAACATGAGACTTACAAGTGAGCATTATTGAAAACTTAAAACGTGTAGTTACTTATGCTTCATACGCTACTTTCCTGAGAGGCTGCGACTTAAACATCAGGACATGAAGCAGTAGTGGACACTTTTGTATTCATCTCAGCACTGCCCTGTCCAACCCTTTCCTTCCAGGTCTGTGTCTTCTCCTAAACCAGGCCAGGGATTGGGCTCATCCTCCTGTGGGTGGTGATCTTCTCCAAGAAATGCTGGAGTAGTTGCTAAATGTTCCACCCCCTACCAGGTGGCTTTAGCTAAGAGGCCCAAGGTCATTGGACTTCTTGAACTCACAAGGTTGCCTCCATAGCTAGAACTATTTATTCATCGCAGGTTTGATGGATCAGCTCTTGAGGAATGTATAAGCCTCTGTTCTTCATTTCACCAAGACTATATGATGAATTCTTCCAGAAACCTTCTAGGATAGAACAACCAGAATTGGAACAACCAGTTCCAGAATTAGGGAGAGGGAGTTATCAGTCCAATTATGTCCCCTCTGCCCTGGCACTGATTCTGGGGCCACCTTTGGCAATGATAGTAGTGAGAACTTGCCCAGGAAACAGCAACATATTGAATTTTAATACACACACACACACACACACACACACACACAAATACATAATGAATTACCTCCACCAACCTGCAGCTAGTCCACATCAAGTCTAAAGGGGACCATGCTTATCAACAGACCTGAGGGACCCAAACCCAATCCATAGCTCTCAATGATGTTCATCTCTTACACACACTATCTGGGTAATCCATTTTCCCCCCTGAAATATTCTTTTTCTTTCCTAGACTCTATTTACCCTTGCTTTCTTTCCCTTCTGTGAGTCTTCTCATTTAAAGTATCTCTTATGTAATTGTGGTTGCTTTGTATATATGAATGAGAGGATTATCTTGCTGGTAAAGGGACAGGAAACCCTCCTCAGTTTTTGCTGGTGGCCATAGGTTTAGGCCCTGTTGAATTGTATGGACAGTATGTGGGCTTTAGAATCCTAATATACATGACAGGATGAAACTCAACATCATTGGAAAGCAAAAGTGCAAAAAAGCCTATAATGGGAAAATCAGCCAATAAATTGATGATGGGAAAAGGAAAAAAATGTGTCAGTGGGTCTGATGGCAATTTATCTGTAACATAGTTGTTTTAGAGAAGGAAATAGCAAAGCGTTCCAGTGTCTTTGCCAGAAAGCACCCATAGACCATATGGTTCACAGGTTCGTGAAGAGTCGGGCACAACTGAATGACTGGACAACAGAAACACTTGTTTGCATGTCACTGGCCTCCCCATTAGGCTGGGAGCTCCTTCTTTGCCCGACGCTCAGCGCCCTGCCTGGCATGTAGCAATAAATGCTTTTTGAACTGACTCGACCTATGCTTGGGAAAGTGACATAACAAGAAAGGAAGGGCCAAGCCCGGCTCAGCCTGGCCCAGACAGAGCATGCACTCTTGCTGTTGTATGCTTCCCCAGAGAGGGAGATAGAGGTCTATCCGACTCCAAGGCATGGCCTGTGCAGACCCATTCCCACAGATGTTCCGTGGGGTGGAGCCTCTGCCACATGGACATTTCCATGCCCAGAGCAGCCATATGGGGTAGATAGGTTCTTAAGGATTTAGAAGGTGCTGGATAAATGTGGTTTTTAATTGGAATCGAATGTGAGGTGGAAGTGAGCAGCTTGAAAGGTATATCCCCTAAAGACAAGGCAATCTATAATTTCCCTGCTCTGCCCCCCCAACCCCAATTCCATTCTGTCACTTGGTCACTGTGATTTGGATTTCAGTATTGCCAGGATATAGGATTATGTCTGCCAGGCCTTCCTTACAGTTGTCCTGGCCGTGGGGGCTCTTCCCAAGGTCTCTCATTCTCCTGCCAGGTCTGTTCGAAGAAACTCGGGAGAAATGCTATCCCTTCCCACGCAGTGGAGGGGAGTGTTGATTAATAAACCAATGCGGGGAGAGGAAGTTCCGTCTTCCCAAAGAGCAGTGAGGGAGGTTATTTTCCTGGTGATCCAAGCCTTCAACATCTTGCCCAGCATTTCAGGAATGTTTTACGTGCAAGTGTGAAATGAGCCCCAGTTCCCAGCATGCTTCTCCCCACCCTGGGTAATGAAGGTGTCTGCAGACAGGAGGAGCGATGTGGCTATCACAGAGCTGTCTGCACTTTCTTTGTAGCCAAGGGTATATGGATATTGGAGCAGGGGCAGTCCAAAACCTACTGCACCTCCCTCTTCTTTCCTCTCCCTGCAATTCTTTATTTCAAGGGAAATCTGGTGGAAAGACCCAGCCAGGCCTTTCCTGCTCAAGGCACCTGTGAGTGTAAATAAAATCAATGGAGCAGATAAAAGGGCATGAGCTATTTGGTGTTCTTGTCTGTACCTCCTGTGCCCGGAACCTCATAAGCACTTACTAAAGGCTTCAATGACTTATTGAATTGAGGGGAACATTGTTCACAGGCAGTCACCCTCAGGGGGTTTGGGTCCCAGCTCTGCTCCTAACTGGGCAATGTTGGGAAAGTCATTTCAACTTCTCTGGGCCTCAGTTTCCTTGTCTGTAAAGTGGGGGTCTAGATGACCTCTATGATCCTCTGATGTTTCTGGAACGGGGGGCTATGCTGATTGTACCTTAGATGGTCCTGAGCATGAGGAGGTGACATTACTTCCACTTCACATTCAGTTTCCTGGTCCCCACAGCAATGAAGGACTTTCATAACCTAGGAAGTGAGTGCTAGGATGTTCGAGGAAGGCTCTGTGAGCTGCACGGCCCCCGCAACAGGAAAGGATGGGCCAGGGGCCTGGACATTCTGATCCTATCATTGTAGCTCGCTCCAATTCAGAGAGACACCTTGCTGCCTTCAAGGCCAAATCTCTGTCCACCCCCACCATGCTTCCTCTCTTAGTAAAGTCCTCTGAAAACTTGGAAACACTTTATAAAAGTCATTTAGCGTGAAATAACGAGTCCCATGGGGACTTTTTCACAAAGTGGGTGAACATGCTCTCAAAATCATGTCATTCTGAGAACAAACATGGACCAAAGTTTCTCTCTAACAGTGTGTTTGCCTTTGGGGAATCCTCAGAACATTTTGAATGTATAATTATGCCAAGGGACACTTTCCCCCAATTGTCTTCCCTGTTCACACATACTACACTCTGATCTGTCTTAGACCGGGATCCTGGGGTCCCAGAGAGAGATCTGAGTCCAGACTTCCATGTTCTGTCTTGACCCTTTTCCTTGGTTCTGGTTGTCCCCTATTAGAGGGGCAGTACTCTGCTTTTTAAAAAAAAAGAGGGCTGATCTTAGAGTCTGGAAAAACCTTTGGTTGAATCCCAGCTTCAACCCTTACTGTGTGACCCTGGGCAAATCACATAGCCTTTCTGATCTTGTGTAAAATGGAGATGACTGTCCTGGCAATAGGTGCCTACAGGGTTGTTGGGAAGAGAATGCTTTGCAAGTCCTGAAAAATGTTGGGATTCTTCCTTCTTCAGCCCAGCAACTGTGTCATGGAGCTACCAGGTTTATTTACAGCAAGATAAAGGGTAATACAAGGTAAATAATGTATACGAGATCATTAGCAAATTTATGTCAATAGTTCATGTACCATATCGTAAACAGTGAACATATTTAGTAAGCCCCTATGAATATTTCATAGCCAACGGTGCTCTCAGGAGTTTGGGTGTAAATCATCTTGTGACTGTACAGGAGGGAGGCCCTTTTACCCAGAGTAGGCAGCCCTGGCTTACAGAGGCTAAACAAATGTGAAGGAGGACTTTTGCTTTTACTCAGTTTAACTTATTAAAGCTTCACAGTTTCTAAAACATAATGTGATGCCAGGTGCTTCAGGACTTTATGTAGTGAGCCACAGAATAGTAGGACATCAGTGCCAGGAGGGCCTTAGATCAAACTAGTCCAACCCTCACATTTTACTGATGAATAAACTGGGGTCCAGAGAAATTCCATGACTTGCCCATGGTCAGACACAAATTAGTAGTAAAGACAAGTGGTAAGGCCTCCAAGTTCCAAGAGTCCAAGACTAGGACTCTCTTCACTTCACTAGGCTGTCTTTCTCAGAGCCATAGCTAGCAATTTGAGCTCCTGAGGCAAACAACACAAAAGGTAAGTGGGCCAAGCAACAGAAAAAAATCTCTTCAGTTTGATTTTGTAATCCTTTATATGAAAATAGTGTAAGTAACGAAGGCAATTTCATTTGGATGAGAAATAGACTTTATTATTACAGTGAGTAGGGTAATAGATTAATATTAATGTATTATATTATATAAAATATATGTAATATTTTATATAATATATGATACAATATATTAATATTATTAATATTATATCATATAAAATTTGTAAATTACATTAAGTAATATATTAATTAATCCAATATTAATTAACATTCACCTCCTGCTGCTGAAGGGATTTAAATATTAAATATTTAAGCCTGCTACATTTTGGCACCCTAAGACAAAGCACCAGTAACCCCTCTCTACTTATGGCTCTGGCCTCTCTCACAAGGAGTAATGGCCTGCTCAATCAGCAAATCCAGTGGTAAGATAAAAGCCTGAAAGCAATCATATCCAAATCATTGATTCAGACATAGCTCCAGAGATGTTTTGAACATGACTGCTAACAATTCTTGAATATCTTTCTTCCTGTCCTAGATTCAAATTCTATAACCTTCCTCAATGGCAAAGTCCCACAGATGCTGCCTGGGAAAGTCTTAGCACAAGAGAACTCATCTGCATATGGTTGGGTCTAGCTTAGGTTCTTGTTACTTGACAGGAAAACATGCCGGGGAGGTTCTTGTTGCTAATTAAACACTTAAAAGCAGTTCTCATAGTCCCTCTACATCTTCTCTACTTAAAATCCATTTCCTTCAGCTGATCTTGACACGACATGCCTTCCATTCTTCTTAATATCCTGGTCACCCCCTTTTGGACAGACTCCAATTTGTCAATATCCTTCCTAAGTCATAGCATCTCAACCAGAGTGTGACCCTGGCCACGTAGAGCTGTCTTGGCAGCTCCCTTCCTCCCTCTGGATGCTCTTCCTCTCTTTATATAGCCTCTGGTTATCGGTGAGCTTGCATTCCATTAAAACCCCAAGAGTTTCTTCTACAAACCATGTTGTTTATCCATGTCCTTCCATGTGCAAGTGACTTTTTAATGAGTCCAAGTGTAGACTTTATATTTATTCCTATGAAATTTTAGCAACCTGGGGGGCAGAGCCAAGATGCCAGCATAAAAGCAGGAAAACTCCATGAGTCCCCCCCATATCCATCTTAAATACTTATAAAATATGATTCTAAACAAAATTTAGAGCTACAGAACCCATAAAGTGACAGAAAGAAACAAATCTCCCGCTGAAGGAAGCCCAGCAGGCAGACAGGAAGAATTCATCTCAGTGTGCTGGGAGCCCAGCCCAGCCCCTACCAGCTGCAGCTGGAGCAGACTTTGTGAAAGTGGAACACCAGCAGCTGTGGCAGTTTCCAGAAATATCAACCAATAAATGCCAAAGACAAAGTAAAAGGTCAGTGTAGAACTCTGTTGGAACTTGGGAAGACAGAGGCACAGTCTGTCCTCTATACCTGGAGCGAGAAGAAGAAGAGCGAGACTGGAAGCACAGCAGTGGGGCAGCTGCCTCCACATGGGTACATCAGAGCTCCCAGCCTGTAGATCACAGGGGGGGTCAAGCAACCATTCAGAGCATAATTGGTCTTGCTTTAACCTGCCTGGATATGGATCATGGTCTAGGGTGGTGGTCCTGAGGTGTGTGACCAGTGAGCCAGAGCTTGTAGGAGCTGTAGAGACAACACCCTCCTAATAGCTCCAGCAGCTGCAGAAACTCCAACAATTTGGGACAAAGATCTCCCCTCTGGAAGCAGAGTTCTTCTGTGGCAAAAATGCCAAAAGTCAAATGGCAACATGAGCAAGCAAAGCAAGCACAGCAATCCAACTTTAGATTCCCTTTTTGGGGACAAAAAGAATCAAAGCATGGAATGGCAGGAAGACATTAAAGTCAGAACTCCTGCACCAAAAGCTCCCAAGAAAAATATGAACTGGTCCAAACAATGTAAAAGGTGGACTCTGAACAACTTCTGGAGCCCCACCACCCACAGAACGACACAGAGAAGCTAACTTCCCGCTGAGGACAGCCCAGCAGCCCTGCAGGGAGCGGCCAGCACAACACAGCACAAAGCTCTGGGAGCCGAGCCCAGGCCAATGTGAGCCACGGTTCTAGCCCCAGGGTAACCCGGCCAGCAGCCAGCTGGAGGGACCCCAGAATACCAGCAGCTGCCTAGGACAAAGTGAGAGGTTAATGCCCTATGGACTTTGGGACCAGTATTTGGGGAACCCATCGGCTTCCTCCCCTGGGGGCAAAAAGCAGCTGAGGAAACGCGGCACAGAGGCCATTTTACAGGGTCAGTGGCAGCTCTACCTACTGGTCTTCAAACTGTAGGGAGATCCAGCAATCAGTCTGGGGGTTAATCACTCTTGCTTTAACCTGCTTGGATATGGATTGTGGTCTGGGGGGAGGAGGTCTGGGGTGGGTATCCAACTTGCCAGAGTGGGTGGAGGCTTTACAGAGGACACCCAACCTCCGGAAGTTGTGAAGACCCCAACGTTCTGGACGAAAGCTCTCCTCTCTGGTGGCAGAGACCTACTGTGGCAACAAGTCCCAAAATCAAGTAATTAAGTGGCAACATGCCTAGGCAAAGGAAACAAAATAAACAGAAAAATGTAACATTAGACTCCTATTTTGGGGGCAAAGAGGATCAAAGCATGGAACAGGAGGAGGACTGTGAGGTCAGAACTCCTGCACCAAAAGCCCCAAATGAAAATACAAGCTGGCTACAGGCCATAGAGGACCTTAAGAAGCAGATAAGAGAAGTGGGGGGAAAATTGGGAAGAGAAATGAGAAAGATGCAAGAAAAGTATGAAATGACAGTCAACAGCCTGACTGAGGAAAATGACCCATTAAAAATGGACTAACTCGGGGTGGCTAGGTGGCGCAGTGAGTAGAGTGCTGGCCCTGGAGTCAGAAGGACCTGAGTTCGGATCCGGTCTCAGACACTTAACACACACAAACAAAAACCTAGCTGTGTGACCTTGGGCAAGTTACTTAACCCCAATTGCCCTCCAAAAAGAAAAGCAAAAAAAAAAAAATAATTCACCAATCACCTCTTGAAAAAGATCCCAAAAAGAAACCTCCTAGGAATATTATAGCCAGGTTCTGGAGTTCCCAGATCAAGGAGAAAATATTACAAACAGCCAAGAAGAAACAATTTGAATATTGTGGAAACACAATCAGGATAACGCAGGATCTGGCAGCTTCTACATTAAGGGATCAAAGGGCTTGGAATATGATATTCTGGAAATCAAAGGAGCTGGGATTAAAACCAAGAATCCAGCAAAGCTGAGTATCATGTTTCAGGGGAAAATATGGTCATTCAACGAAATAGAGGGCTTTCAAGCATTCTTGATGAAAAAACCAGAGTTGAATAGAAAATTTGACATTCAAATACAAGAAGCAAGAGAAGTATGAGAAGGCAAATAGGGAAATCATGAGGAACTTATCAAAGTTGAAGTATTCACATCCCTACATGGAAAAACAATAATTGTAACTTATGAAACTTTTCTCAGTATGAGAATAGTTGAAGGGAATAGAAATGTATGTGTGTGTGTGTGTGTGTGTGTGTGTGTGTGTATATGTGTGTGTGTGTGTGTGTGTGTATATATATATATATATATATAGGAAGGTATATGGGCATATGAATACATATGTGAATGTGTGTATATAACTGTAACTTACAAAACTTTTCTCAGTATGAGGATAGTTGAAGGGAATATAAATGTATATATGTATCTATATATGTCTGTATAAGAGGGTATATGTGCATAGGAATACATATGTGAGTTTGTGTGTATACATATATATATATATGTATATATATATATATGTATATATACAGGTATACATAAACAGAGGGTACTGGATCAATTGAATAGGAAGGGATGATATTTAAAAGGTGAAATTGAGAGGTGAGAGAGGAATATAATGAGAGGAGATGGGGAGAGACAGAATGAGGTAAATTATCTCATATAGAAGAAGCAATGGATAACTTACAATGGAGGGGATAAACAGGAAGGCAAAAGGGAACGGGTTAACCTTATTCTCATTGAATTTGGCTTATGGAGGGAATGACAAACACACTAAATAAGGTATTCACCCTATAGGAGAGTAGGGGGAAGGGGATGAAGTGGGGAATGATGGAGGAGAGGGCAGGTTGGAAGCGTAGTTAGAAGCACACACTTTTGAAAGGGACAGGGTCAAAGTAGAGAATAGAACAAGTGGGGGTGGGATAGGATGGAGGGAAATATAGTCAGTCTTACACAATATATTCACTATGGAAATGTTTTGTGTAACTATACATGTACAACCTACAGTGAATTTCTTATCTTCCCATTAAGGATGGGTGACGAGGGAGGAAGGAAAAGAATCTGGAATTCAGAGTTTTAAAATCAAATGTTTAAAACATATATATACTTTTTTACATGTGACTGGGAAATAAGATATATAGGCACTGGGGTGTAGAGATCCATCTTGCTCTACTGTGAAGTTGGAGGAGGGATGGGGGAGGATATAGGAGAGAGCAGATGGGGGAGGGGATATACAATGGGATCATTGTTTTGGGGTGGTGGGTGGGGGAAGATGGGGAGAAAATTTGTAACTCAACATCTTGTGGAAATGAATGATGTAAGCTAAAATTAAACTTTAAATTTAATTTAAAAATATTTAGCAACCTTACTCAAACTGGGTACTCAATTCTAGAGAATTCACAGGAGACTTTGCCTAGTATGAGTGGATTGGAAGGGCACTGATGAACTTTCTGACTTATCTTGTATGCACATACACACACACACACACACACACACACACACACACCATATATACTAATTTCGTGGCCAAGAAGTATGCCCAATTTGGATGAGCTTGATAGAGCCATTTATGATTCTCAGAAAATACAGTGAAGCAGTTGGGAAAGATTATACTCTTTTGTAAGACCACAAGAAGAGCTACAGATATTCTAAGTCATAAGACTGGGTTAATAGTCGAGAAATACCATTCCCCCAGATTAGTTCTTTCTCTAAAGGCAGAAGTAAATTCCAGGCCAGACACCATTATTTGATCCCCAACTGGGACTGTATTCAGAGGCAAGAAAAAGAAAGTCATGTCATTTAGTGTTCATCATACCCTCTTGGACACATTCCTTTGTACCTCCAGAGAATCCCCCCATGTTCCTTGATGCTCTGTTCTCCAGATGTTACCCTTGGCTCTTTGAATTCTCTGATTTGTATCCAACTCACCTGCTCATCTTAACCCAGAGCCATAACTAGGAATTTTTGTACCCACAGTGAGTGGTGTAAAACCTATCTGCAGTTGGGAGGAAGAACTGGCCCTAATCTTCCATCTTGTATCTTCCTATATGAT
Source organism: Gymnobelideus leadbeateri (assembly GCA_011680675.1). NCBI lineage: Eukaryota > Metazoa > Chordata > Mammalia > Diprotodontia > Petauridae > Gymnobelideus > Gymnobelideus leadbeateri. The sequence continues at coordinate 71,673 of WOXC01002292.1, forward strand.
CTAATGATTCTTTTCAGCTGATTTTCAAGCTCCATTGCTTCAACAGTGCTAAAGGGTTGTGGGTACTTTAAATGGAGAGAATCTGCTAATGTTGCTATCTTATAACTTCCCCGCCCTGAAACAAAGCCTTGGCTGCTTCACCTCAGTTACAGCTCTTAGCATCACCCTGTTATTACTTATATGTCTGGGTTCTATCTGTCTTTTGGATCATGTGAGCTCTAGCCCTGAACCATGCCCATGTAGACAAATCATTCAGAGTAAGGGAAAACTGGAGTCAATTCTGGATCCCCAGAGTCAGCACATTTGCATCATGCTTGCCTCTTTTACCACACAGAGGCTGGACCTGTGACTCATTGATACAGAAAACTTCATCTATCAATGCAAGGGAGCCTATCTTGTACTACTTCTGTTTATGTCTCTCCGTATATCTACCACAGGGGATCCACCAAATGTGTGAGGAAAGTTATCTTCTCTGTATCCTAGAGACTTAGAGTATCCTAGAGCACTGAGGTTAAGTGACTTGCCCAGAGGCACATAGTCAATATTTATGAGAGATGGGACTAGAACTCAGGTCTTGTTGGTGCCAAGACTCTTTATCACTATACCATAGTGCCTCTTTTCAACTTCAGCACCATTTTAGAAAAAAAAAAAAAGGTGTTCAGAACAAATTGTGACTGTCCTTCACCCATCACTCCCTACACCTCTCCTGACTGGAGAACAGTCACAGAACCCCCTTTATCAGACTGGATAATGTAGGGCACTTTGGGGAGCAGGGTGCAGCTTCTGAAGATGATAATTTGGGCAGAAGCAATGTGAATTGGGGTTCAGGGGAACCAAAAGCAGCCTGACTGGTCTGGAAGGAAGGAAGTCAGACTGGAAGTGGATCCTGCTGGTGATTACATGGCCACGACCCCTGAAATAGGTATAAGCCCTAGTGTATTATATCTTGCCTTGAAAGAAAGTCAGAGTGGAAATTTGAGCCATCAAAATTACTCCCACTTCAAGGAGCAATTTCACATCTGAGACTGGAAATTACAGCCTACAATTACCAGCCGATTCTTGAAATAAGACGTGAATGTGGCCATTCTTTGCCTCATGTCATTTTCTCAAATATGTCTGACATTTTCAGAGGTTCAGGCATTGCACTGTGCCTTCTCCTTGCCCAGGCAGCCTTCCTGTGCCAGTTCTCAGCATAGCCAGTGTCTCCAAATCACTCTCCCTGCTACTTTCAGCCTGTTGGATGTGTTCTACCATTTGGTTTCATCCTTTTAAATGGGTGTCTGGAGGCTAATATTTCCACCTCTAGTAAGAAATGGTAATTAAAAAATATGTTGCTTTTATTATTGTGTGGTGATGGGAGGAAGCCAGAGTAAGGCAGGCCTAGCTTCTGTTTCCTCTAGCTTGGGAGCTGCAGCAGTTTCATCTAACTTGCTGTTAGTTAGAAATTTTTATCCATGGGCAAATGCAAGCCTTGGTTCTTTGGCCAGTGAATAGAGCAGCTAACGTGAAGCAGAGGACAAGTTGGATCACCCTGGATATATTTCTCAGAACCCCCAGCAAGTCGGTTATGGTGCTAATGATGGCTCGTTCTCTGGGGACGTTCTTCCCCTGGATACCCTGCTTTCAAATTACATGTTATGATCATTTTTTCTCTCTGGCAGTACAGGCCAGTGAAGACGATGCTGTATTTTTTTTAACAGGATAAGCAAAAAGCTACTGGGAAGGAGGGATTTTTATATGATTTAAATAATTGCTTGGCCTTAACCAACATGCTAACAAACTGATTTCCTCTGTGTGAAGGACTCTGTCCACCAACAGATCCCAATTTCCATTGACTTAGTAGGTCGGTGTTTAGGGGATTGCCAGACAGGCAGCCTCAGACAGACTTGAAAGACTTGCCCATTCTCCTCAGGCTCCTGTATCAGAGTTTGTATTTTGCTGCCCACCCAGCTGTCCTAATGCTTAGCACTCTTAACAGATCTGGGATCTCACTGGCATGGGGATTCCTAGTAGCAATGCCAGCCCATCTTGTGCCTGTGTCCATGTCTCTTTACAGAGCTCCTGATGGGAATTAAGAGACCAGTGGGTGCTGGGGTCATCTCTTGGTCATGCTTTTTTCTTGCCCTGTAACCAGTCCATCCTTCTTACTTGGGCATTTCTTCAGTGACACCCTTTGCTCCAATTCTCTTTCAGAATTTCTTGTTTGTAAAATCATGCAGCCTGCTCACATTTACCATTTGCCTCTCCATTGCCTTCTGGGTTATGCCCTCATTCACAGCTATATGATACCTAAAGTAATCTTTGCAATATGAAATTCATGTATGAGGTTTTAGAAAGTGTTAGGTAACCCAGGTGATGTTTAGTTTTGGGGTGCCATTTGCAGTTATGGGCCTCGGTCGGGCCAGACAGCCATACTATATTGGGAAATCACCAAACAAAACCTCACACATGCCTGAACCAAGTCTTGGGCCTTATCAAAACTGATTTAAGACCAAGATCATATCTTAAATCTAGGACTAGCCTTAGAAGTAGACAGATGCCAAGGTAGACTGCTTTCAGTGGCCTGGGTGAGGCCCAGCTGCTTTCTCCCCTCCCTCCCCACACCCCACCTGCTCCTACCTGCTTCAGAGTCTTCTCATTTTAGCTCTGTTCCTTAGGTTTAAGGCTTTTTGTTCTTGCTTGAAATGCCTATGTGTTATGTAACCTCTTTCTGGTTTGTTTCCTTTAAAATAAGGAGAATGGACTAAGTGCAATCCTAAAATCTGTTATCCTATAAATTGTAACATATTCAGCTATATTAGTCACTTATACCATAGTATGAATGAGTGTACTAGTTTAGTTACTTTCTTGAAAGCAAGTAGTTGATTTTGCAAAGGAAGAGAGAATGTGAACTCACATGGCCCAGGGCACAGCCATGACTTGCCCAAAGTCACACAGCAAGGATTTCTAGGAAAGGGAAGCCACTGAAGGGGATTGAAAATAATTGAAAGGGGAGACTGAAGGCTCTGCTGACCCAGTTGGGCTATGGCATCATTTCCATCTTCATGGGGCAGATAGCTGTCAGCTTTGACTCCTTTTGTTATTGGCCAACACTGAACTAGGAAGGGGAGTTAAGAAGCTGAAATAGAAAAACCTGAGAAGCTCTGAGATACAAGGTCAGAGAGGAAAGAACTATGACCAGTGGCCTTTAGAGTTTGCTGGCTCTTCTGAGGATCATTTTCCTATGGGACCAGATATTTGTCTTCTCGGCTGCCTTATTGGGGCACCAAGTTGCATCTTTATTCTCAATACTGTGGAAACTCAGATCTCATCAGTATTCTAGTTAGTACAACAATGACCCTCTTGACCTTTGTTCCCTCTAGCCCCTTTTCTTCTGTAGCCTTAACCCTAACCCTAGATGCTGAGACTAACCCTAGTTCTAGGCAGGGAGAAATGGAAGAACTCTAGATAGTTAGTTCAGTGACAGCATTAAGGCAGCCCTATTCTTGGTCCTGCCTTGCCTTTGTACACTGTTTCTATTCACAGGATATGAGTTCTTGCCTTGGTTACCTTCCTGGTGCCCCATTCTTCCAGGACCAGGGTCATCATGCCTTACCTTCCCAATTCTTCCTAGCTTTAGAATACTATCACTTAACTGCAGCCCACATGCCTGGTTTACCAAGACCTATAGCTCTGTGATTCCATCTTATCACAACTCTGCCTATTTCTTGCTTCCATACAGAAGCTTAAACCCTGGATTCCATCCTCACCCCAACTCCATGCCCCTGCCACCTGATATGACCCCTTCTTGTGCTGACTCTTGTATCTACCTAATGCCATCTCCTTGCATTTTCACCAACCACCTGTATTTCAGCCTGATCTATGGAGTCTGCCCATGCCTAGTCACATTCATCTGGCTTCCAATAAGTCCTTAATTGTGACATGCCTTGAGAGATAATAAAAGAGAGGAGTAAGAAAAAGGAGATTGAGTGAGGGGGAGCTAGTATCATCCAGAGCCAGTGTTGACTTTCTGATTCAAGTTTCTATCTGAATTGACTGGTTGTTGGCAAAGACATGACTTGACATAGCTCCGTTGGAATCTTTAATAACATGTCCTACAAATCTGATACTGACAGGAGAGACAAAAATGCTGCCTCTAGTGACCTGGGAGGGCAGGGGACTAGAAGGTATTGTGCCTCACTTATGGAGCCAATCCCTTTATTTATCTGGGCCTAATGGTGCTTCCAGCCATTCCAGATCACCGTGCAATCACCTTCCTCCTCTTCATCTCTCCTCCCCATTGAAGTCTCAAAGCTGACATATTGAAAGCCACCCAGGATCTTGAGTAAACAGATGATGTTCTGCAGAAGAGACAGAATACTTGATTAGATTTGGATGAGAAGAGTTGGGTACAAGTCCTAGGGCTGCTGCTTATGCCCACCCTGGGCCTCAGCTTTTCTGTCTGTAGGATGAAGGAGTAGGACAAGTCATAATCTCGCAGGTTCCATCTGGCAGTATATCTATGATCCTAGGAATTGGTATGTGTAGGGGGAGGGGGTGGGAAGGTGTCCTGCTACCCAGGGGGAGCCAGGAAGACTGGTTTCTCTTAGCTTCTGGTCTTTTTTGCTCTTGGGCTGGCTGCTTTTTTGTTGTTCAGTCATTTTTCAGTTGTGTCTGACTCCTCATGACCCCATTTGGGGTTTTCTTGGCAGAGATACCACAGTGGTTTGCCATTTCCTTCTCCAGCTTATTTGACAGATGAAGAAATTAAGGCAAACAGAATAATGTGACTTGCCCAGGGTCACACATCTAAGGAAGTGCCAGATTTGAATTAAGGAAGATGAGTCTTCCTGACTCCAGGTCCAACACTCTGTGCCACCTGGCTGCCTTGGGTTCGTTGCTATGGTAAGCTATTTGTGATTGACATTCAAATCCTGTGGATGAGACTGTCTATCTGCCCTCAATGTTAGGAACTCAGCCTCCTGGGCTCTCATAGTGACAAGTCATATATTGTGCTGTGGGCAGATGCTTACCACAGAAGCTCATTATTTGGTTATTTATATGCCTGGGAGAAACATTTTGAGACAAAGGGAAATGAGATTATTAACACCTTGTTTATCTCTAAGCTGTATACAATTCCAGACCCAAAATTAAATTAAAAAGAGACACATGTTTTCGAACACAAAGGCATAGGTTTGGCTTACATCAATGAGAGCAATTCCCTGATATTTTAAACTTTGCCCTTGGCCCTGAGACACAGTCCCACATATCCAGTGGCTCCTGGACTGTCCCACCTGCGTGTCCCATTGTCACCTCAAACTGCATGTTACCCAAAACTGACCTCTCTTACCTCCCCAGACCCCCTTCCTTGAAGGACAAACAATGGAGAGCAGACTGGCCCCACTTCCCAACAATCTAGAAAATGCAGATTGAGTGCGTGACCTCCAAGGATCCCTCCAGCTCCAAATCTAGCATGCCGTGATGCCATTTTTATTAGGGCTAGCGCCACTGTCCCAGATTTGAAACTTGGACATATCTTTGGTTCATCTTTTTCCTTTGTTCCCTAGTCTATCATTAAAGCTTAGGATTTCTTCTTTCAATGTAACTGCCTCCAAGTGTCTTGTCACTTCCATCTAGACTCTATACAGGACAGGTATCAGAGTGATTTTCCTTAAGTATAGAGCTGTATGTAAGGGTGCAGTGGATAGAGTATTAGGTTTGGAGTCAGGAAGACTCATCTTCCTGAGTTCAAATCTGGCCTCAGACACTAACTAACTAAACTGTGACCCTGGGCAAGTCACTTAACCCTGTTTGCCTCAGTTTCCTCATCTGTAAAATGAGCTGGAGAAGGAAATGGCAAACCACTCTGGTCTCTTTGCAAAGAAAACCCCAAGTGATGTCACAGAGTGTCAGACACAACTGTAAAACGACTGAATGGTAACAGAGCTGACCATAGTACTCCCTTACTCTGTAAATATCAGCTGCTCTCTATTGCCTCTGGAATCAAATATAACTTCCTCTGTTGAGCTTTTAAAGCCTTACATAACTTTGCCCTGACCTATCTTTACAGATTCATTATATATTAGTCCCCTTACCATACTAGGAAATCCAGCCAACGGGCCTTCTCTCTGCCCCTCACTCATGATAATACATTTCCCATCTCTGTGCTTTTGCATTGACCATCTCTTGCTCCCAGAATGCACTTACTCCTAACCTCTACTTCATAGAATGTCTCCTTTCCTTCAAGATGAAGCTAAACTCCCACCTTCTGCATGATACCTTCCCTGTTTCCCACAACCACCAGTGCCCTCTCTCCCAAATTACTTTATATTTATCTAACTTAGAAATATTTATATTTATTCTCTATATTTATTGTATATATTTTATATGTCCTTGTTTTATTCTCCATTAGAATATAAACTACTTGTAAGTGGAATTGCTTCATTCATCGTATTTGTATCCATAGCACCTGGCACAGTGCCTGATGCATGCTAAATAATCAGTGATTAACCTCTAGGATTACCCTTTTCTCTTCATTCCCACTGTATTACCTTCGCTTAGGGCATCAGTCCTTCTCCCTTGCTTGACTACGTGGCCTATTCTTAGGTGACCTTCCTGACTGCAGTCCCTCTGTCATCGCATTCTTCTTGCAACTTTCTTCTAGATTATACTTCATAAAACATTGCTTCTATCATATTGTTGCGCCCTTCATAAACTTGCCATGGCTCCCCATTTCCTATCCCACCAAGGCTATGTTGTCTTGCCTAGATTTCATGACTCCTTCATCCCTACACACCCACCCTCTGCTCCAATAGGTTGGCCACCTTACTGTATGTGCTCTGCATAAAGTATGTTCATTCTACCTTTATTCCTTTGCTTCCTCCCCACTTCTAATGGTCTTTTTTTTCTACTTTCTCCCCACCTAAATCCTGCTCATACCTCATTTTAAATCATATCAGCTCTGTAAACCTTCCCTCCCTACTTCAATGCACATTGCTCTGGCCCATTACTTCCTCCTGGGCATCTGTAGTACTCATAGTCATTGCCCTCTCTGCACCCACCAACACACAAACACAATTTAGTGCTTAATTTATCTTTATTTTGTTTCCCTAAAGCAATATGGTCTGCCCTGGTCTACCCTGGCATTTCACTTCCCAAACTTGGTGTTAGTTTGGATTCCTCTTATTTCTTTCAAATGATCTTTTTTCACCGTCTTCTTTCCTGGTTTATTTTTCCCCATTCTGTCTAAGAACCCTTTATCTTCTCTAATAAATTAAAGTATAGTGAGACATTTCTGTTTTGAATGAGCTATAAAACAAGGGAAGCCCTTATTCATTGAGTCCAGCTCCCTCCTATTAACCCAACTAGCCCCTCTCTGTCAGTTTGCATTTGTTGCTTTCTGCTCAAGCAGGAAAACAAGTATAACATTTGCCTTGCATATCCTTGCAGGGAGTAATAGTAGCAAAGAAGACATCCAAACAATATTTTGCAGGGAAATTTGAGGATGAAGAGAACCCTAATGGTTGAATGAATCAGTAAAGTCTTCAAAGGATAATTGGATTCTGAGCAAAGCCTTAAGGAAGTTAAAGACTCTACAATGTAGAGATGGCAGTGCAGTCCAAGGTTTGGGGGAAGCCTATGTAGATGTTGAGAGGTGGGAGAGATGAAATTGAAGGACAATGATTGGATACAGGAATGGTTGGACAAGTTGTGGTATGTCATTGTGATGGAATACAATTGTGCTATAAGAAATGATTAGTAGGATGTTCTCAGAAAAACCTGGAAAGATTTATATGAACTGGTGCAAAGTGAAGTAAGTAAGCAGAACCAGGAAAATAGTGTACACAGTAGGAGCAATATTTGGATGATCATCAACTGTGAATAACTTAGCTATTCTTAACAATACAATGATCCAAGACAATTCTGAAGAACTCATGTTAAAAAATGCAAATCACCTCTAGGGAAAGAAATGATGGAGTCTGGATGCAGATCAAAACATATTATTTTTCACTTTATTTTGTGGGGTGTTTTTGGTCTGTCTCCTTTCACAACATGACTGATATAGAAATATGTTTTCTATGACTACACATGTATAATCTATGTCAAATTGCTTACTGTCTCAGGAAGGGAGGGAGAGAGAATTTAGAATTCAAAATTTTTAAAAGTAAATGTTAAAGTTGTCTTTAGGGGTGGCTAGGTGGCGTAGTGAATCAAGCACTGGCCCTGAAGTCAGGAGGACCTGAGTTCAAATCGAGCCTCAGACACTTAACAGCAAATTAGCTATTTGACCTTGGACAAGTCATTTAACCCCAATTGCCCTGCCCTTCCCCCTCCAGAAAGCAAAAAAAGAAATTAAAAAAAGTTGTCTTTACATGTAATTGAGGAAAATATAATAAAAATATAAACAAAGGACAATGGAAGGAAGGAAGGAAGGAAGAGCAGTATACTTTCAGAAAAACTTGGAAAAACTTATTTGAACTGATGCAAAGTGAAATGAGCAGAAACAAGAGAACATTACACAAAGTAACAGCAATATTGTACAGTGATAGAATGTAAAAGACTTCACTATTCTGCTCAATACAATGATCCAAGATGATTCCAAAGGACCTATGATGAAAAATGCTATCCACCTCCAGAGAAAGAATTGATGGAGTCTGAATGCAAAATGAAGCATAATTTTTTTCATAACTTTATTTTTCTTGGTTTTTTTGGAGGGGTGTCTCCGTCGTCCTTTGCAAAATGGCTAATATGGATTTATTTTGCATGACTTCACATGTGTAATCTTTCTCAAATTGCTTACCTTCTCAAGGAGGAAGGATGGAAAGGATTGAGAACCTTTGGAATTCAAACATTTTAAAAACAAATGTTGGGGGCAGAGCCAAGATGGCGGAGTAGAAACAGCTCATCCAAGCCACTCTGCCCCCAGATTCCCCCCAAACTATGTAAAAGGGGACTCTGAACAACTTCTGGAGCCCCAGCACCCACAGAACGACACAGAGAAGCTAACCTCCCGCTGAGAACAGCCCAGCAGTCCTGCAGGAAGGACCAGTGCAGCGGTCTGGGACCTGGCAGCGTGCAGCACGCAGAGCACAGGAGCTGAGGCGAGCCCAGGTCCCCGTGAGCCAAGGTTTTAGCCCCAGGGCAGCAGGGCCAGCAGCCGGCTGGAGAAACCCCAGAACACCAGGAGCTGTGGCGACTCCAGAATTATCAACATAGACATGCCTAGGACAAAGTAAGAGGTTAGTGTCCTATGGACTTTGGGACCTGTATTTGGGGAATGCGTCAGGTTCTTCCCCTGGGGGCTAGAAGCCACTGAGGAGACACGCCATTTTGTAGTTTTCAGAGGCAGCTCCAGCTCCTGGCCTGCATGCTAACTGTAGGGCGATCCAGCGATCAGTCTTGGGGGGTAATCGCTCTTGCTTTAACCTCCCTGGATCTGGATTGTGATCTAGGGTGGAAGTCGTGGGTGGGTTTACAGCTTGCCAGAAACAGAAGTTGCGCCCCACACATTCGGGGCGAAAATTCCTCTATCTGGCCTTAAAGCCATAGTGTGGCAACAAGCCCAAAAGTCAAGCAATTAAGTGGCAACATGCCAAGGCAAAGGAAACAGAAAAATGCAACCCTAGACTCCTATTTTGGGGGCATAGAGTGGGAAAAGGGCTATGAGGTCAGAAGTCCTGCTCCAAAAGCCACAGGGGAAAATATGAGCGGGTTGCAGGCCATAGACGACCTTAAGAAGGACTTTAAAAATCAAATAAGAGAAGTGGAGGAAAAATTGGAAAGAGAAATGAGAAGGATGCAGGAAAAGTATGAAATGAGGGTCAACAGCCTGACTGAGGATAATAGCACCTTAAAAAATAGACTAACTCAAATGACAAAGGAGGTCCAAAAGGACAATGAGGAGAAGAATGCCTTAAAAAGTCGAATTTGCCAGATGGAAAAAGAATGCCAAAAGTTCACTGAGGAGATTCATTCCTTCAGAGTTAGACTGGAGCAAATGGAAGCTAATGACTTTATGGGAAATCAAGATGCTGTTAAGCAGATCCAAACAAATGAAAGAGTAGAAGGCAATGTGAAATATCTCATGGGAAAAACCACTGACCTGGAAAATAGATCCAGGAGAGACAATTTAAAAATTATTGGACTACCTGAAAGCCATGATCAAAGAAAGAACCTAGAAATCACCTTCAAGAAATTCTCAAGGAAAATTGCCCTGATGTTTTAGATCCAGAGGGCAAAATAGAGTTTGAAAGAATCCACCGATCACCTCCTGAAAAAGATCCCAAAAAGAAAACTCCCAGGAATGTTATAGCCAGGTTCCAGAATCCCCAGATCAAGGAGAAAATACTTCAAGCAGCCAGGAAGAAACAATTTCAATATTGTGGAAACACAATCAGAATAGCCCAGGACCTGGCAGCTTCTACACTGAGGGATCGAAGGGCATGGAATATGATATTCCAGAGGGCAAAAGAACTGGGAATGGACCCAAGGGTCACCTACCCAGCAAAACTGAGTATTTTGTTTCAGGGAAAATATGGTCATTCAGTGGAATAGAGGACTTTCAAGCATTCTTGAGGAAAAAACCAGAATTGAATAGAAAATTTGACATCCAGACACAAGAAGCAAGAGATGCCTGAGAAGGTAATCAGGGAAAAGAAATCCAAAGGAACTTATCAAAGTTGAACTATTTACATTCCTATATGGAAAAACAATAACTGTGATGGATGATATCTTTCTCACTATGAAAATAATGGAAGAAGGAAGTGTGGTCATATGAATACATATGTGAATGTGTGTGTATATGGTTACAGTTATATATGGATAGAGGGCATAGGTCAAATTTGTTGGGAAGGGAGAATACTCAAGGGATGAAATTATGAGGTGAGAGAGGAAAGTGGCAAGAGGAGATGGGGAGAGACAGGGTAGGGTAAACTATCCCAAGTAGAAGAAGCAAGGGGAAGTGGTTGTAATGCAGGGGGAGAATAGGAAGGCTAAAAAGGCAAAACCCCATTCACATTGAATTTGGTTCAGGGAGAGAATGACATACATACTAAATGGGATATCTCAACCTGCAGCAGGATAGGGGGAAGGGGAATGAGAGGAGGGATGATGGATGGGAGGGCATCCTTGGGGGAGGGGAGGTTGGAAGTACCCACTATAGAAGAGGGACAGGATCATGTAGGGAATGGACCAGGTGGGGGTTGGGATGAGTGGGAGGGAATTATAAGCAGCCTTGTACAATATATCTACTATGATAATGTTTTGCATAGCTAGACATGTACAACATATACTGAATTACTTATCCCAGAAAACAAGGGAGGAAGGAAATGGATCTGAAATTCGAGGTCTTAACATTAAATGTTTCAAATATATATAAATACTATTATTAATACTCTTTTGCTTGTAATTGGGAGATAAGATGTGCAGGCATTGGGACACAAAGATTCACCTTCCTCTAATGGAAAAGTGGAAGGGGGTATGGGAGAAGGTATGGGAGAGAGCAGATTGGAGGAAGCGATATCTTGTGGGACTGCTATTCTGGGAGGTTGGGTAGGGGAATAATGGGGGGAAAATGATTGTAACTCAAAATCTGGCGGAAATGAATGATGTAAAACAGAAGTTAATAAAGCATTTGTTTAAAAAAAATATTTCTCAATTACATGTGAAAAAAGTTTTAACATTTGTTTTGTAATCCCACAAGATATCGCTTCCTCCAATCTGCTCTCTCCCATACCTTCTCCCATACCCCCATCGACTTTTCCATTAGAGGAAGGTGAGTCTTTGCATCCCAATGCCTGCTCATCTTATCTCCTATTACAAGCAAAAGAGTATTAATAATAGTATTTATATATATTTGAAACATTTAATGTTATGACCTCGAATTTCAGATCCATTTCCTTCCTCCCTTGTCACCCATTCCCTCTTGGGAGATAGGTAATTCAGTATATGTTGTACATGGCTGGCTATGCAAAACATTATCATAGTAGATATATTGTACAAGGCTGCTTATACTTCCCTCCCACTCATCCCACCCCCCACCTGGTCCATTCCCTACATGATCCTGTCTCTCTTTTATAATGGGTACTTCCAACCTCCCCTCACCCCAAGGATGCCCTCCCATCCATCATCCCTCCTCCCATCCCCCTTCCCCCATCCTGCTGCAGGTTGAGATATCCCATTTAGTATGTATGTCATTTTCTCCCTGAACCAAATTCAGTTTGAATGTGGTTTTGCCTTTTTAGCCTTCTTATTCTCCCCCTCTTTTGCAACCACTTCCCCTTGCTTCTTCTGCATGGGATAGTTTACAATACCCTGTCTCTCCCCATCTCCTCTTGCCACTTTCCTCTCTCACCTCATAATTTCATCCCTTGAGTATTCTCCCTTCCCAACAAATTCAACTTATGCCCTCTATCCATATATAACTGTAACCATATACACACACATTCACATATGTATTCATATGACCACACCCCCTTCTTCCATTATTTTCATAGTGAGAAAGCTATCATCAGTCACAATTATTGCTTTTCCATATAGGAATGTAAATAGTTCAACTTTGATAAGATCCTTTTGATTTCTTTTCCCTGATTACCTTCTCAGGCATCTCTTCCTTCTTGTGTCTGGGTGTCAAATTTTCTATTCAATTCTGGTTTTTTCCTCAAGAATGCTTGAAAGTCCTCTATTCCACTGAATGACCATATTTTCCCCTGAAACAAAATACTCAGTTTTGCTGGGTAGGTGACCCGTGGGTTCATTCCCAGTTCTTTTGCCCTCTGGAATATCATATTCCATGCCCTTCGATCCCTCAGTGTAGAAGCCGCCAGGTCCTGGGCTATTCTGATTGTGTTTCCACAATATTGAAATTGTTTCTTCCTGGCTGCTTGTAGTATTTTCTCCTTGATCTGGGGATTCTGGAACCTGGCTATAATATTCCTGGGAGTTTTCTTTTTGGGATCTTTTTCAGGAGGTGATCGGTGGATTCTTTCAACCTCTATTTTGCCCTCTGGATCTAAAACATCAGGGCAGTTTTCCTTGAGAATTTCTTGAAGGGTGATTTCTAGGTTCTTTCTTTGATCATGGCTTTCAGGTAGTCCAATAATTTTTAAATTGTCTCTCCTGGATCTATTTTCCAGGTCAGTGGTTTTTCCCATGAGATATTTCACATTGCCTTCTAATCTTTCATTTGTTTGGATCTGCTTAACAGCATCTTGATTTCTCATAAAGTCATTAGCTTCCATTTGCTCCAGTCTAACTCTGAAGGAATGAATCTCCTCAGTGAACTTTTGAGATTCTTTTTCCATCTGGCAAATTCGACTTTTTAAGGCATTCTTCTCCTCATTGCCCTTTTGGGCCTCCTTTGCCATTTGAGTTAGTCTATTTTTTAAGGTGTTGTTTTCCTCAGTCAGGCTGTTGACCCTCATTTCATACTTTTCCTGCATCCTTCTCATTTCTCTTTCCAATTTTTCCTCCACTTCTCTTATTTGATTTTTAAAGTCCTTCTTAAGGTCCTCTATGGCCTGCAACCTGCTCATGGTTTCCCCTGGGGCTTTTGGAGCAGGACTTCTGACCTCACAGTCCTTTTCCTGCTCTATGCCCCCAAAATAGGAGTCTAGGGTTGCATTTTTCTGTTTCCTTTGCCTTGGCATGTTGCCACTTAATTGCTTGACTTTTGGGCTTGTTGCCACACTATGGCTTTAAGGCCAGATAGAGGAATTTTCGTCCCGAACGTGTGGGGGCAACTTCCGTTTCTGGCAAGCTGTAAACCCACCCACGGCTTCCACCCTAGATCACAATCCAGATCCAGGGAGGTTAAAGCAAGAGCGATTACCCCCCAAGACTGATCGCTGGATCTCCCTACAAATTTGCAGGCTGGGAGTGGGCGCTGCCTCTGAAAACTACAAAATGGCGTTTGTCCTCAGTGGCTTCTAGCCCCCAGGGGAGGGAGCCGACGCATTCCCTAATACCAGTCCCAAAGTCCATAGGACACTAACCTCTTACTTTGTCCAGGCAAGTCTATGTTGATAATTCTGGATTCGCCACAGCTCCTGGTGTTCTGGGGTTTCTCCAGCTGGCTGCTGGCCCTGCTGCCCTGGGGCTAAAACCTCGGCTCATGAGGACCTGGGCTCGGCTCGGATTGGCTCCTGCGCTCTGCGCGCTGCACGCTGCCAGGTCCCAGACCACTGCGCTGGTCCTTCCTGCAGGGCTGCTGGGCTGTCCTCAGCGGGACGTTAGCTTGTCTGTGTCGTTCTGTGGGTTCTGGGGCTCCAGAAGTTGTTCAGATTCCTCTTTTACATCGTTTGGGGGGAATGTGGGGGCAGAGTGGCTTGGATGAGCTGTTTCTACTCCGCCATCTTGGCTCCGCCCCCGTAATTGAGAAATATTAATGAAATAGATAAAATATATTGGGGGGGAAGAAAAACAGATTGGTATGGTTTGACTGGAATATAGTATGCAAAGAGGGAGATTATGTGAAACAGCCAGTCTGTGTCCTTTGGGAGCTGTTATGATATCATGGTTACCTTCACCACTATCTCTAGCCACCTTTCAGTTCCTGACTAATTTGATTCTAGTTATCTAATGGTCTTCTTGTCTCTCTTTCACTCTTTCTTTCTTAAGAAGACAGTAATAGGGGCAGGTAGGTGGCGCAGTGAGTAAGAGCACTGGCCCTGGAGTCAGGAGGACCTGAGATCAGTTCCGGCCTCAGTTACTTAGCACCCACACATAAATAACTAGCCTGTAACCTTGAGCAAGTTACTTAACCCCAATTGCTTAAAAAAAAAAGAAGATAGTAATAGCTCACTCCTGCCTGGCCTAGAGGTAGTTACATTGACTTTACCAAAATCATCTCTAAAATGATAATGTTTGTGGCTACAGTAGTTTCTTTCTCATTTCTAGGACTTTTTAATTGAAATTTTGTGTTTCAATGGTACTCTTCTGTGACTTTCCCTCATGTGCTATGACCTAACCCACTCGAGACCTTGCCAATTCATTTCACTCCCCAAATCAATGCTCCAGTTTACCCATGCACTGTTTATGATTCAGTGGATAAATATCTTCCAAATTGCATGACATTATATTAATACATTCTTTCTTCTGATTTCAAATAACAGTGTTTAAAGACAATTACAGGAAGCCAATTGCATTGTAAAGCCAACTGTTTTGCATATGAAAGCTAATTATAAGATTCTTAATGAGAGAGTTTATTGGTCCAATTCATTACAAATGAGTCCACCATGATCTGGGATTTTCCTGTACTTTGTTTCCTTTTATTTAAAAAAAAGTCTGGATAGCTCATTTTCATACCAAATGTGTTCTAATAAAAAAAAATTGTAATACCCATAATGAACAGCAGCTCAGCTTCCATCAGCACAAAGCAGTCACTTCCAGAAGTCTGTACAGATGCATGGATAATGAACTAAATCCAGCAGCAAAGAGCTGTCTCAACTTTGACTCAAGGTTTCTCCAGGAATGAGCTGCTTGTTTTATAGAACACCAAAAGGGTCACACCCTCCAACTGGTTCTTTCTGAAGAAAAGAATGCCCAGGAAAAAAGAGAGAAAAGCACAGTTGGAGCCCATCTATTGGGGGATGACTGGACAAATTGTGGTGTCGGAATGTGAAGGGATCTGATTGTGCTGTAACAAATTCTAAATGTAAGAATTTCGGAGGGACAGAGGTGGTAGGAAGACCTTTTGAACTGATGTCAGTGAAATGAGCAAAACGAAAAGAACCATCTACATGTAAACAATGATAAGCAGGCTGAACTTGGGATCCCATCAGTATCAGGAACTCCCTTTGTGAGGCAACTCCCCCAATTAATGCTGGTCTGCACCTTCAGATTTGGTCATTTCTACCTCCAGGTCGTCTCTCAACATCCAACCCCTTCTTTCTCTTTGTATAGCCACTACTTTAGTTCAGGTCCTTATCACCTCTCACCCTGACTATTGTAATAGCCTCCTAAGGGTCTCTCTGCTTCAGGCCTCTCACTTTTCTAATCCATCATTTTAGAGAGTTGCCTAGAACCCTGAGATGAAATGTGGATACATCTCTCCACTTTCCCTCCTTACTGTTGCTCTATCATCCTGCCCTGTCCTGAGTCAACCTCTGGGTTGCCATGAGATCCAGGCTTCATGCCTTTGTTTCCACAGATACCTTTTTCAAAACCTACTGGGGCAAGTGCTTTATTAGGCTTAAAGTATTGGAGCCATGATTTATTTTTGTTATTACTGTAGTCAATCCTAATTCATCACCCTAACAAAGTCCTTCCACTGCCTGCCCTGCCACCTTTCCAAAGCCATACTTTAATGTGTTCATTTTGTCTTCAACCACCTTCCCTTTCATTTTTCTACTTTGTATTCTCAGGTATCTTCAAGAGATCTAATACAATCAGAGCCATAACTAGGGTAGAAAACTGGGGCTTTTCCCTAGGGCACCAAATTTAAAGGGTGCTTACAGCACTTGAAATCCTTTGCCAATGTGGAAGTAATAGATCCTAGTTCCTAATTAGTAAGCCTAACTAGTTGAAATAGAAAGCTCTTCCCCTGTTCTGTCCTGCTGTTCTCTCTTTCCTCCTCACCACCCTCTATACAAATATACACAGCTTCCCTAAGAGTAGCTTTGAGCCAAAGTTCCAGGGTCTCTGCCTCAGACATTGGGTAGGGTCCCACTGGCACCCCCCCCATGAGGGTATACTTTTTGCCACTTATCCTAGGCCCTTTGTGTTACCTTGCCAAGCTACAAAGTCTAAATACAATGCTAGTCACTCATGAGCTATTAAAGACAAATTATTTGCATAATTGAGGGAAGAATCTCAAAACTTCTCTCTTGATCATCTGGACATTTCTAGCAAAATTATTTTTTGGCAAGAAGGTGGAATTATTCAGATGTTTGCCTCAGTTCTGCCATTTGGAGACTACTTTATCTGGAAATTAAGTGGGAGATTGAAAATTACCTTGTGGCCACCTCCCCACCCTCCAACTGAGCAATGTTCCTGGGCTAAGGCAGATGGCAAGGGGTACATAACATTTCTCTGGAGTATTGGTTACTTTGAAAATACCTGGGGCTTCAGAACTGGGCTTGAAACCCTAAAGTTTATGATAATGACATGTCTTTGAACTCCATTATTATGGGAGATTGGCTGCAGTGATGAGAAGAGGGCTAATTTCCAAATCCACAAACAGGATGCTGAGAAATACTGAAACTCTCAACTTTGGGGTCCAGGTTAGGCATTAGATGAGGGCCAGCAGTGCTGCAAGGGACCAAAGGGACTCTTTATTATACATCTCTTTTTAACTATGGAAAATGTCCTTGAATATTAAAGGAACCCTTACCTGGGGATGAAAGAAGGGACAGGAAGTGAATTCAATCTGTTTTCATAAGGTTAGAAGAAGCCTGAAGGCACAGGCCCCTTTTCTCCCCCCAGGAGTCATCCTCCATTTCCAAAGGGGCCGAAGCACCAAGCAAACCCTCCAATGTTGTGGCCTTGACCAAGTCATATAATTTCCCTCAGTTTGTCTTCCACTGCCCTGATGACCTCTCTCATGGACTATAAATGTTATTATCACTTCTATCTCACTTTAAGGTTTGCAAATGCATTTGTGATCTCATTTAATCCTCACAACAACACTGTCAGCTATTATTATATGAGGAAATACATGAGGAAACTGAGGCCAGGTGATTAAGTGACTCACCCAAGGTCACACAGTGTCTGTGGGAGGATTGGGCCTCTGATTGCCAAGCCAGCATTCAATTCTTTCTCACCGTGTCCAGTAGGCTGCCCCTGTCAACCATCCCTGCTCTGTGTAGTATTCCAGTTTTCCTTATCTATCAACTGGTTTCTTCTCTCCTGCCTTCAGACATGGCAGGGTTTCTCCTAGCTCTCCAACTCTTTGATGTGGCTTGAGCATCTCAGTCTATAGCTCCATTCTCTCCTCCCCTTTTCAGCCTGGAAAGATGCCTGGAAAAAACTGTCTATGCTTCATTACCTGTGTTTCTTCTCTTACTTACTCCTCAACCCTCTGCAGTCTGGCTTCTGACCTCATCCCTCAACTGAAGCTGCTCTCTCCCCAGAGACCAACAGTATCTTAATTTCTAAATCTGACAGTCTTTTCTTAGGTCTGAGCCATCTTGATCTGTATGGGGCACTGTGGGCCACTCTTTCTTCCTGAATACTTCCTCCTCTTTGGGTTTTCATGACACAGATAGCAAAGGGAGATAGAGTACTAGAGGGGGGCAGTGGTCCTGGGTGTGAGGTCTAGTTCTCCCAGTGACTACTGCAGAGCCTCAGGCAAACTGTTTCCTCTCTCTGGGACTCAGTTTCCTCAACTGTAAAATGAGAGAATTGAATTAGATGGCCTCTAAGATTCTTTCTAGCTATAAATCTATGATCTTGTTATCTTTATAAATAATTTATGTTACTGCCTCCTAGACTTCTCACCATGTTGCATACTTTCTAGCCATCATCTCCATCCCCATCTCCTTGACACAGATAATTGCCTCAAATCTTCTCTTTATCCAAGTAGACACAGACTGCCTTACAGAAGAAATCCACAGAGCCATAGGTTATTTTTAATAGCTTCCAACATATGTTTTAATAGAACAGGTTTACTATAAGAAGTGAGCTTATCATTTGATATATGGGTCATTTGGCATATGGCTGATATATCACCATAGAATCTACCATTTTTTCCTATGGTTAGTTGTCTTTGTTTTTGAGCTATTTTATTGTCTAATTTTTGTGTGGTGTGTTGGATACTATTCAAGGTTAATCTGATTCAGTTGTTGATCTAAGTAAGTAGGCTTTTTTTGTTGTTGTTGGAACTAGCTTTGAAAATTCTGATAGAAACAGAGCAAATGAATGCTTATGGCCATGTTTTTTAACATTCTTGTTTTAAATTTTGAGTTCCATATTCCCTAGACACATGGATTAGAAAGGGACTGTGAAAATTTTCCTACCACAATGCTACAAGAACTGTGAAATTGAAACCTCTGAGGGACCAAACAACATTTTAAAAATTTTATTTATTTACTTTTAGTTTATAAGATTCAGTCCCACAATCCCTTGAGTTTCAAATTTTCTCCTCCCCTCCCCCCCATGGCAGCATGTAATCAAAGGTAGGTTCTACAAATATCGTCATGTTGTAAAGAAAGATTATAACCAATAGGGTGAACAATGAGAAAGAAGGGACAAAACAAAACACAAAGGAGAGAGAACAAAGCAGTTGGCTTCAATCTGCAGACTCTGTAGCTCTTTCTCTGGGTGTGAACATCTCTCTCCATCAGGAGTCTTTCGTAGCTGTCTTCTAACCTTGCATTGCTGAGAGGAGCCCAGTCTACCAAAGTTAGTCGTCACACATACGATGTGGCTGTAATTGTGTACAAAGTGCAAATGACATTTTTACATCCAACAGGACTGGATCATCTTCCCTTTAAGAGGGCTTTAATAGACCTTGGCTTTTAGAATCTAAGAAGCCAGCATCATAAAGGCAATAGGGCCTAGTAGTTAGCATGCTTAGGAGGTCATGATTAGTTCCCAGCTCCACTCTTCAATACTGGATGCCTTCGGTCAAATCACACCAGGTTTCCTATCTGTAAAAGAGGAGATTATTATACCTGACTGGCCTACCTTTTTGTAGGGAATAGATAAGAGAAAAAAGCTTTATGTAAATATAAGTGACCACCTGTTCCTCATCTCCCTCCCTGCACAATATCATAAATATTAATGTAGCAAAAAATTGTTTGACTGTGAAGAAGATTGAGATCCTCACAGATAAAAGTTCACTGAGATTACATATGCCCCATATGCCTGTAGGTTGACCTACTCCCTACATGCAGAGTAGGTGGGACTGCCTAGGTGCCTTCCATGAGAAAGGGACTGATATTGATGTTGTAGCTGAGATAGTTTAGAATTTTTCCTGACCCACCCCAAGTCCACCTTGGTCCAGTTTTCAGGACCAATCTAGAATTTAAACTGTAGAAAATTATCTATATAAAATATCTCAGAAATTGATCATAATTTTGGCACATGATTTTATCCCCACCCAATAGTCCAGGAAATTCTCCAAAAATATAGCTCATTCCTTATTTTCTCTTAAAGATTTTCATTCCCTTTCCCACTTTGCATTACCCAAAAGGAACCACATTCCCATTATAGTTTAGAATACATTCACTGTAAGAAATTGTAATTTAAAAGACAGTGGTAAAACTTCAAATTGTGGCAGCTACTTAGGTAAAGGGTCAGTCATCTCCATGGCCAACACGATGGCAGCTGCTGCCCTAGTAATGACTAAGTTCACACATTTACCTTTGCCAAGAGAAGGATGGCTCCCAGAAGCCACTAGAAGAGGACAGGTCCTATTGGTTCTTGTATTATCACAGTCATAGCTATGAAATGGTGGGATATACTATCTCACCTCACTCCACATGACTTTTCCAGCAGTTTCTCAGGGTCAGGAGTCATTTTGGTCCCCTCTCAGGAATAGCTATTTGCCATTCCCACCACTACCCTCTCCATCCCCACCCCTCAAACCCCCATGAATTTACACTTAGTGCCCTTCCATGTTGTCCCCTAGCTGGCCTCTAAGAGCTCATGGCCTCCAACCCCAGATGACTGAAAGAAAAAGTGAGATGAACGGATTCCTCTGTCATATTGGATTACCCATATGGGTACCCCCCAGCCTGGCTGCCTAGCCCAATGGGTTCTCTTGTATATGGTGTCATCGTGTATCATAAAGCTAAATAGTAGTGCAAGAACAGCTCAGTGGGGTTGTCATCTCTTTACAGAGCCACTTCATTCCTGTCAATCCCCTATTTCTCCTTCCCAGGATATACAAGTATAAGTGGAAACCAAAGCTTCAGTCACATAAACACATTGGCTGCATAAAGATATCATCCAGGGGCGGCTAGGTGGTGCAGTGAATAGAGCACTGGCCCTGGAGTCAGGAAGACCTAAGTTCAAACCTGGCCTCAGACACTTAAGACAAAAACTGGCCGTGTGACTTTGGGCAAGTCACTTAACCCCAATTGCCCTCCAAAAAGCAAAAAAAAAAGATATCATCCAGGAGAGACGTGATCAGAGAAGAATGTGAACCCGTCAGATAGCAAATGCTGTTCCCCATACATGTCATCCTATCTCCTACATCTAGGCCTTTGTATAGGCTATACCACATGCCTAGAATGCTCCCTTAAACCCTTTCCATCTGTTAAAATCCCTAACTTCCTTCAGGCTTCACTTCAAAGTACAGCTCCTCCATGAGACCTTGCCTGATCCCTCCATTTGTTAACACTCCCCTCCTCTCCCTTCCCTCCCCCATATCACTCTGTAGCTACTTGGTATAAAGTTTGTACTTAATTATCTATCCACATGTTTTCCTCTTTGGCACAGAGGAAGGTTTCATTTTTGCTTTTGTATCCCTAGCACCTGGGACAGTACCCAGTGTCTGACACATAGGAAGTGCTTAGTGAATGCTTCCTGAGTTTAACTGAGTGAGGAATGGATAGCTCAAATGCTATGGCAGCCCCCTTCCATGGAAGGCCAAAAGACCTAGAGCACAATCTTGGTGACGCTACTCAACCTATCTGAGCTTTTCAGTTTGTTCATCTGTAAAATGAGAGGGTTGCATTTTATCATCTTCCAGGAGTCTCTTTCACCTCTAAATCTGTTAGCCTGTGATCTTTTGATTGAATATGAACACAAGCCACACAAGATGTGAAAGCGTGCACGAGTCACAATCTACACCACCAGAGGGAATATCCACACTAAACTGGAGGGCGTGTCCACACCAATGAGAGCACAGACCCCTTGGGTATCCGAGTATGGTGTGTGAGACCATTTGAATGCCCTTTCATTCTAGGTAAATAAATGAATGGGATTCAACCACCCAGGGTTATACCAATATGAAAAATGGCTTTTGTATTAGAACTCAGGTCTTCAGGTTCAGAACCTCTGAGTTAATTAGAAACCATCATGTGAAGGGTTCTTGCTGCCATCTCAGTTCAGGATGTAAATTCATGCTCCTTTAGAAGAATCCAAAGAAGACAAGGTCCAAGGCAATGACAAATAACAGGAACGCCTAGCATTGATTCAGAGAGGAAACTCAGCTCAATCAACTTGAAGACGAGTTCTCCCCCATGGTTTGCTCTTCTGAAGAGTGTTTTTAAATCAAAGGAGAAGCCTTTGTCCTCAACATTAAAGAAATCTCTGTGTTTCAATCCTGTAGGTAGCAGAACTTTCTACAAAGAAAGGCGAACCTTTATTAGGAGGTAAAGGAAAGCTGTTGAAATAGCACTGTAGAAATGACAAGAGACCATGAAGGTGGTCAGGGTCCCCTACATGATGCTATGTGGTACCTTGTTGAACAATAAATTCAGCAACAAAAGGAAGAATTTTTAAAAATTAGGTCATTAGTACACCATGAAATAGATCAAAAGGCAAAGAAAGCTAGAATGCTCTTCAGGGGCTTAGCAGAAACCCCAATAATGCTCTCTGTCCCTTCCTTTCTCCCCACCCCCACACACATCACTGAAATAACTACTCAACCCATATCCTCTAGACAGGCTTCTTCTATTGACTAGAAAAGAGCACCCCACTCCACTCCTTTCTCCCTGCTTCTCCATCTCTGCCAATAGCATCCTCATTTTCCCAGCCAGGAGGCATACTTAGCTCACTCACCCTCCATACCTTTACCAAACCTGGTTTATTCTTCTTTGGAAATGTTTGCTATATCCTTCCTTTCCTTTCCAGTCTCATTGGAAACACCCTAATCCCAAGCTTTCTTATCCTATGCTCATATTACTGCAATAGTTACCTAACTGGCCCCCCATTATCTACCTTATCCAATTGGTCTGATGAACTAAATTATTTTAAACACCTTGTTCATCATGTCACCCTTTTCCTAAAATAATCTACATTTGTTCCCTCTGCCTAAAATGCTTCCCCAAGGCCACCTCCACCAAAAAGCAACTACTCAACTACTACTACTACTACTACTACTACTACTACTACTACTACTACTACTACTACTACTACATCTTCTTCTTCTTCTTCTTCTTCTTCTTCTTCTTCTTCTTCTTCTTCTGAAATGCCCCATTTATCTTGAAGTCCAAAAGTTGTGTTTTCTACCTGGGTGGAATTGGAAGAAAAGTTAGATTTTTACCTCTGAGCTTATTGGGCTTAACTAAAGAAATAAGGACCACCCATAACTTTGCATTTTCCATTGGTCATTTGTTATGGTGTATTGATAGCATTTTGGTGGCATCACATGGTCATTAGATCTGAATGAATAGATTAGCAGACATGTTGGTCTATACCTGCAGGAGGTACTATTGGGAGGGGGACCTCCCATCTTATCTCACCACTGACAGTAGCTGCCAAGATTTAGGGCTCTTTCCTGCTGTATTGTCCTCTGAGGGTTCTCACATTTAACAAGAGACTTCTTTCATTATGAAAATAATAGAAGCTATTTGCATTGAGGCCAACTTCAAGGGTACACCAATTTCCAGAATAATTATTAGACGAGACTTCATATTTCCCTCTTGTGGAAAAAAATTCCTTCTGCTTAGTAGACTGTTTTTAACAAAATTCCATTTCACTTTGATTTTCTTTAAAAAAAATACTAGGTATTTTTTTAAATACTAGTATTTTTTTTTAAATACCTAGTATTTTTTAAAATACTAGTTAAAAAACACTAGATAGTGGCATAGAAGCAGGAAAACTCCCTGTGCTCCCCCATAATCACCACAAATACTTATAAAAATGACTCTAAACAAACTTTAGGGCTACAGAACCCACAAAGTGACAGAGAGAAACAAACCGTCCACTGAAGATAGCCTGGCAGGCAGACAGGAAGGGTCCATTACAACATGCTAGGAGCAGAGCCCAGCCCTGAGTGTGCCCAAGGTTTTAGCCTCAGGGCAGCCCAACCAGCTGCAGCTAGAGAGTCGTGGGGAGAGTGGATCACCAGTAGCTGTGGCAGTTTCCAAAATTATCAACCCATAAATGCCAAAGACAAAGTGAGAGGTCAGTATAAACTTTGGGAACAGGGAGTCTAGAAGTACGGTCCAGCCTCTGCCCCTGGAGGAAGAAGCAGCTGAGGCACAGTGGCCACAGCCACTGACTGCTTCAGAGCTCTTGGCCTGCAGATTGTAGGGGGACCAAGCAACCAGTCTGAGGGGTAATCGCTCTTGCTTTAACCTGCTTGAATCTGGATTGCTGTCTAGGGTGGAGGTCCTAGGGTGTGTGATCAGTGATCCAGAAAGTGTGGAGGCTTCAGAAAGGGCAACCAACTAATAGCTCTGGCAGCTGCAAAGACCCCAGTGATTTGGGACAAAGCTCTCCTCTCTGGAAGCAGAGTTCTACTGTGGCAAAAATCTCAAAAGTCAAGTAATTGAGTGGCAACATGAGCAAGCACTAGTCTTTCACAATATATCTACCATGGAAATGTTTTGTGTAGCTACAGGTGTACAACCTATATTGAATTGCCTATTTTCCCAGTAAGGGTGGGTGACAAGGAAGGAAGGGAAAGAATCTGGAATTCAAAGTTTTAAAATCAAATGTTTAAAAAACATATTTTTTTACATGCAACTGGGATATAATATATACAGGCACTGGGGTGTAGAGATCCATCTTGCCCTACTAGAAAGTCAGAGGGGGGATCGGGAAGCATATAGGAGAGAGCAGATTAGGGAGGGGGTATACAGTGGGATTGCTGTTTTGGGGTGGTGGGTAGGGGAAAGACAGGGAGAAAATTTGTAACTCAAAATTTTGTGGAAATGAATGACGTAAACTAAAACTAAACATAAAATTTAATTTAAAAATAGAATCAGGGTTTTTAACTGGGGTCCATAAATGAGATTTTTTTTCCTATTTAGATAACTGTATTTCAGTATGATTGGTTTCCTTTTTAATTCTATGTATTTTATTCTATACATTAAAGATTATTCTGAAAAATACTAGTTAGGTAAAAAGCAGAATAATTTTGTGGTATAATGTAGCAGGTACAAGTCATAAAAATATATGATCAACATTTTTCTTAATAAATTAACACGTATGATATCCATGTAACAGTCTGCTTCTCTATTTTTGCTGGGAGGGGGAGCACCCTTCTGAAACAATCCAGTAATGGGATCCAATTATGAATGAGAGTTTTTACCTTCATATAAATTGCCAACATGCAAAGATCTACAAAGAAGATGGAGGGAAGTTTGAGAAATCTGAGACTTTCCATGGAAAGGCTCTTCTTCATTCAGAAGTAAAGGGTCCATTGGAACTGTTTGCTGGTATCCAGAAAGCCAGAATTCTGAAATGATCGGGGCAAACAAGTGAGGAGCCTGCCGAGGTGGGGCTGGCACATCACACTCTGAGCCATCTGGTCAGCCTGGATGACATTTATTAAATTAGGACTTCTAAAAAATCCCCCAAGAGTTGCCAAAATATTGACAGGAAGGATTTATCTTACTTCCACCACTTTGGACCAGCTTCACAAATGGCTGTCCTCTCAACCTAATAGCTAGTGAGAACCATCAACTAGATGACCTCTGAATCTCCTTCAAGCCCTAGCATGGGCTGATCTGGGACCAAAAACATTATCTTGAACACTCTAGAAGTGAAGAGAAATATGAAATCCAAGATCACAATGTAATGCAAAGTGGTCATGAGATTGAGAATTAGAAGACAATGGACCGATGGCCTGTCAACACAGAGGGAGGGCATGTCCAAAGAGGACAAAAGAGTGAGTTACTATAAATGACATCCAGAAACAGTCTCTTTAACTATAGGAAAAAGTGATTGTGGTCTAGGGATCTTGGCCTACTTTACTGCAAGGTCAGAAAGAGTAATGCACCTGGAGGAACTTGTCCTCTCAAGTCAAAGATTTCTGATCCTTAGCTTTGTGCAGAGTTGTTATCACTCCTCTAACCCTAGCAGTGTTCCATATTTGCCTGGCAGAGAAGAGACATAATTAGGAAGTTACTATAGGGTTAGCTTGGTGCTAGACAGCCATATATGCCTATCAATCAGTATCCCTGTGTAGCTACATGAAGAGTTTTATCAAGTATGTCATTCTGGTTTTTTCACAGCAACCCTGGGAGGTAAGTGCTATTAAGACCCCCATTTTGCAGTTGAAGAAACTTAGGCAGATAGAGGTTAAGTGGCTCACCAAGGGTCACACAGTGAGTAAGCACCTGAGGCTTTTTTCCAACTCACTTCTTGCTGATTCTAAGCCCAGCACTCTATTTACTCTGTTGCCTAGTCATTAACCCAAAAACTTGGAGTAGAGATACCAGAAGAGAAAGCTGAGACCCTATTTCCCAAGTAGATTCAGGGAAACCCAGCAGGGTTCTTGAGAGAGTATTTCCTGGCCTATTTCTCTAGCTTTCCTCAGGGTAGGTGGTAGCAAGGCAGGGTGATTAGGGCTTTGCCCTCCAGAGCCCTAAATTCAGAGGATGTTGACAGCACTCAGTAGTAGAAAAGCAACAGGTCATAGATAAGGAGTTGCTTCCCTTCCCCTGAGCCAGTCAGTATCACCCCCAGTGGTATCCCAGCCCAATCCATCCCTTAGGCTACCCCAGGCACAGTTTTGTGGTGTTTACTTGACTCAGGCACAAAAACTCCTGGTTACAGTTCTGGGCATTTGCCTCAGTCTTAGAAGATCCTCGTGTCAGGATGACTCCAAGCCTTTATCCTAGCAGTGA
Source organism: Gymnobelideus leadbeateri (assembly GCA_011680675.1). Classification (NCBI taxonomy): domain Eukaryota; kingdom Metazoa; phylum Chordata; class Mammalia; order Diprotodontia; family Petauridae; genus Gymnobelideus; species Gymnobelideus leadbeateri. The sequence continues at coordinate 98,339 of WOXC01002292.1, forward strand.
AGGCATCACAGCATCAGAGGTGTCAAGCTCACCAAGTCCCTTCATTTTACAGATGAGGAGACTAAGACTCATAGATATTAAGAGGCTTTCTTAGACTCATACAGGCACTATCAGAGCAAAGATTCAAATCCTTGTCCTCAGATTCCAAACCCAATGTTCTTTCCAGGTTGGTGCTCTACAAAGGAAGAGTGGGCATTGTGGACAGGCAGCAAACAGGACATTGTGTGGCTCCTTGCGACTTCATGGGCTTGTGAAGCAAAGAGCTAACCTGTGGAAATGATCTCCATGTACAGTGTCTGCTTATAGCTAAAGGAGATTTCATTCCATGGCTCTCTTGGTATTCCAGAACATTCTTCCTTTATTCTTCCCCTTTCATTCACTCTCCCCCACACACATACCTGCTTCTCCCCATGACTCCTCAAAGTTCCAGGTAGAGAGCAGACCAGGGGAGGAATTAGAAAAGAAAAGAATGTTCCACTTCCCTCTACCTACATCCCTGATTATCTCTAGTCCAGGAAAAGAGCCAAAGGAAGGAAAGATCTTCTGACTTAGAAAATAATCCAGTCATTAATGAATAAGGAAAGCAACCAGTATGGGAGGAAACGTGAGATTCACGAGTAAAAGGCAATAGAAAACAGAACCAGGAGATGGCAAGGAGTCCTGAAAGTCTTGACCTGTACCCTGAGTGTGATCTGTAGGAGAAGAGACTGCAAGCCCCCCCCGCAATTAGCCAGCAGCTGAGGAAGAAGGAGAATGATGAGAAGAGGCTCAGGCAATACCCCTGCCACAATTGTGCCCAGAGTCTGCAAAGAGCAAAAGATCTGGGTCTGAGCACTCAAGAGAAATCCAAAGGCTCCAACTTCATTAGGATTGACTTAGCAAAAACTGTGTGTGTCTCAGTGTGGGGAGAGAGACAGACAGAAAGACAGACATATACATACAGCTACATATATACCTCTATGTGTGAGGTGAGATAACTCATCATTCAACTGAAACTGTTCTCTCCAAAATCACCACTGATCTCTGAGTTGCCAAATCCAGTGACCTTTTCTCCAGCCCCATCCTTGACTTCTCTGCAGCCTGTGTAAGGACCAGGTTGGGAAGGGCTTTGAATGACAAAACAGGGACTTGATATTTGATCCTGGAAGAAAATAGGGAACCACTGGAGTTTATCAAGTAGGGAAGTGACATTGTAAGAGAATATTTTAGGAAAATCACTTTGGCAGCTAAATAGAAGATGGATTGAAGCAGGAGGATACTTAAGTCAAGGAGACCAATTAGAAGGTTATTTCATTAGTTCATAAAAGTTATAAGGACTTAAATTACGGTGGTGACTTTATGAGAGAGGAGAAGGAAGATATTGTGAGTGAGAGTATGATGACGGTGGCACCACAGTTGCCAACCTGAATGAAGAGAATGATGGTGGTGCCCTTGACAAAAATCGGCACATTTGGAAGAGGACCAGATGTGAATGAAAAGATAAGTTCAGCTTCAGACATGTTGACTTTGAGATCCCCACGGGTCATCCAGTTCAGAACATCCAGCAGGCAGATGGAGTTCAGGAGAGAACACTGAGGATGTATCCCCAAAGCCAGAAGTCATTTTCACAGATACTGTCATTCAGCTGATGGAAGCTGAGGTCACTAAGTACAAAGGGCAAAGAGAAGGGAACTCAGGAAGGAGCCCTGGGGGACCCCCATGGTTAAGAGGAATGATGTGAAGGATGAATGGAGACTGCCAAGGTGTGGTCAGACAGGTGGAAGAAAAACCGAGAGAGAAAAGGGTCACAAAAACGCAAAGAGATGAAATTATCCAATAGGAAAAAGTGATCCACAGTGACACAGGCTGCAGAGAAGTCAAGGATGGGGCTGGAGAAAAGGTCACTGGATTTGGCAGCTGAGAGATCAGTGGTGATTTTGGAGAGAACAGTTTCAGTTGAATGATGAGATTGTAAGCCATATTACAAAAGACTGAGAAGTGATTAAGAACAGAATAGGGGAAGACAAGTATAGACATCTTATAACTTTCCAGGCTGAAAAAGGGGGAGAGATCTAGGATGATAGCCTCAGGTGATACTAGAATCTTGTCAAGATTTTTTTCCTTTAAAAATAAGGAAGAGTTTATAGGTGGTAGGGAAGGAACCAATGGATATGGAGAGACTGAAGGTGGGGGAAGAGGAAGTGTCAGATAATTAAGAGGACGATCTGCTAGAAATGATGGGAGTGGATAAGGATCAAAGACACATGTAGATGGGTTGACCTTTGTGAGGCAAATGGACCATAATCAGAGACTAGCATAAAGGAGAGAATAGAGTGTGATGTCAAGGTATTGTGAGATATAGAAAAGGGGGTAAAAGGGAGCTCACAACAAATGACCTCTATTTTCTCTCTAAAGTATGAGGTGAGGTCCTCCTCTAAAAGAAGGGATAGCTGATGGTGTGGGACACTTGAAGAAAGAGGAAAATGTTTTGAATAGCCACTGGACAGAATGGGGGCTCGAATCAGTTAGGGAGTAGTAAAAAGCGTCCTTACTTCTGTGAGGGCACAGATGAGAGTGTAAAACAGAAATCTGTAGTGGACCTGATCAGTACTGGGTTCCACTGAACTCTGTAGTTTTTGTGAGTACACATGACGTTTCATTATTTAAAAGTAGGATAACCATTTAATAAAGAATATGGGGGAATGGAGCACTTAAACTTCAAGAAATACACAAGATAGTCCTGTATATCTGACTAAGTCCTGTATATCTGACACATCATCAGTGTCCTTTGCTGGATCTTCATCCAGGTCATGCCCAATAACCATGGATATCCTCTAAAAATCAGTCCTGGGCCCTCTTCTTTTCTTCTTCTGTACTATCTCTGCTGATGATTACATTTGCTCTTATAGATTTAATTATCATCCCATGAAGCTGGATTCCCATATCTTTGTGTCCAGCTCTACCCTCTGTACTAACCTCCAATCTTTCCTTTCTAATTTTGCATGTGGAAAATCTAGACCTGACATCTTAAGACCACCATTACCAAAACTGAGCTTGTTATCTTTCCGCTTGAATCCTCCCCTCTTCCAAACTTCCCTACTACTGTCAAGGACACCACCTATCCCACGTTTATGACCTTGGTGTCCTTCCTTAGCTCCTCACTCTCACTAAGCCCACTCATCCAACTGTTGCCAAGACCCATCATTTCTACCTTCCTAGCATCTCTTGTTCAGGCCCCCTTCTCTCCCTGGTATAGGGCTTCATCATCTCATGCCTGGACCACTGTAGTCAACTTCTGGGCTGGTGGCTCTTCCTTCTCTAATCCATCCTACACTCAACTGCTACAGTCATCTTCCTAAACCACAGAGCTGACCATGTCTCTCACACACACACACTCACCAAGTTACTGTGGCTCTCTGTTGTGTCTATGATCAAATATAAAAATCTTCTGGTTTTCTTTCTAAGCCTTTCCCAAGCTAGTCCTCACCTACCTTTCCCGTCTTATATGTTTCTTCCTGCCACATACTCTCTGGTTCCTGCCACATGTTCTCTGGTTATTTTGCAGTTCCTCACATGAGACACTCTATCTGCCAACTCCATGCCCTTTCACTGCTTGTCCCCCATGCCTGGAGTGCTCTTGCCCCTCATCTCCGTCTCCTGGCTTCCTTTTCTCCCCTGGCTTCCTTCAAGTCCCAGTCAAAATCCCACGTCCTGCGAGAGGCCTTAATGTTAGTGTGGTCCCCCTGAGGTCATGTCCCATTTGCCTTATAAATATCTTGCTAAATTCCCCAGTTATTTGTATGTTATCTCCCCCATTAGACTGTGAACTCCCCGACATCAGAGACCATGTTTTTCCTTTTCTTCCTTTCCTCAGCATTTAGCATAGTACCTGGCATATATATAGTAAGTGGTTCATAAGTGCTGCTTGACTCCACTGTGTATGTGAGTGTATGTATAGCTTCTCAGAGTTAGAAAAGACCATCCACTAAGGATCCCATTCACTGCATAGGCTACCTGGCAAGTGGTTAGTAAGCCCTTGCCTAGAGACCTCCACGGACATAGTCCATTCCTTTTCCCCATAACTCTTCTCGTTGGGATGTTTTAGTTTGGTTCGGTTTTCCCCGGTCCACTTTAAATCTGCCTCTCAGTAACTCCCATCTATCGTTCCTGGTTCTGTTCTCTGAGCCCAGGCAGAGCCTACCTCCCCTGCCTCTTGAGGCCAGCCAGCCTTTCACATACATGAAGACAGCTGTCATATCCCACTCTCCCTGACCCCAAAGCTTCTCTTCTCTGCGCTAAACATTTACTTCCTTGAAGCTTTCCTCATGTGGTATGGCCTCAGGGTCCTCTGCCATTCTGTTTGTCTTTAATACTTATATAACAGAAAACTAACATTGAATGGTATCTCCCTGGCATTTGTTTCGCTGGCATGCTTTACATTTTTATTCTTAATGATTGAGCAGTTAAGCAATGAACAGTGTGTATAATTATTTGTTTGCTCCTGTCATCACAGCATCATGACACTGCTGCTAGGAAATATGGATTTTATCTCCTGCTCGAGCAGCATATGCATGCAGATAACCTGTGAGTGTTTGTAGAAGGATGTTAAATTCAAGTGCTCCTCCAGTGATTTAAAACGGATTAAAGGTCTGCCACAAAATGTCATCCTAGACAAAGGATGGGCTCAGGAAAAGGGCAAAAGCACATCCTAGTGTCACCATCTTTTCCCTCCTCTGGCACCTTAAGGTCAGTCCACAGCAATGGCCCATGTGATCCCCCTCTCACGGCTCCTCTTAGCATGAGGGCCATCCTGGATTTATTTGCAAAGGCTATGTATGGATGCCAGTGAAATGCTAGATCCTCTCAAGACAGACAGAATATTAGTGGGGCCCCTGTGACAGACTCGATAGTTCTTGTTGGAGGAGTAGCCCAGCCAAGTTCAAAGAGAAACCTGTCACTAGGTTGGTTACAGAGAACAACTTTGGAAGGCTGTCTGCCAAGTCCAGAGACACTGTCACATCAGTGGGTTGAATATCTACCCCAATGAAAATAAAAGTCCTTGACATGGATGCTGTTCACTTCCTTTTTGTAACATTGAGTTAATCATCTTCTCTCTTCTAATGAACATGATAAGTACCTAGGACTCTAGGCTTCAGAGTAGGTAGAGACCACATGGATCATCTTAAAGATGAGGAAACTGAGGCCCAGAGGGGAGAAATGACATGGCAAGGTGGCACAATGGGTGTCACAGGCAGAATTCAAACCCAGGTGTCCTGGCTCCAAATCCATGACTCTTTTTAATCCATGTTACTTTTTCCCTCTGACCATCTACCAACCTTCACCTTCTTCATTCCAACCATCAAAACTATTTCTATCCTTTATTATTCATGTGTCACCAGTGATTTCTAAACACAGAATGATGCCAAGGGCTTCTGGTTATTTTTGACATTAGCCAGAGTTTGAACATTAGACACCTGAGATTAATTTGTCTCTGAGTCAGATGCACACAACACACTGAATTTCCTTTGTTTGAAGTGGTATTGCAGAAAGGGAGGCCTGGTTGGGATCTGGCATCATTCACAGGTATTTGTTAAAAAGTGACTGTTTACTTCTTGCATTTGCTTTGATAACATCATTATTCTCCCTACCCCAGAGATAGTACTGAGCTATTTTTGCCCGTGTCTGAATGGTGCCTGACATATGGAGGTAAGATAGTTGGAGGTACCCATCTTTGTGACAGAAACCGACATTTGCAGCTGTCAAAACCTCTCATTCACATATGGCAGGTCAATAATTGGCTTGATGGGTGAACCGTAGATGTTTTGGTCGATGGTCCTGCCACCCAGGATCCTGGCTGTTGTTGTTGTTGTGTTTGCCTTCATTCTCAAAGAGGCCCATGACATCAGGGAAATGATGACATCTCTTGCAATTGACTTTGATTTGAGTGAGGGAGAGCTGTGCAAGGTCACCAGCCTCACTTTCTCCTCCAGAGCCATCTGGATAAGCTAAGGCATTTAGGTGCTAATTAGTTTGGGGTGGGGCTCAATAGTTATTTGTCCTCTCCCAGAGTTTCTGGAATTATCTCATGTTGACATTTTTATTCTACTGGTGAAGTTGTCAGTTAGCTTGAGCCCCTAGCCAATTGGATAGCAAGTCTGACACTCAAAGGAAAAAAATGGTTCAGTTGTCTTAACATGCCTTAAAAAACAGTGAATTCTGTTAAGGTTGAAACCAGATGGTTTGGACATCTTAATGAAAATAGAATTATTGGCTCTACCTTTGTTTTCACTTTTAAATAACTGGAGAAGGGGTGGTCATGTAGATACGGACCATTAGAGGGACTGAATTTCCCTTGTTTTGGCAAGAGAAGGATTGCTTCTTTTAGCCTATGAAGATCATTGAAGGAAATTCCTGCTTTAACCCATATCTATAAACATTCATTGGAATGGGATGGAATGGAAAAGCATCTTTGGCCTAGGAATGGAGTGTGAGGTAGAGAGTAATGCCTTGGGCATCACGAGAGAAACTCTGGTGCTCGGACAAGCAGCACAAAGAGTGTGGCATGAGAGACACCCTCGTGTTTAAGGCCAATTCAGTTAAACAAAAGTGAGTCAAGGAGATGGATGGAATGTAGGGAGAGGGTTCCAAACTTGAAACGGAAGGCTTTGTAGTGGTGCAGAAACAGCAGAACAGCAGCCCTCATGGGCCCTCGAGGACTCTAGAGCCCAGCATTGGATGTGCAGTCTGCCCCTGGGGAGGGAATGGGGCAGAGCTGGCCAAGAAGGAGTTTGCTTGACTGTGAATGGCATGGCCATGATGAGAGGAAGGGACAGAAGTTGCCAATTTTAACTGCTTGGTCTGTTGTCTTTACCAGCCAAAGGGGTGAGGACACAGGGTATGAGTGAGTGCCCACTCAACTCCTAAAACTCTGCCGGGAGACCTAAATCCCAGTCCTGCTCTACTACCTGCTACCTGTGTGGACAAACGCTTTCCATTTTGGGGGCCTCAGTTTCCTTCTCAGTAAAAGGAAGGGGTTAGACCAAATGATCATTAAATTCTGTTCCAATTCAAAATCTATGATCCTATAATGCCTTTCAACTTTGAGTCCTACAAGTCTCTGATCTACATGGCCATGGACCACAGTAGAGACTTTGGAACAGAGTAAGTCTGTTCTTAGGAGCTGTGGCAGAACAAAGGGTCTTATTCTACACTGCTAAGACTCTAGTACATTCTTGGGGGGACCTGAAGAAGCCCAGGGATGGCCAGGATTACCTTGTCTTAGGACTTGTAAAGAAAGCCCATAGAATTAGGCCAGAAGGCTCAAATGGCTCATGGGTCAGTGGCATAAGCTTATATCTCATTAGCATAAGTAACTGTACCATAGTTACAGTCTAAACCTAGTAAGGACTTCAAAGGAGCTTGACATTAGTGCATTCAGTATCAGGATGGGTATCAGGATGTCTGCCAGGTGGGTGCTGTCCCAAGTGCTGCCACTTCTTCTCTGGGTGACTCAGGACAAGTCGTTGCAAAATGAGGGGAGTTGGACTATAGGATCTTCTAGATCCCTTCTCCCTCTAAAGTTTGAGATAACAAGTGGATGTATTTTTATGGCATCCATTATTTTACAAAGAAATGGCTCCTTCTAATAACAATATTAATAATAGTCATATATCCCTACAGTGCTTTAATGTTATCAAAGTGCTTTCCCCAGAATAACTTTGGAAGACAGTTAGTGTGAGGCTTCTTATCCCATTTTATGGATGAGAAAATTGAGGCTCAGAGTAGTCACTTGCCCACAGTGAGTACAGCCTGCCTCATCAACAAGACAGATTGTCAACTGCCCAAGAGGGAGGACTGTGCTGTATGTATTTATTTTCTAATCCCCACAAAGATGAGAGCTGGAAGGGACCTTAGGCATCATCAAGTTCAATGCCTTCCATCCTGGACATGAGGAAAGTGAGGCCCAGGAAATGTAGTGGTTTCCCCAAGGTCACAGAGCCAGTCTCCTAGGTCAGCTCATAGCCTGTGGCTGCTTCCACAAGCCCCTCCATGCACACCTGCACACTTGTTGAATGGGATTGGATGGAAGCAACATCCTGGGGTACACTTGGGGCAGGGCTGGGGAGAGGCTCACAAAGCCAGCCCCAAGCCCGAGGCCTGAAGGCCCCTCCTCATAGCAGAAATCCTGAAGCCAAATGCGCCACTGTGGGTTAGTTTTGCTGTAACCTATATGCAGATCTATTTTGTTCCAGAAGAGGTGAAGCTTGACAAGCCTAAGGTATTATGTCCCAGACAGAGGCTAATGCATTCAGTCCATTCACTCCTTCCCTTTTCATTCCATCTCCATAATGGAATTTTTTCCCTCCAGGCTAGACTGTTAATGAGGTAGTAAGAGTAAGTCTATCACAAACCAAGGGAGAGATTCTGTGTGGGTGGGTGGGGGGTGGGGGTGGGTGAGGGTGTGTGTGTGGGGGGGGGTGAGTGTGTATATGGGTGTGTGTGTGTGTAACCATTATTAGTGATTATTGTCTCAGAACCAGGCTGATTCACTTTGCTCACACTTGGGGACATTTCTAGAAGGATCCCATCAGGATTCTATCAATATTTTTTTCCCAAGAGGAAGAAGGTAGATTTCTTTTGCCTCTCCTCTTTCAGAAGAGTATGATGTGCAAAGCAACCTTTCATCTTCCCCCAGCAATCTGGAGGATCACTCAGAAACAGGCAACCAGAAGGGGGATACCCAAGGGAATTATGGGAAAAGACAAAGCCAAGCTGGGATTTCACTACTCTGAGCTCTGTTTCTGAGGAGTAGATAATGTCTGGATATGAACTGGAGTAAGTGGCTTGCCTTTGTGGCGCTACAACCTGAAACTTCTGCCCAGTCCGTGAGACCATGGCACTAGGCTGACTCCTAGTTATAGAATCTCAGAGCAGGAGATCATCAACTCCAAGCCTAAGATTTTACAGAGAGGGGAAAGTGAGGCTCAGACTAGGGAAGAGGGCTGCCTAAGGTTGGATGACTTCAACCTGTCAGTTATTCTCCCATCATGCTGGACTCTTGCCCATGTCTTCACATAGTGGATACACAGACCATGCTGGGAGCCTCTCTTCCAGTATGCAGAGTATGGGCTACCTGGCTAGCTGTTAACCCTCACTCTCCATGTATTCTTTTATTTCTTTCATTCCAATTCTTACAGTGCCAACCATATTGTTGTCTCTATGAACTACATGTCTTCTTTAGTGTAGTCACATATCTCCTTAAGCTTTACCAGGGTGGGGCAAATGTCATTGAACTGTACTAGCAGTAGCACATGCGAGGTCCGGAGGAAAACTTACTAGATGCTGTTTTGTTTGGCCTAACCCCTTTAGTAATGGTGAAATTTCCGTTGAGTCAAATCCATCCTTTCCTTCATGAGTTAAAATGGAGCAATACACAAACAAATGGACAGAATTGCATGTAGCAGCTTTTTCACCTGGGGCCAGCCTCATAAAACACAGCCTGCACAAGTTTCCCAAATTATGGCCAAGCAGTGTGAAAAGTGCCCTCAAATCAACTTTGTTCAGAGAGATCCAGCATGCGGGGAGGAGATAGAGACTCAGGAAAACTAACCCTTGCTGGGAGCAGGGAAAATAGCTCATGTAAGGTACAGCAATTGGTGGACAAGAAACTCACACCATCTGGTACCTTCTTATTTTAACTATTTTTTGTGCTAACTAAAGGCTAATAACAGTTGTTTCTGTGCTGCTAAAGGAGTTTAAAAGCTGTCAGAGCCCACTAAAGTTTGGCACCCTGAGATAAAGCCCCATTTGCCCTGCCCTAGTTGTAGCCTTACAAATAGGAACTACTTAGTGATCAAGTTTAGGTAGAAATCTCATTTTGTGCAGTCAAAAAGTTCAGAAGACATGACAGTTTAGCAAAGCACTTGAATGAGAGATTCTCTCCCACCCCTCCCTCCTGATCTGTTGGTTAGGATAGACAATGACATCACATAGAAAGTGAAAGATTTCTTTCACTGATAACAGGGAGTCGACTAGAATTTCAAAAGACCTGCAATGTTCTGTTGTTTTTTGAGAAAATTTCCTGCCATATAACTGACCCCTCCCCCCATCCCAAAGAGAGAGTATGGAGACAGATGCTCTTCATGTGTTTTACGAGAACTACTTTCCTAATAAGACATTGATTGGTCATCACTGGGCACTGAGGCAGGTAAGAAAGGGCCAGTAAACAGTCAACCTTAGGCTAACTGACCTTGGAAAGATTCCTTCTTTGTGTAGTTGATCCTGCTCAGAGGGAGGTAGATTTGTTCTTGCTTAGGCTTGAATAAAATGAAGCAGGAAGCTGGGATGGAGGGAGAAAGAAGATACAGTACATACATACAGTACAATTTCATTTGCCTATTGACCCAGTGTTTTAGCAGTTGGGTTTGACTCCAAATGTAGGGCTCTCTCTGCTGCAACAACCTGTCCTTCCCTAGTCTCTTCAGGTGGTTTCTTTCCAAGGTGCTGAGCCAAGCTCCACTTATCCATGTGCTCTGGTGCAACTGACTTGAGAGGCTCTTTTCCCACTCATCCCTCTCTGAGCGGGTTTTGTGGGTCCTTCAAGCTCCTCTCATCTCAGCTAGTTCAGCAGTAAACATGGGCTCCTCTGTTGGTCCCTTTCAGTCATCGAAGCTTCTGCCAGACTTGGAACTTCAAAGAGTTCCTGCCCTCGTGGTATTTATGGCATCACTTGAAGGGATGAGAACAATCATTTATTAAACACCTACTATGTATCTATCAGGCACTGTGCTAAATACTTTACAAATATTATTGCATTTGATCCTCAAGGGAACCCTGGGAGGTCGGTACTATTATGATCCCCATTTCACAGTTCAGGAAATTGAGGCAAATAGAGGTTATCAGTAGTCAATGGATATGTATTAAGCACCAACTCTGTGCCAGGTACTTCTAAGCTCTGGGGATACAAATTTTTCAAAAAGAAAGAAAAACAATCCCTGCCCTCGAGGAGCTTAAAATCTAGTGGGGGAAGTCAATGCATAAAAGAAAGCTAAAAGAGGGAGGGTGCCAGAGAATATCTGGGGCAGGGAGGGTGTCATGCATGATGTTCTTTTAGTGGAATCCAAGCAGAGCAGTGGATGGAAAATGAAGTTGACAACAACATTCTGAGCCCTCTCTAAAGGGAAAGCTTTAGGAAGAATCAATTGCTCCTCCCAGGACAACTAGGTGGCGCTGCAGTGAATAGAATACCAGGCCTGGAGTCAGGAAGACCTAAGTTCAAATCTGACCTCAGACACTTTTTAGCTGTGTGATCCTGGACAAGTCACTTCACCCTGTTTGCCTCAGTTTCCTCCTCTGTAAAATGACCTGGAGAAAGAAATGGCAAATCACTCCAGTATCTCTGCCAGGAAAACCCCAAATGATGTCACAAAGAGTCTAACAGGACTGAACTACAACATTGCTCCACCCTGAAGCCATTCAGTCAGAGGGGAGGATGACTTTCTCAGCATCACACAGCTAATAAAAGTCTCAGGCTGGATTTGAACTCAGGTTTACCTGACTCCAGGCCCAGCATTCTATCTACTAGACCAACTAGCCACCTAATTTACTTGAGAGACAATAAGACATAGCCTTAAATAGCAGTGGAGGGAAGGAAGAGATCAGTCAAACTGAACCTGGGCTGTCATAGAAAGCTTCGTGGAGAAAGGAAGATGTTTTTTTAACTTTATTTATTTACTTTTAGTTTTCAACATTCACTTCCATAAGTTTTTAATTTTCTCCCTCTCCCCAAGATGGTCTGCAATATGATATGGGCTCTACATATAGATTCCTATTAAACATATTTTCACATTAGTCACATTGTGTAGAAGAATTAGAACAAATGGGAGGAACCATGGGAAAGAAAAAAAAAACAAAACAAAAAGAAAATAGTCTGCTTTGCTCTGCATTCAGACTCCATATTTCTTTCTCTGGATGTAGATGGCATCATGAATCCTTTGGAATTGTTTTAGAACCTTGCATTGCTGAGAAGGGCTAAATCTATCAAAGTCAGGTATCATACACCATGGCTATTACTGTGTACAATATTCTTCTGGTTCTGCTCATTTCACTAAGCATCAGTTCATTTAAGTCTTTCCAGGTTTTTCTGAAGTCCTCCTGCTCATCATACAATAATATTCTATTACATTCATATACCACAACTTGTTTAACCATTTCCCACCTGATGAACATCCCTTCAATTTTCAGTTCTTGGCCACAGAAAAAGAGCTGCTATAAATATTTTTGGACATGTGGGTCCTTTTCCCATTTTTTATGAGCTCTTTGGGATACAGCCCTAGAAATGGTATCGCTAGGCCAAAGGGTATGCACATTTTTATATCCCTTTGTGCATAGTTCCATATTGCTCTCCAGAATGGTTGGATCAGCTCACAACTCTACCAACAATGCATTAATGTTCCAACTTTCCCACATCTTCTCCAACATTTATAATTTTCCTGTTTTATCATCTTAGCCAATCTGATAGGTGTGATGTGGTACCTAAGACTTGTTTTGATTTGCATCTCTCTAATCAATAGTGATTTAGAACATTTTTTCATATGACTGCAGATAGCTTTAATTTCTTCCTCTGAAAACTGCCTGTTTATATCCTTTGACCATTTATCAATTGGGGAATGATTTATATTCTCGTAAATTTGACTCAGTTCTCTATATATTTTAGGAATTAGGCTTTTATCAGAGACACTAGTTATAAAAATTCTTTCCCAGTTTTCTGATTCCCTCCTAATCTTTGTTGCATTGGCTTTGTGCGAAAACTTTTCTATTTAATGTAATCAAAATTATCCATTTTGCATTTCATAATGTTCTCTATCTCTTGTTTGGTCATAAATTCCTCTATTCTCCATAAATCTGACAGATGTACTATTCCTTGCTCCCTTAATTTGTTTATAGTATCAGCCTTTATATCTAAATTGTGTACCCATTTGGACTTTATTTTGGTTTACGGTCTCAAATGTTGGTTTATGCCCAGTTTTTGCCATACTGTTTTCCAGTTTTCCCAGCAGTTTTTGTCAGATAGTGAGTGCTTATCCCAGGAGCTGGGGTAAGGAAGGAGGATTTGCGATAGACTTTGAGCAGTGAATGGCTGTGGTGTAATTGGAGAAGACAGAGTCAGTGAGCCCAACTGAGAGATGAACAGAGTGGGAGGAAAGGGACAGGAGTCATCTCACAAGACAGCTGTGGAGGATGAATTTAGGAGGGCAATGGGGATTTGGGACAGGGAGGGAAGGATGGGACAGGGCTAGATTGCGGAAGCCCAGGCTTGGTGCAGTGAGCAGTGAGAGCCACTGTACATTCTAGAACCAGGCCATGATGGAGCTAACTGGCAGGCCTGGAGTCACAGTTTTCTTCTTCACATCACCTCCCTCGCCATGGTATTTGGAGAAGATAGACGGGACCTCAGTGACAGCTGGCAAATCCTTCAGTGCCCACTTCTAGTTCTTTCTGGGCTCAGGGGCAATTCTACCACTAGAGATTCAGGATGAAAAGGATTTGAAGCTCATGGGCTGCAGAGCTGGAAGGACCCTCAGAGATGAAGTCATTTTACAAAGGAGGAAGCTGAGGGAGGCCCATGGGGCACAGCGAGTCACTAAGGGTCACACAACTAGGACAGGGCCCCATGTGCTTGGGCTCCAGAGCTCTTCCCACCTCCAGTTAGAGGGCCTACGTTTCCATCTACTCCTTCATCTCTGCAGCACCTTGACTAATAATTATAAAATAGCTCGATTTTATGTAGAACTTGTAGAGAAAATACTTGGTAAACCTTAAACAAAGCCATGAGTAAGCCACAGCTGAGAAGGATAAATGGCCTCACCCAAGGTCACAGGAACATTACCTTTGGCATTGGGACCCAGGTTCCCCCTAACTTTGTGTCCAACATTCTGTCCACTACATCACACTGCCTATAAAGTCAGTCCTCCACTCTGGGCTTTGCTTTCCACATATGTGAAATGAGAATGATGAGCTATTTAATTTCAGTCATTTCTGACTCTTCATAGACCCATTTGTAGTTTTCTTGGCAGAGATTCCAGAGCGGTTTGCCATTTCCTTCTCCTGCGAATTTTACAAAGGAGGAAACTGAGGCAAAAGGGTAAAGTAACTTGCCCAGGGTCACATAGCTAGGAAGCATCTGAGGCAGATTTGAACTCAGGTCCTCCCAACTGGCTCCTAGGACCAGCACTCTATTCACTGTGCCATCTAGCTGCTCAGGAACTGTATCAGGGATTCTTCAGTAAGCTCCAGTGACTCCCTACCATTCAGGGGCCAAATATCAATCCTCTGTTTGGCATTCAAAGCCCTTCACAACCTAGCACTGCCCCCTACCTTTCTAGTCTTCTCACTCCTCCATCCCTACCTTTCTCCCCCATCCATTCTGTGATCCAGGGACACAGACCTTCTTGCTGTGTCCCTTGCCCCAAATATTTCATTTCCAGACTCTGGGCATTTTCCCTTGCTGTCCCCCATGCCTAAAATGCCCTTCTCCTCATCCCCATGTCCTGGCTTCTCAGCTTCTTTCAAATCCCAGCTAAAATGCCACCTTCTACAGGGAGCCTTCCTCAGCCCTCCTTCATCCTAACATCTCCCCTCTGTTCATTATTTCCAGCACATCCTGTTGGTACTTTGTACAGAGTTGTTTTCATGTCATCTCCCCCTCAGACTGTGAGCTCCTTAAAGGCAAGGCCTGCCTCTGCCTCTGTTTGTTTGTTCCTTTGTTTATCTCCAATGCCCTTTCATTTTTACAGGATAAGACAAAATGCTGCACACTGTATTCGGAACAGACGATCTTTGTGTAGGTGAGCTCAGAAATGAGTGCTTTGATTGCAGAAGTAGTAATGCTCTAACAGCAGATTTTAGATTTCCAATAATTATACAGAAAGTCAGATAATTCAAATACTTGCAGTTCCGAAACGCTCCTCCCTGTGAAAATATCAAAACAATCATCAGAGACCCAAAATGTCTACTCCCTTGCCTTTCTCTGTGTCACTGGGGCATAGCACAACACGAGGTACACTGTAGGGACTTAATAAATGCTTATTGACTGGGGCCTGTGAACTTTTAAAAATATATATTTTTATTAACTAGATTTCCATGTAATTGGTTTTCTTTTTTTTCGTTTTTTGCTTTTTTGGAGGGCAATTGGGGTTAAGTGACTTGCCCAAGGCCACACAGCTAGTTTTTGTGTTAAGTGTCTAAGATCAGATTTGAACTCAGGTCCTCCTGACTTCAGGGCCGGTGCTCTATTCACTGCGCCACCTAGCCGCCCCATGTTTTTGTTGTTGTTGTTGTTGTTTTTAATGATTTTCCTTTGCAATCCTACATACTTTATTTTGTGAATTTAAAAGCATGATTCTGACAGGGATCAGGAGGCATCCCCAGACTGACTGCAAACAAGTCCAGGACACAAACAGGCGAAGAACCCTTGGAATAGATAGCTTTGAAGGCTCCTCCCAGCTCTAAATCCCAGGCTCATTCCCTTGGGTCTCATGACTTTTCAGTCTTCTAGTATCTTCTGTTAAAATTGAATTATGATGTCCCTAGGGTGTGAGCTCCCTGAGAGCAGGGAATCTGTAGCCTAGCACTTACTACTTAAATAAATTAATAGTTAAATAGTTGCTGAACTGAATTGAGTTAAAATGACAGAGCCAGAGAGGAGTCACACATTTTTGCTCTCTTGGTCTTTCTAAGGTAACTTTGTCCTGGGTTCTGACCATCCAAGGACAGCGAGGCTCTTGGGAGATGGGACCATGGGGAGAGTTGTGGGATGGCATGGCAGGCAGATCCCCCAACCTTGTCCAGGAGTTATGCCTTTGCTGAGCCTCCTGTCTGGGCATTAGCTATGGAGCCAGTGCCTGGTTGAGTGAGTGATTAACTGGAAGGTTTGTGTTTAAATGTGTCCTGTTTTGGATTGGTCTTTAATGGATAGCTCTTTCCTGAGATGCCCTCAGGTACCTCGAACAGGGGCACAGAATGAATAAATGACTAAGTGAGTCACGAGTCCTTGATACACCCTGGACAAGGACACGTGGCCCAAGCTCTGCCCACTCAGTCCAGCAGAATCCAATGATGATAAATTGAGTTTAATACCTGCAATTCCCAAGGAAGAAAAACATGCCACATTTAAATGGAAAACTACCCAGAGGGCTGTTGGGTTTGAGTTGTTGTTGTTTCTGACTGGCAAACTCCTCCAAGGATGATTTATAACAGGAAGAGAGCCAGCAGCAAAACATCCAAAGCACAAGCCTTGAACTTTTCTTCCGCTGTTTCTTCATCAAAGCTTCCTAAAGTGTAGAGCTGGCTGACAGAGACTTTTGACATCATTTCCACCAAGCTCTCACCTACAGACAAGGTCACTGAAGCCTAGGGAGAGGTCATGGGCTCATAGCTTTACTGCAGCAAGGGACCTTAGAAAGCATTTCATCCAGCCCAGATAGTTTACAGTTGGAGAAACTGAGGCTCAGAGAAATGAAGTCCTTTCCCAGAATTACACAGAGAGTAGGTAGAAGAGCCAGACTGCAGTCCAGGGTCAGCTGAGTCCCAGTCTAGCACCTTTCCCAAGGCACCATGCAGTGCCTTCTTGGGGCTTTTCTTATGAATTTGACAGGCATGGGTATTTCCATATGCAAAGGACAGAAAAAGAATTCTATATGAAACCATGAATGTCTTTTCCATGCAGCTTCCTCTTTGTTCACAGGTTACATTGAACACAGTAGTACTAACACTGCTGTGTCCCTTTCTGAACTTCCTTCTGCTCTTTTCAATACCTTTTTCAAACATTTCTCTGACACTCTTTTATGTTTTTGTGTCATTGTCACTGCGCCCCTGCCCCCACCCTAACCCCTAGAATACAAAATAACATCCTCACTTGTGGCAAATTAAATAGTCAAGCAAACCAGAGTCACACAAGGATGTGTCTGGAAATGTCAGTCTCATTCTGTGCCAACCAAGGGGTGTCCAGAACTATGGAGAGTCTTATAAAAGGTCCTATAACCAGCAAATAACAGAGTCAGAATTTGAACTGAGCACATTGTAGATTAAATTCCTTGAAAATAAATGAGGAGACTGGAGGTCTCCAAGTCAGTCCTAAAGATTCTTCAAGTTTCCAAAAAATTTGAGGAATTCCCTGCCCTCAAGGAGCTTACATTGTAAGTGGGAAACAATTTGTATAAGGGAATGGTGTCCAGGGAGGGGCATTTTGGTCTAGGAAGTCTAGGAAATGGTGAGCAGAATCTATGAGAAGAGATTGGCAATTGGTTGACACCCCCCTTCCAGGAATGATAGTTTTGCTTTGATAAGTAAATAAAAGCTATTGTTGTTTGGTTAGTTAATTGTGTCTGAATCTTTGTGACCCCATTTGGGGTTTTCTCGACAAAAATACTGGAGTATTTGGCCATTTCCTTCTCTAGCTCATTTTACAGATGAGGAGACTGAGGCAAACAGAGTTAAGAGACTTGCCCAAGGTCACACAGCAAGTAAGTGTCTGAGGTCAAATTTGAACTCAAGTCCTCCTGATTCAGGTCCGGCCCTCTATCCACTGTACCACCTAGCTGAGTCAAGTAAAGCAAGAGTATTCTTAGGCAGTCTGGAAAAAAACAGTAGTGGTATGGACCAAAGGATCCTTATCTATAAATTGAGGTTAGGTTAAATGACTTTTAGGGGTTCTCCTTGATCTTCACCCTATAAACATGTGTGGTTGAGGTTGAGGGGCTGTGTTGGAGTTAGGAATAGAGAAGGAAGGAGAAGAGTTGGTGGGGATGGGTGGGAGGAGAGGACAGCATGAGAGGGGACATCACTGATGATGGTGATGACGAATAAGCCTAGTGGTTTCTGCATGAATCTGCAACGTGGTGTTCCGGAATTATAAAACACAAAGAGCAGAATTACTTTCTTTTGTTTTTTTTTAAACAAATGCTTTATTAACTTCTGTTTTACATCATTCATTTCTTCCAGATTTTGAGTTACAATTATTTTCCCCCCTGTTTTTCCCCTACCCACCCTCCCAGAATAGCAGTCCCACAAGATATCGCTTCCTCCAATCTGCTCTCTCCCGTATCTTCTCCCATACCCCCTTCGACTTTTCCATTAGAGGAAGGTGAATCTTTGTGTCCCAATGCCTGCACATCTTATCTCCCAATTACAAGCAAAAGAGTATTAATAATAGTATTTATATATATTTGAAACATTTAATTTTAAGACCTTGAATTTCAGATCCATTCTCTTCCTCTCTTGTCACCCATTCCCTCTGGGAAGATAAGTAATTCAGTATATGTTGTACATGTCTAGCTATGCAAAACATTACCATAGTGTATATATATATATATATATATATATATATATATATATATATATATATATATATATATATATATATATATATATATTTTACAAGGCTGCTTATAATTCCCTCACTCATCCACCCCTCACCATTCCCTACTTGATCCTGTCCTCTTCTATAGTGGGTGCTTCCAACCTCCCCTCTCCCCAAGGATGCCCTCCCATCCATCATCCCTCCTCTCATCCTTTCCTCCTATTCTGCTGCAGGTTGAGATATCCCATTTAGTATGTATGTCATTCTCTCTGAACTAAATTCAATGAGAATGTGGTTTTGCCATTTTGCTTTCCTATTCTTCCCCTCCCTTGCAGCCTCTTCCCCTTGCTTCTTCCACATGAGATAGTTTACCCTACCCTGTCTCTCCCCATCTCCTCTTGCCACTTGCCTCTCTCACCTCATAATTTCACCCCTTGAGTATCCTCCCTTCCCAACAAATTCAACCTATGCCCTCTATCCGTATATAACTGTAAACATATATACACACATTCACATATGTATTCATATGACCATACACCCTTCCTCCATTATTTTCATACTGAGAAAGATTTCATCAGTTACAGTTATTGTTTTTCCATATAGAAATGTAAATAGTTCAACTTTGATAAGTTGCTTTAAATTTCTTTTCCCTGATTACCTTCTCAGGCATCTCTTCCTTCTTGTGTCTGGATGTCAAATTTTCTATTCAATTCTGGTTTTTTCCTCAAGAATGCTTGAAAGTCCTCTATTCCACTGAATG
Source organism: Gymnobelideus leadbeateri (assembly GCA_011680675.1). Taxonomy (NCBI): domain Eukaryota; kingdom Metazoa; phylum Chordata; class Mammalia; order Diprotodontia; family Petauridae; genus Gymnobelideus; species Gymnobelideus leadbeateri. The sequence goes on from WOXC01002292.1 coordinate 117,436, forward strand.
ACCATATTTTCCCCTGAAACAAAATACTCAGTTTTGCTGGGTAGGTGACCCTTGGGTTCAGTCCCAGCTTTTTTGCCCTCTGGAATATCATATTCCATGCCCTTTGATCCCTCAGTGTAGAAGCTGCCAGGTCCTGTGCTAATCTGATTGTGTTTCCACAATATTGAAATTGTTTCTTCCTGGCTGCTTGTAGTATTTTCTCCTTGATCTGGGGATTCTGGAACCTGGCTATAATATTTCTGGAGTTTTCTTTTTGGGATCTTTTTCAGGAGGTGATCTGTGGATTCTTTCAACCTCTATTTTGCCCTCTGGATCTAAAACATCAGGGCAGTTTTCCTTGAGAATTTCTTGAAGGGTGATTTCTAGGTTCTTTCCTTGATCATGGCTTTCAGGTAGTCCAATAATTTTTAAATTGTCTCTCCTGGATTTATTTTCCAGGTCAGTGGTTTTTCCCATGAGATATTTCACATTGCCTTCTAATCTTTCATTTGTTTGTATCTGCTTAACAGCATCTTGATTTCTCATAAAGTCATTAGCTTCCATTTGCTCCAGTATAACTCTGAGGGAATGAATCTCTTCAGTGAACTTTTGAGATTCTTTTTTCCATCTGGCAAATTCGACTTTTTAAGGCATTCTTCTCCTCATTGCCCTTTTGGGCCTCCTTTGCCATTTGAGTTAGTCTATTTTTTAAGGTGTTGTTTTCCTCAGTCAGGCTGTTGACCCTCATTTCATACTTTTCCTGCATCCTTCTCATTTCTCTTTCCAATTTTTCCTCCACTTCTCTTATTTGATTTTTAAAGTCCCTCTTAAGGTCCTCTATGGCCCGTAACCCGCTCATATTTTCCTTTGGGGCTTTTGGAGCAGGATTTCTGACCTCACAGTTCTCTTCCCCTATGCTTCAATCCTCTTTGCCCCCAAAGTAGGAGTCTAAGGTTGCATTTTTCTGTTTAATTTGTTTCCTTTGCCTTGGCATGTTGCCACTTAATTACTTGACTTTTGGGCTTGTTGCCACACTATGGCTTTAAGGCCAGATAGAGGAATTTTCGTCCCAAACGTGTGGGGGACAACTTCCGTTTCTGGCAAGCTGGAAACCCATCCATGACCTCCACCCCAGATCACAATCCAGATCCAGGGAGGTTAAAGCAAGAGTGATTACCCCACCCCCCAAGACTGATCGCTGGATCTCCCTACAGTTTGCAGGCCAGGAGCTGGAGCTGCCTCTGAAAACTACAAAATGGCGTGTCTCCTCAGCAGCTTCTAGCCCCCAGGGGAGGAAGCTGACGTGTTCCCCAAATACTGGTCCCAAAGACCATAGGGCACTAACCTCTCACTTTGTCCTAGGCATGTCTATGTTGATAATTCTGGAATTGCCACAGCTGCTGGTGTTCTGGGGTCCCTCCAGCTGGCTGCTAGTCAGGCCTCCCTGGGGCTAAAACCGCTCACGCGGACCTGGGCTCAGCTCTCTGTGCTGTGCTGTGCTGCGTGCTCCCAGACCTCTGTGCTGATCCTTCCTGCAGGGCTACTGGGCTGTCCTCAGTGGGAGGTTAGCTCCTCTGTGTAGTTCTGTGGATGCTGGGGCTCCAGAAGTTGTTCAGAGCCTCCTTTTAAATATTTTGGAGGTGATCTGGGGGGAGAGTTGCTTGGACGTGCTGTTTCTACTCCACCATATTCAAAGAGCAGAATTACCAAAAGTCTGACTATTCAACTTTCTCTGTTAATAGGTGCTAAGAGCAGTGTCCTAGACTGAATTTCAACTGTATCTTCTTGTTTCTTGTCATGCTACCTGACAGAAAGATGTCCCATTTTTTCCTAAACTGGGAAGGAAGGAAGGAAGGAAGGAAGGAAGGAAGGAAGGAAGGAAGGAAGGAAGGAAGGAAGGAAGGAAGGAACGAGCATTCATTAAGCCCTTAAGCCCTTACTATGGTCCAGAAACTGTGCTAAGTGTTGGGGTTACAAATACAAGCAAGCAATACAGTCTCTGAGAACACTCTCAGACTGACCAGGGAATACTGTCCGTTGATTGATACATCCTTTCTAGGAATGAAAATATTGATTCCATTAGCAGTCTCAGTGCTCAAGTTGCAAGTGGCTCATACAGGTAGGAGGTGGAAGAGCCAGAATGGAAAGCAGAGTTGATGAGAAGAGATGGTTGAAGAGGCATGGAGAGAGGTGATAGAAGCTGCAAAGCCAGGTAGTGATTTTAATAATCTCTTCCAGTCAGCAGAGAGTACCTTACTGTGAAGACCATGGCAGAAGCTGGGGCTGGGCTCTGGAGGGCTATGTCAGATGATGACTTAACCCAGATATGAAAGTAGGAACAAGTGGCACTACCTGGAGCTTGCCACTCAATAGCTACAAATGAATTACATAAAGACTTAGGAATGACTAAGGAAAGGACCCAACAGCTGGTAAGAAATAATTTTTTCTTCTTGATCTGATAATTCTGGAATTTGATTACAATATTCCTTGGCGTTTCCCATTTGGGATCTCTTTCTGTCCTCTGGATCTAAGACCTTAGGGCAGTTTTCCTTGATGATTTCTTTCCAGGATCTTTTTTCATCATGGTTCTCAGGTAGACCAATAATTCTTAAATTATTTCTCTTGGATCTATTTTAGTTGTTTTTCCAATGAGATATTTTATGGCTTTTTTTCCCTATTTTTTCATTCTTTTGATTTTCTTTGACTGATTCTTGATGTCTCATAGGATCATTAGCTTCCACTTGTCCAATTTTAGTTTTTAGCACATTATTTTCTTCAGTGAGCTTTTGTACCTCCTTTTTCATTTGATCAATTCTACTTAATAAGGAGTTGTTTTGTTGTGTACTTTTTTCCCATTTTGTCAATTGTATTTTAAAGGAGTTGTTCAGTTTTTCTTCTACCTCTCTTATCTGATTTCTAAAATCCTTCTTGAGCTCTTCCAAGAAGGCTTTTTAGGCTTGAGATCATATTCCTCTTTGAGGTTTCGGATGTAAGTATATTGACTATGTTGTTCTCTCCTGAGTTTGTGTTTTGATCTTCCCTGTCACCAAGGTACTTCTCGATGGTCATTGTTTTTCTTTTATTCTTCTTGCTCATATTGTTTCCCTTTTTCTGACTTTTAAATTTTATTTCTGCTTCTGGGTCCCAGGGGGCACTGTCCCAGACTTCTTGTGCTGGGGGCTAGGGGCCTGGTTACTGGTCTTATATACTGGGACCTCAGGTGCTGGCAACTGGATGTTACAGTGATCTGACAGTTTACCTGGTGCTGAGATGGAGCTGGTAGTGGTGGCTGGTGTGTGCCTGGAGTTGGCCCTTGCCTACTCCTCTACCCTGGGGCTCAGGATCTCTTGCTGGTCCACTGAGTGGGGCTTTCTGCTAGCTTGCTGGGGCAACTCCCATCCTGTTCTGGACCTTTTGGGCCACTGCAAGAGGGTCCTTTTCCATTAATCCCCCTAGCCTCCTGAGCTAAAAGAGTGCTGTACCCCATCTCTCAGTTGGCTCCACTATTCCAGGATTTTTCCTGGGGCAACATTCTCTGAATTTTTTAAAGTCCATAAAGGGGGGGGGGGTGAGAGCGATTTACTGCTTACTCTGCCATTTTGACTCCTGGAAGTTTAAATCAGAAACCAATTTTACAGGCCCCAGGTGGCAGCAGAGGTCACCAAGAAGTGTGAAACTTATATATAGAAAAAAGCATTCCCAAGTCATGATGCATATTTGGAGAACATAAATACCAGCATGTCTTTGGAAAGTGTTTTTATTGACTTTCCATCTCTGGAAGGGGATATAAAGGTAAAAATATTTCTTTTCTTACTGGTGACCAACAATTCCACCAGAAAATAGCCTTTGTTGTCAGCATGTTGTAGGACAAGTATTTTTCAGGATTCCCCCCAGGATCCACTCTGAACAAGGTAGAGATTTTGAGAGCATGCTACTTAAGAAAACGGCCTTGGCAGGTATCAAAAAGTCTGGAGCTGCTCCTCATTCACAGAGAGACCCCCAACCTGAACTTTTCAGCTGTGCACTGTTGAATGGATTAAAAACTCTGAAATCAGGACAAAAATCTCAATAGAATCAACACATTTCATTTGTAATATATACATACAATTCTATCACCAATAGCCACATTTGTGTAAAAACCATTCCAATGTATTGACTTGTGCTTTGGTACCTCAAATGAAGGCAGTGGTGTAACTACTCACATTCCACCAGTCTTTCACTTGGAAGAAGTGCCTACCAAGTGGGCATGGCTTCAGCTCAGAAGAGTTCTGACAGAAACAAGAGACATGATATTGTGACACTATATATACGACATGACACTCTAGAACACTGTCTAGACAGAGTTCTCTTTAGAAATTTTGGCCTTGGGACTCACAAATTAGGTGGCTGATGGAAAGGGAACCCATACAAAGTTGTTGAGAGACTTCGCAATGTGTTAGTTTGCAAAACTGCCCCAGTGAGTGGAGAGAGGTCCTATCAGGACTACTCACCATAACTAGCTACTGTCCGTGTGAGGGTTAGTGGGGCTTTCTAGCAAACAGGTGGAGAGAAATGATGAATAGAGTGAATGTCCAGTGAATTCTTGTCAGAAGAGACTGTCTACCAGTTTAGAAAAAACTGCCTGGCCCAGAAATGGGCATTAAAAGTGCTGTTTCTAATGAAAGAGATTCTGTGTATTATGACAGGACAGGAAGCCTGAAGCTGGCATTAACTTCTTTCTGGAATTCTTAGAACTGTTGCTGCAGAGATTCCTAGGGCATAAACATAACCTGCATAGCCTAGACAGAGAGATATCCACCCTGCCCCTGCTATAATCCTAGATATAGAAAGGAAGTCAATAATGATGCTAATGGTCAGCCCATTGCATCTACTAGCTCAGATATATGAAAAAAGAGATCAGGCAGCGACCAAGGAACCAGAATCATCATACCAATCACCACACTGTACACAGCCAGTGGTGCCTCAGTGGGCCCAGCACTGGGTCTGGCGTCAGGAAACTCTGAGTTCAAATCTGATCTCAAATCTGATCACTTACTTAGCTATGTGACCCTGGGCAAGTCACTTAACCTCTGTTGACCTCAGTGTCCTCTAAAATGGGGATAATAACAGCTCCTACCTCCTGGGGTTGTTGTGAGAATCAATTGAGATAATATTTGTAAAGTGCTTTGCAAACTTTGAAGTGTCTTGCTAATGGTGTCTGTTATTATTAGACTAATTTATGCTGTTACAGGTGAATCTGGAGAAATAGTTACACATGAACGTGACATTACTAGACCCTGACCACATCATATGTACTTTGCATGTAATTATGTGCTTTTTGTTGTGTGTGTTAATACTGCATGCCAAGGATGTCTCTTTATTCTTTTATTTTCCCCAAATGCTTTATTAACTTCTGGTTTACATCATTCATTTCTGCCAGATTTTGAATTACAATTTCTTCCCCATTTTTCCCTGCCCCGCACCCCAGAATAGCAGTCCCACAGGATATCCCCTCATCTGATCTGCTCTCTTCCATATCTTCTCCCATACCCCCTTCGACTTTTTCAGTAGGGCAAGAAGAATCTCTGTGCCCCAATAAATGTATATATTATTTCCCAAATATATGTAAAATAGTGTTAATAATAGTATTTATATATTTTTAAACATTTGATTTTAAAACTTTGAATTCCAGATTAATTCCCTTCCTCCATTGTCACCCACTCTTACTGGGAAGATAAGCAATTCAGTCTATGTTGTACGTGTGTAGCTATGCAAAACATTACCATAGTAGAAATATTATAAAAGACAAAATATATTTCCCTCCCTCCTATCCCACTTGCCACTTGGTCTATTCCCTAATTTGATCCTGTCCTTTTTCAAAAGTGGGTGCTTCCAACTTCCCTCTCCCCCGTCCCTCCCGCCCTCCCTTCCATCATCCTCCCTCTCATCCCCTTTTCCCCTACTCTCCTGTAGGGTGAGATGTCCTATTCAGTATGTATGTCATTCTCTCCCTGAACCAAATTCAATGAGAATAAGTTTTTGTGTTTTTGCCTTCCTGTTCTTCCCCTCCCTAGTAACCATTTTCCCTTGCCTCTTCTATATGAGAGAGTTTATCTCATTCTCTCTCCCCATCTCCTCTTGTTATATTCCTCTCTCACCTCTTCATTTCACCTTTTAAGTATTATCCCTTCCTATTAAATTTGACCTGTGCCCTCTATGTATACCTGTAAACATATATACACAGATTCACATATGTATTCATATGCCCATATACCCTTCTTGAACTATTTTCATACTGAGAAAAGTTTCATCCGTTACAGTTATTGTTTTTCCATGTAGGAATGTAAATAGTTCAACTTTGATAAGTTCCTTATGATTCCTTTCCCTGTTTACCTTCTCAAGCATCTCTTGCTTCTTGTATCTGAATGTCAAATTTTTTATTCAACTCTGCTTTTTTCATCAAGAATGCTTGAAAGTCCTCTATTCCACTGAATGACCATATTTTCCCCTGAAACATGATACTCAGTTTTGCTGGGTAGGTGATTCTTGGTTTTAATCCCAGCTCTTTTGCCCTCTGGAATATCATATTCCAAGCCCTTCAATCCCTCAATGTAGAAGCTTCCAGATCCTGTGCTATCCTGATTGTGTTTCCACAATATTGAAATTGTTTCTTCCTGGCTGCTTGTAATATTTTCTACTTGATCTGGGAATTCTGGAAGCTGGCTATAATATTCCTAGGAGTTTTCTTTTGGGGATCTTTTTTAGGAAGTGATCAGTGGATCATTTCGACCTCTATTTTGCCCTCTGGTTCTAAAACATCAGGGCAATTTTCCTTGAGAATTTCTTGAAGGATGATTTCTAGGTTCTTTCTTTTATCATGGTTTTCAGGTAGTCCAATAATTTTAGAATTATCTCTCCTGGATCTATTTTCCAGGTCAGTGGTTTTTCCCATGAGATATTTCACATTGCCTTCTATTCTTTCATTTGTTTGGATCTGCTTAACAGCATCTTGATTTCTTATAAAGTCACTAGATTCCATTTCCTCCGATCTAATTCTGAAGGAATGATTCTCCTTAGTGAGCTTTTGAGATTCTTTTTCCACCTGGCAAAATCAGCTTTTGAAAGCATTCTTCTCATTGCCTTTTTGAGCCTCTTTTGCCATTTGAGTTAGTCTATTTTTTAAGGTGTTATTTTCCTCAGTCAGGCTGTTGACTCTTATTTCCTACTTTTCTTGCATCCTTCTCATTTCTCTTCCCAATTTTTCTTCCACTTCTCTTATCTGCTTCTTAAGGTCCTCTATGGCCTGTAACCAGCTCATATTTTCATTTGGCATTTTTGGTACCTCCCAGTCCCCCTCCTGTTCCATGCTTTGATCCTCTTTGCACCCAAAATAGGAGTTTAATGTTGAATTTTTCTGTTTATTTTGTTTCCTTTGCCTAGGCATGTTGCCACTCAATTACTTGACTTTTGGGCTTTTTGCCTCAGTAGGACTCTGCCACCAGCCAGGGGAGCTTTCGTCCCAAATGCTTGGGTTTTCTCAGCTGCTGGAGGTATTAGTTGGGTGCCCTCTCTGAAGCCTCTACATTCTCTGCCAAGCTGGTCACACACCCCAAGACCTCCACCCCACACCCCAATCCAGATCCAAGAAGGTTAAATCAAGAGCAATTACCCCCCCAGATTGATTGCCTGGTCCCCCTACAGTCTGCAGGCCAGGAGCTAAAGCTGCAATGTGGAGCAAGCTGCTCAGCGTCTACTCAGCAGCTTCTCGCCCCCAGGAAAGAGGCTGACATGCTCTCCCAACCAGTCCCAAAGTCCATAGGTCACTGACCTCTCACTTTGTCCTAGGCATTTATCTGTTGATAATTCTGGGGATGCCACAGCTTCTGGTGTTCTGGGGTCCATCCAGCTGGCTGGTGGTTGGGCCACCCTGGGGCTAAAACCTCAGAGTCACGGGCTGTCCTCAGCCTGTTACTACTCTGCCATCTTGATGCTTCTTTCTTCTTGTGCTTTGTTCATCCAACTATGCTCTGCTACTTTCAGAGTAGAGCATTGTCTGTTCATTGGCTTCTTTCACTGTGTTTTTGAAGATATGCTCATTTGTGTTTTTTAGAGATAGTATTATTCTCATAGCTGGTTAACCAGGCTTTCTTGTTTATTATTGGTTGTGGTGTACTATGGATATGCAAGTACTCATGTCCTGCCTATAACTTATGCATGTTGTCACTGAGTGTACAGTCAGGTGATGCTCCATATAGTGCCATGCCCATTACAAGCATTGTTTGCTTTTGTTTTGACCATACCATAAGTTGGTTATGTGGGATACCAGGAAAATCACCCTTGCTGTTTTTTTTTTAATTTTTTTTTATTTTAAACAAATGCTTTATTAACTTCTGGTTTACATTATTCATTTCCACCAGATTTTGAGTTACAATTTTATCCCCATTTTTCCCCTACCCACCACCCCAGAATAGCAGTCCCACAAGATATCCCCTCATCTAATCTGCTCTCTCCCATATCTTCTCCCATACCCCCTTCGACTTTACCATTAGGGCAAGGTGAATCTCTGTGCCCCAATGCCTGCACATCTTATCTCTCAATTACATGCAAAATAGTCATGGCTGATTGCACTTACGATAAGATTCAGTTCTCATCCTTGATTCCCCCTCACATCTGTGGTATCGTGTTCAGTTACAAGCAAATCCAAGAACATTCAGTGGAGGGAAAAAGCGAGCTGGAATGTTGAGAGGATCAGAAGCTACATCATATACAGATGAATTGAAGGAGCTCAGAGTATTTAGTCTACAAAAGAAAAATATTGTTTGGGGGACATGAGGACTTCTGAATTATTTGGAGGGTTTTGAATGGAAGGACTCTATACTCTTGACTTCAGAGGGGAGATGGGTACAAGTTGCAGGGAGCCAGATTTAGGCCCAATGTCAAGAACAAGCAGCCTAACAATGAATTGTCCCTATGTGGCTGCTAGTACTCCTCCTAGAGGAGAGAGCATGGAGCCAGGAGTTAGGAAGACTAAGATGGTCAGCCTGCCTTGGACACTAACTGGGCATGTTAGTGTGACAAGTCACCTTGCCTATGCCTGCACCTCACATGATTGTTGTGAGAATAAAGCACAATAATAATTGTAACATGCTTAGCACAGTATTTAGCACATAGTAGGTGCTCTATAAATGCTTCTTCTCTTCCCTTCCTCTAATGAATACTCTTACTAAAACAAAGACTGGATAATCACTTACTAAGGTTCTTTTGGGGACATTGAGGGAAAGCAAGCAGAGTTGTTCAGGTACAAGTTGAAACCTCTCGTACCCATCTAGTTTGGAGAGTCCGTGATTCTCCTAATCGCTGGCTCTGCTTGGAGAGTCAGACATCTGCTATAGAACAGGAAGGTCAAGAAAAGATTCTGGGACTGGGAAGCATTAGCTTCTCTTGCAGTCAGTCAAGGGTCTCCTCAGCAGCCGTATTTAATGATCCAGAGCCCAGGAAGGTCAATAAAATGTCTAACTCTGTTGTTATTGTTAGTCTGAATTCCACTTCTAACATATTCATAATCCCATTCACTGATGTGTTCTGCTCAGTCTCTTTATTAAAGAAAAAAATATGTCAGAACACTTGTAGGTGGGCAGAGAGAGGACAGAGGGTGCATGGAGGAAAGGCTTTACTAGCTTTTTAGTAAATGAAAATCTGGTGCCAGAGCCGGATCATGTAGCAGGCCACAGAATTACAACCGAGAAAGGACCTTGGGAGTCATTGAGTCACAGCCCATCATTTAACAGAGGGGGAAACTAAGGCCCAGAGATCCCAGAGGCAGGAAAAGTGCCAGTGTCCTCAGCAGTCACCCAAGTCAAAATGCTTGCAGTTCAATCCAGTTCAAGACAAGTCTATGAAGTAACCGTGATGCCAAAGCACTGTTTAAGGCTTTGGGTCTTAGAGGTAAGAATGAAACAGCCCCTGCCCTCAAGGAGCTTACATTCTATTAAGAAACAGAACATGCTAACATATAAGTAACCCAATCTTGTTCAAGTAAGGCTGGAGCATGCTAATAATTAGGAGGGCAGTTTATGTGATGAATATGCAAAGCTTTGGGAAATACCTGACTTTCCACTCCACTCAGAAACTTAACAAGAGTGGGGCTACTGAGACTTTGCCACCATCCACCATGGGGACAGATTGTGCCCCCACTTCCGCCATTGGGCTATCCTCTTTTATTGCCTGTTGGGCTATGGTCTGTGTTGTCAGGCTCCTCTCTTCCAGAAACTGTTTCCACCCTAGGTGAAAAAATTCACTATGCCACAATCAATCAGTCAGTCAATCAATCAACAAGCATTTGTTCAGATCTCATATGTGCCAGAGCCTGTGCTAAGCTTTGGGGACACAGAGACAAGGCTCTTGTATTCTCTCAGGGAAGCCAATGTGGACATAGGTGAACATATATGATCTGAATTCAAGGCATTTTGGGGAGGGGGGGGAGGAAGAGGAGGCCCCCACAGCTGAAGAGATCGCAGCATTAAAGCTCGGAAGAATATTAGAGACTAGTTTGCTCCCTTCCTTTTCCGTATGATAAAACGGAAGCTGAAGGAAGATTTCCTCAAGGCTACAGAGGGCCAAAGTATCCCCTTCCCTGAGCCCAGAGCTAGCACTTTCCCCACCATCCCACAATGTTGCATCTATTATATTTCTTTTGACTATACTGACCCTGCATTAACAACAGTGCTAATAACAGTGCTAATTTATGCTCCAGTTACATTCAAAGAGGAGGAAATTCCTGAAAGTTCTGCAAATTCCTAATTTGTACCATGAGATAGAATGCTGTAGAAATGTACAAATACCATAACATTTGTGTGTACTATGGTGGGTTTTCTCCCTATAATTTCTGGGCCATGTAAACTGAGTTCTGAAGGAAATGAGGGACTGAAGTGGGCAGAGGGGAGGAAGGAAGGAATGCATTCCAGTCTTGAGCAAAAGTAGAGAGAGAGAGAGAGAGAGAGAGAGAGAGAGAGAGAGAGAGAGAGAGAGAGAGAGAGAGAGAGAGAGAGGAAGGGAGGGAGGGAGGGAGAGAGAGAGACAGAGAGAGACAGAGAGACAGAGACAGAGACAGAGAGACAGAGACAGAGACAGAAAGAGACAGAGACACAGAGACACAGAGAGACACAGACAGAGAGGGAGAAACAGAGAGACAGAGAGAGACACACAGACAGAGACAGAGAGGGAGAAACAGAGAGAAAAAAGATGAGAAAGGGAGCCCAGGGCCAGTTTGGGAAGGGCTTTAACTGCTAAGGAAAGAATTATCTTTGATCCTGAAGGCAACCAGAGCAGCTGGGACTTATTGAATAAAGGAGTGGTCAGATGTACTCTTCAAAAAAATCTATTTGATTACTGTGTGGATGAGTTAGGTTTGTTTGCAGTAGACAGTTGAGAGATGACAAGGACCTGGACTAGGCTGGTGGCTAGATGAAAGGGGAAGGTGCAAGAGACATTGTAGAAATCAAAAATGCCCATATTTAGCCATAGATTGGCTATGTGGGGTAATGGAGAAGGAAATGGCAAAGCACTCCGATATCTTTGCCAAGAAAAGCCCAAATGGGGTCACAAAGAGTCAAATGTAACTGGAGCAAGTGAACAACAAATGTGGGTTAAAGGAGAGTGAGTAGTTAAGGGTGCTCCCAAGTTTGCCAGCCTGGATAACTGGAAGGAGGGGTTGTCTTTGACAATAATAAGGAACTTCAGAAGAGGAGTGGGTTTGCAGGGAAAGATCCATTTCGTTTTGAATGTGTTGGGTTTGAGACACTTACAGGATATCTGGTTAACCTACCAACTCAGAGACTGCGCTGGATAGTAGATCTGGTAGTCTTTGGCACTGAGCCCAGGAGGGTTGATAAGATCACCAAGTAAAAGAGAATAGACAAAGAAGTGGGGCCAGGAAGGAGCTCTGGGGGCCACCTAGGGTGTCAGGACTGGTATGTATGATGAACCAACTAAGGAGAATTGAGAAGGGGGGGACAAGTAGGAAGAGAAGGAAGAGGGAGTTGTGTCATAACCCAGGGAGGAGAGAGCATCTAGGAGGAGGAGATGGTCAAAGACCGCAGAAAGCTCTGGAAGGATGGGGATTGACAAAAAGCCATTTGGTTTGACAATTACGAGATGATTGATAACATAGGAGTGGCAAGAGAGGAAGTGAAGGCAGCAAGAGTAGAGTTTGGCAGTGAAAGGGAGGAAAGCTATGGGCCAGTAGATAGTGGAGATGGTAGGATTAGAGTGTGAGAGATTCAGGTATGTATATAGACAACAGGGAAGGAAGCCATAGATAAGGATTAGAGAGATGGGCTTAAGGGCCTAGGGGAGAAATCAACTGATGAAGAGATCCAGGGTATACAGAGAAGTGTTAGTGGGGAAAGAAGGGCCAAGATTGGAGTAGATGAGGGGGTGAGCATCAATGTGAAGGGGTTTTGAGATGCTGAGAAGGGAAGAAGAGAGGGAAAGCTCCTTCACTCCCCTGTCAGGATAAGCTCCAATGTAGAGATCAAGAGCATGTCCTCCCCCAGGTCAGAGATGTCATTTCTTAGTGACATTTTTTTAATGTGTGAAACATTATGAAAGAGATTTTGAGGAAAAAAATTGTCTGACTTTGGGCATGTACCTTCCCTTCTCTGAAACTTATTTTCCTCCCCTGTAAAATGAAGGGATTAGATGCAGTTCTTTCCAAGGTTCCTTCCAGTCTGAATATCACAGGATTCTATGTGATGCATATAGGTTGGGGAACAAGATGTAGCCATGGCTGAGTTCTTTCTTTTGGTTTGGGTCATGCCTTCCTTTTACTGTGAGTGTTACAGTTTTCTCTCCAGATGAGGAGAAATAGACTTGGAATTGATTGAATTATTCAGATATAATTTTTTTAAACCACAGTACAAAAGGGTATCCTGGACATCTGGGGAATAAGAGTTGCTTTGAATGGTGCACTGTTTTGAGTAAACCAATATCAGCTGATGGTGGTTTTACTGTCCTCTGCTCTCCTGGGCACCATAAAATAGGAAGAGCATATCGTTCTAGCCTTTGAAGCTTCAAAGTTGCCCTTTTTTCGGTCCTGCATTTTGGGTCTCACTGTAAATTGGGACAAAGCAGTTAGAATCAAGACCTTTGCAATGGTTTGGAGAGAAATGTATTGGTACCTTCTCCTCATCCATTCTTTTCAAATGTATGCCCATCAGCACTGCTCTAAACCCCTCTTAACAATCTCCCCACATTGAAGAAGAATTGGCTGCTCTCTGCTTGGCCCTGGGCGGTAGAATCAGAAGTGGCGGGGGGCACTTAAAGATGAGAACTTAGTCTTGATGTCTGAGCATGAAAGTCATCCAAAAATAGAAAGGACTGCCTTGAGAAGTAGTGGGATCCCTCAACAAAGACTGGATGGCTGCTGATCAGTGCTGCTATGGAGGATTCTTTTGGTCATTTATGGGTTGGTCAAGCTCAATGATTAATCATGATAAAGATCATGGATTCTTAAGCCAGAGTCTGTGAACTTGTTTTTTTAAGTGTTTTTATAACTGTACCCCAGTAGAATTGGTTTCCTATATATATTTTATTTTATTTTATGCATTTAAGCATGTTCTTTTGGGAAAAGATCCTTAGGCTACACCAGACTGCCAAAAAGTTCCATGATAACAATTAATAATAATACTAACCCTAATTTTTATAATATTATCTCATTTCACCCTCACCACAACCCCAGAGAGTTAGGAACAATGACACACATACCTGCACTACATATTCACGACTGAAATTCTATCATTGTTCAGCTTCAAAGTCAAGTCTGGATGGTTTGATTTTCAGGCATTGGAATCAGAGTGTCCGAGTTCTGGGGCTTTGCCAATGCCTGAATGGTTAGACTAATCTATGAAAAGTGCTTGGCATGAGGATTTTGTGAATACTTTTTTGTGAACACATCTTTGTGAACACAAAGATTGTGGCACAATCTTTGAACTACGTGTGTATCTTAGCTTGTATCTTCCATGTATGCACAACACACTGGACTGTGATTGACCAAGACCTAATGTTGACTGATGCTAAAGGGCTTGATCCCCATTGGGTCATTTATTGATTCTCAAATTAAGTTTGTACAGTCCATCTGCTCAGTGGACAAAAGCTCCCACTCACATTCATTGCCCCAGCCTTGAGTCATGTGACTGATTCTCTCCAGGACATCTCATGGTTGGTAGAAGCTCTGACAACATCTCTGTTCCCCCGATAGCCCAGATTCAGCAAACTTGGGTTTGAATCTTAGCTCTGTCATAGTCCTTGTATACCCTAAGGCAAATAATTTCACCTCTCTGGGCCTCAGTTTTCTCATCCTTAAAAAGGGGGCAGGGAGTAAGTAGATGGCCTCTGAGGTCTCTGCCAACTCTTTGATCTATGACCCTTTTGATAAGGTATCCAAAGTTCTAGCTAAAATCCACACTTATATTGGTGATGTAACATTAAGTCATTTTCTGTCTTTAGCTCAAATGAGTTTAGTCATCTGTCACCTAGCATTGACCCAGACCCTAAGGAAATCACCCAGGGTATTAAATTACTTGTATGTAGAAAATAGATGTGATATTGGTATGCACTTAAACTTACTGTATGTGTTTGTATGTATATGTGCATATAGAGAGAAGTATGTCCCTGTGGACCAATGCAGACTGCTACCTGTTCTGCCACTTCTCATCTCAGAGAATTGCACCAGGGGCTCAGTATATAGCTGTATATGCCAGTATATGGCTCAGAGGTCGCTTCGAACCCAAGCCGTGCTCATGCTGAGACTAGCTCTCAATGCTGCTTCACCAAGGCACATAGGATCATGGCGTCTACAGCCAGAAAGGCCTGAGCAATTGTTTAGCTCAAATCTCTCATTTTACAAAAGGACAAACTGAAACCCCCAAAGTCAAGAGCCTTTCGCAGGGTGACAAATGACAGAGCTGGAATGTGAGCCCAGGCCCTTTGATTCCCAATGCAGTGATCTTTCCACTATGTAGATGAATATATTTCAGTGCTTCAGTAAGTGTATGTATAGATATAGCCAAACATGTGTAGCTATAGATATATCCATAGGTATATAGATGTGTACATATCTATCTATATGTATATACTTAATTGTATATCTATATCTACATACATTCTATGGCCATAGATACATCATGTACATGGTATGCATGTGTGCCTTCCTTTGTGTCCCCAGTGCTTAGCCAGTACCTGGCATTTAGTGAGTACTTACATATACGTGTGGATATGGCTGTGTGGGCATCCCATTCGACTCTAGAGCCACTAATTCTACCTGATTCAAGATGGAATCTTTGAGCTAATCATGGTTAGGAAAATATGGCTTGGGACTCCATCAAGTACATTCATCATCAATATACCAAACAGAAATCAGAAGTCAAACAACAATAATTTTTGTTAGGACAGAATAGCAGGGTCAGTAACAAGGGAAGTTGGGGAGGAGAATCATTTGCTTCATCCTAGAAGAGCTGTTCAGCCTCCCCAGCTTCCTCCACTTCTGGGCTCCCATTATTCAGGCTGCCAGGTTTGCCTCCTGGCTGAAACCCACCTATGGAGCCTGTTATTCCCAAGGAAAGGCTACATCTCCCTTGGGGGCACCCAGGGGGCTGCAGTCCATGTTCTTCTCTGTCTAGGAAGCTGCCTCCATTTTCTAAGCTGCAGCTTTGTTTGCCAGAGCTCTTTTTTGGTACTAAAGCTTCTTCAAAGAGAGTATTAGAGTGCTTTTGTGGAACTCGTCCCAACCAACATACATGGGGAGGAAGAATAATCAACACGTTAGCTTTTATTAGTCACATTACATCTTACTGACTATAGGCAATGTTTAAGACCCCTTCTTCAACTACACTTGCTTGGCATAAGTTCCCAGCGCCCCCTGATAGGTTATAGAGTTCTTTTGAATTTTCTTCAAGGCTCGGCAGCTCCAATAAGTCTCAAGAAGGTACTTGGTAATACTGGAGGAGGTGGGTTCTGTGTGACTGGTGACCCTTGATGGCCATTGTCATTCCTATGGCAGCATGGCTAGCCACCATTGCTACTGTACACAGGTGAGCAGACTGCCTCTTAAATCCTTGTTGCTTTCAGTTACCCGTGCTTGGAGGAGACATTTTGGCCTTTTATTGCCCTGAAAGTGGTGATAGCTACCCTCAATGCAAACATAGTGCCTAGGGCAGTTCATTCTTTGTCATAGGGCTAGTCTTATGCCCTTCATCCTTATTGGGCAATGGCAGGGTCATAGCCAGACCCAGACTTTAAAGAAAATTGTTTAGCACAAGCTCTCCAAGGCCTTGCTCTTTGAATGATTAGCGTGAGAAGAGTGCCCTTGGTAAAAGGGAGTCCATTGCCTTTTACTGGATCATTTCACTCAGTCTAGGCCTGAGAGAATAGCTCTTCTTGGTATGTAGTTAAAACCCTCTAAACAACACATACATCAACTAATGAGCTCCACTAAACTAGAGACCAGAGAGCAAAGAGAAGCCAATCTGAAAGCACTCAGGAGAGAGAGAAAGAACAGAGCTTGGAAATAGGACATCGGAATTGATAAGTATGGCCTAAGTGTACTTTCAACTTGGACAGTCTATTGATTTAGTGGCCCCCAAATTAAATCAAAATTGCATTTCTCATTTCAAAAAGTCCTTTTCCATTTAACCAACCATGCATGACTTTGCTTGAAACACCTTGTTATCCATTACAGGTTAGTGTAATGTAATGTAATTTACAGATTGGCCTCTGAGAACATGTTGGAGTGTTTGGATATTTTAAGACATTCGGAAATTACATTTGTGACCAGAGAACCTTTCCATATTCATCATTAAGACAGCTACTCAGAATGCCAGCTGGATCAGCCTTTCTTAAAAGATAACCCTACTAGAACTAGTTTTATTATAGGACTTTGTTCAGTCCAAGACCAGGACAATAGCCAGGAAGAAATCGTTATGATAGTTATGTCTTCTGTTGCCCTTATCCAGGGAAGCAGAGAAAGTTGCCCTGATGGTTTAAGTGAGCAAAGGAGTTTTCTGTGCTTTCCTTCTAGGAAATTGATTCCCTCATTTTCCTGAAACTTGTATCACTGGTACTATTTCTTCTCTCCCTCCTCCCTTTATCTTGAATCCTCTGTCTGCCTACATAGCCATAGTCTAGCTCTATCACAAGGGTGGGGAACCTACAGCCTCAAGGTCATATGTGGCTCTCTAGGTCCTTGAGTGCGGCTCTCTGACTGAATCCGAACTTCACAGAACAAATCCCCTTAAAAGGTTTCTTCTGTAAAACTTGAATTCAGTCAAAAGGTCATACCCGAGGACCTAGAAGACAACATATGACCTCAAGGCCACAGGTTACCCACCTCTGGATCCTTATAACTCTGATATCTTCATTACCTCTTCTCTTCATGTGAACTAAGCAACATAGTTGGGAAAGAAAGAAATAGATAGAAAAGTGGGGGGGAGGAGAGAGACAGAGAGAGAGAGAGACAGAGACAGAGACAGAGAGAGAGAGAGAGAGAGAGAGAGAGAGCCAGAGAGAGAGGGAAGGAGGGAGAAAGAGAGGAGAGAGGGAGAGAGAGGAGATCTATGTTCTAGACCAGGGTCCATCACTCATCTATTGTGGAACTTTGTCATTGAACATCTTTTTGTTTCTGTTTCCTTGTGTATAAATTAGGGCCAAAGAGGACTGGAGCACCCTACTACATGAGTGCTTAGAAGGCTCCTTCCTCCAGAGAAGGCTGAAACATGAGTTGTAAAATGAGATCATAGCGAGAAGCAATGTGGCACAGGGGAAAGGGCGCTGAATTTGGAGTCAGGCGGCCTGGGTTCAAATCCTCTCCCTGTCACTCAATCCTACCTCAGTCCTCAGTTTCCCTTTCTGTCAAAGGAAGGGGTTGGAACAGACAGCCTCGAAGTTTCCTTCTAGATCCTGTTAGCCTGGGTAAATATACTTGTAAAATAATAGTGCTTATTGGCCAAGAAGAAGAACCACAAGGAGGAGAGGCCAGCAGGCCTAGAACTAGGTGAGAATCTGCTTCTAGTCCCTTTATCATATGGCCTGATTCAAGCTTCAGCTGTGACCCCATATCTGCTCATGCCAAGCTCGGCTTCTGAACAGAAGATCCGCTCGTCAGCCTCAATGCCACCTAAAAGGGCAGGCACCAGAATGCTGGCGAGGACAGGCAGGGATCCGTGCCCTCCAAAGCGCTAAAGTACAGGTGGGGAAGTAGTCTGGACAGCATCCCTCTTTGTCCACGGGGGGGCTTCAGCTACAAGTAACTACAGAATAATACTTCACATTTCAAAAGCACTTAAAGGCATTAAAAGGTTTACAAGTACTTTGCTCATAAAGATCCTCATTTTGCAGGTGAGGAAACTGAGGCTCAGAAAGGTTGAAAGAATGACACTGCCAGTTATTTTAGATTTGGGATTTGAATTTGGAACTCCTGGTTTCAAGTCCAGAAATAAGTCGCGGTGACATTAGCATCCCAAACCTAAAACTGGACACCACCCTAGAAGTCAAACTCCCTAAATTTACAGGCAAATAAACTGAGGCATATAGAGATTAGATGACCTGCCTAGGGTCACATGTCTAGTAAATCGCTCAGCTGGAATTCGAACTTCCAATTACCTGACACAGAGAGAGAGTGCTAAAGCAAACACTTTCAAGTAATCAATAAATAAGTACTTTGTAAGTGCCTACTATGTGCCAGGCACTGTGCTAAGTCCTGGAGATACCGAGTAAGTAAAAAACACATTCTCTGCCCTCAGGGGGTTCACATTCTAGTGGGGAAGAGACAACATGCAAATAAGGATGTACATACAATGTATATACAGTATAAATGGGAGGACAATCTTGAGGGGCTTGCTCTCTCTCTCCCTCTCCCCCACTCCTCTCTCTCTCTCTCTATCCCCTCCTTCCCTCCCTCACTCCCCCTCCCTCTATATCTCTCTGTCTCTCTCTCCCTCCCCCCTCTCTGTCTCTCTGTCTCTCTCCCCCTTCCCTTCCTCTCTCCCTCCCCACCCTCTGTCTCACACACAGAGGTATAAACATATCTTCTTTCTCTCTCTGTCCCCCCCTCTCTCCCCCTCCCTCCCCCTCCCTCCTTCCCTCCCTCTCCCTCTCCCTCCCTCCTCCCTTCTTCCTTCTCTCTCCTGAATTCTTATAGCATTCCTTAAGAAGTTTGTAGTTTAATCAGGAAAATGGAAGACAGAAGGTGCATGATTAGTTGTCGAGTAAAGGACAATGTAGTAAGTCCTAAGGAGAGGGCCACATGAAATGCAATGAGACATTTGGGGAGGAATAGACCACTTTCAGCTGGAGCCACAGAAGAAAAGCAGGCTAAGGACGCCCCCTCATATTTCACCTTTAGGCCCTTTTCCCAGGACTCCCTTTCCCCCACCCCCTTCCCCATCTCACCTACCCCTGATGTATTCCCCCACTCCCTTCTCCTTCCTGCTGGTCTCTGGTGATGAGGCCACCCCTTTGTTGCCAAGGTCAACCCTTTTCTATGCTCCCTTGACCATTCCGTCCTGTCTTCTCCAGCAGATGGCGTGCACCATCATCCCCACTCTTTGTGATCTTCAGTCCCTCCCTATCTACTGACTTCTTTCCTGTGGTCCCCATCCTTAATAGAGTAAACCTTCACTAGACTGTAGACTGGACCAGTCCCCTGACCCCCATACCTGAACTAGCATCCTATGTCTCTCCTCCCTTTCTCAGGTAAACTTCTTTGAGAAAGCCTTCTACCTACTTGGTACCTCCCCTGAATCTCTTCCTTCTTCTAAACCTCTGAAGTAAAACTTCCAATTTCATCAGGCAACTGAAACTACCAGCTCCAAAATGACTGGTGATCTCTTACTTGACAAATGTAGTGACCTTCTCTTTAGAGCTAGAAGAAACCTTAGTTTGGCTGGTATGTAGAGTGCCAGGGGCAGAAAAGTAAGAAAGGTTGGAACAAAGTTGTAGAGGGCATTGAATGCCAGGTTCAAGATTTTATGCTTCATTTGCTCAATAGTTGGGAGCCACTGAAAGTATTTGAGTAGAGGAATGACCTGGTCAGCAATCTGTGAAGATGACTCAATTGGCAAAATGAAGGATGGCTCTGAGAGGAACTTTTCAATGGAAAGAGGGAGTCCCCTTAGGAGGCAGTTGTAATGGTCTAAGCAAGAAAGGATGAGGAACTGACCTAGGCAGGGTATTGGGCAAGATGTCAGAAATGATGCATAATAAGCATCACTAGAACTGATTGAGGGCCTTGACTCCAAGGTCATGGGGCCCTAGGATCCCCAGAAGGGGAGAAGGAAGAGGAAAGGGCACATTGGGGCCAGGAAGGTGCTGCGTTCATTTTCCTCCTGTTCTGGACAAGCCAGACATCGGTCCCAAGATTAGCTGAGATTGGGAGAGTTTGTGGAGGGGTCTCAACTCCATGTAGAGGCCATGTTTTTACTGGCTCTCCCAAGTTCTTTCCTTGGCCTCTGTTGAGAGTATACCCTGGATCAATTCCTTCATTCCTTCTGTTTGCCTGGCAGACAAGCCACCACAATCAGAAGGGCAGGACAGCTGATCCCCAGGCCAGGAAGGCACCAGCTGGTGCCAGAAGCCCTAATGAGGACAGGAGCCTCTCTCTCTACCCAGAGGCTGCCTGTAGGCCACGGATAAAAGCAGAATAATTCCAGCCTTCTGGACTCTTGTGAGGCTGGCTCATTTTCTTGTGGTGATTGAGTTGTGTGTTTTGGAAGGAGGGTGAGGGAGTGAGCCAGGTGAGACCTTTCTGAGCCAGAATGGGGCAGCTCTGAGGAGTCAGGTAACCTGGGTGGCTTACCCTGGGTGTGGGTGTTTGTATTCCCATGTTGCATGCCTCCTGGAAAGTCTTGTGCAAAATAAGTTCCTAGAGGCCTTGGGTCCCACATACACCAAAGGCAAAGGTTACAATGACTTTTGACCAGTCAGTTGGCAACTATGTATTAAGTACCTGCTATGGGCCAAGCTCTGTGCTAAGGTCTGGGAATATTTACAATATCAATGACAGCTGAATCCCTGTCACCAATGCTTTAAGCCCATAAAGGTGCCTTGCCCCATTCACTCTTCCTGGGGGTGGGGGGAACATAGCGTCCTTCCTTAATGTTTACTTCTGTCTAGAATCATTTTCGTACTCAGTGTTTCATATAATTATAAAGTTGGAAGAGCCTGAAAAGGCCATGTAATTCTCCATGTATCTGCCCACAAATCCCACAAAGCCTCTTGTGCCTGTGGACAGCTACACTTCCTGCAAGGCCTCCCCCATTGTTTCTAGGTCTGTCATTTGGGGCCCAATCTCTTTTCCACAGGACAGCCCTTGGGATTCTTTTAGGTGCTCGTGGGGCCACTTATCTCCCCATATACATATCCCCCATTCCAGTTCTGCTCATCCCCAGGCTATAATTCCCCAGGTTCTTAATCTTTATAGGCCACGGTGTCTCAACATTCTGGTCGCTCTCCAGCTTGTCACCATTCTTCCTAAAACATGATGCTAGAAGAGAATCTGGTATAGCAGAAGTAGTCTTCCTGGGACTGTCTATCCCCTCCCTGGTTCTAAATACTATAATTCTCTTAATAAGACTTCCAACTTATTGCTTTAGCTTTTGCTAAGGTTGCCATGTCACACTGGTGAATCCTAATGTGTCTGCAGGCCAATGAGAATCCTAATCTAATCGTTCATGGGCACAATTGCCTAGCTCCCTCATCTTGTACCTGGAAAGTTAATCACTGGAAACCAAGTGTAGATCTTTACATGTAATCTCATTAAACATCCTGATTTTAGACTTAGTCTGTCAAGATCTTTTTAGATCCCAACACTGTCACCCACAAACATTCTCTCTGTTGTTCTCAGCTCTGTGTCGCCTGCAGATGTGACAAACATGTCTTCTCTTCCTTCAAGTCATTTTAAAAAACTGTTGAGGAGCATGTGCCCAAAGAAGAGATCCCTTGGGCATTCTATTCTAATTAGATTTTCACATTCCACTTTAATTTCAATCCTATCTCTAGATTAAGATAATAATCCCTGCCCTATCTACAGCTTTTTTTGGACTAAGCAAAAGAGGCCATTCTTTGCCTCATTTCTTACCTAGCCTTAATCACTGAATGGGTGTTGCCTCACTCAAGTTGAGACCTAGGAAAGACCTTAGTTCAAAAAGGCCAAGGTCTCCAACTGCATCTGGGGCCATCTCCAGTTATCCTGATCTATATAGATATAGATATAGATATAGATATAGATATATAGATATAGATATAGATATAGATGTAGATGTAGATGTAGGTGTAGGTGTAGGTGTAGGTGTAGGTGTAGGTGTAGGTGTAGGTGTAGATGTAGATGTAGATGTAGATATAGATATAGATATAGATATAGATATAGATATAGATATAGATATAGATATAGATATAGATATGACCACTGGAAAAGAGAGTGAGTCTGGTGACTTTGCACAGCCCTGTCTCACTTAGATCCAATTCACTTGCAAGCGTGATATCTCCTTCCTGATGCCATTGGTCCTCTGGGAGAACAAAGGACAAACAACAAACAAAAGAGCTGTTGTACAAATCAAATGAAACAATGGGTGAGTGCTTTGTAAGTTGGAAAAGACTATATTTCATTGGAAGTTATGATAACTTCCATGTTCAGTTACACATTCTTAATTTGGGAAATTTAAGCCATTCACACTTTTAGGTTAAAATTAACTGCATGCTTTCCTCCATTGAATTATTTCATATAATCAGTTTTTCCTTCTCTCAAGGCCCTGCAGTTTGCTTTACTCATATTAGTTCAATCTCAGTCCCCTCCCACACTCTTCCTCTCCCCACCCTATTACCCCAGCCAGTTCCAAATTCCTTGAGTTTCCTTTTGTTGTAATTCTCTTTCTTTTTTTCACCTTTCCATTTCACAGCCCAGCTAAGAGGATATGTGCTTCTGCCTACACACAGTGCTATCCTCCCCCCTTGCCTGTCTTAATCCAGGCAGGGAGCAGTAACCTATGTCTGGAGGGCCCAATCTAGGCTGCCTGCCTGGTTTTGTACTGAAAAATGTTAAAGCCAGTCCTAGCTCCCAAGTCACAGAAAAACAGGTGTGGCCCACGGGCCATAGTTTGCCAACCTGATTTATAGTATTTATTCTATAGCATTGATTTCTTCTCAGAGAACTTTTATTTTCCATCCTTATTTCTTCTTTTTTAATTCTTTGACTGCTTTTCTGAAACATTCTGGAGGTTCTTACAATTGTTCCATTGTCCTTTGGTGGGGGTGGGAGAGGGGAAGAGGAAGGTGTCCATCGAATGTATTTTAATAGTTTTGCTTTCTTTCAGAATGTTTTATTTGATTTCCTTCATGGCATGACACATTGTCATTGTATTTAGTCCTTCTTTATTTGTTCTTTTTTTTTTCTATTTTCTCAGTCTCTATGCTGGCTTTTTGTGTAATAGCCTACCTTCAGTCACTTGTTTTACTAGAACCCCTTCCTCCATCCTGGGCCACTCTCTTCTGTCTAGATGTCCAGGGCTGGGCAAGATCTGTGGCCTCTCTCCATTCAAGGATCTGGGTCACTGCCCAGTGAACTTCCAAGAGGCAACAATGCAGAGGGCCAGGCAGCAGGTGCTCCCTGGCTAGAGCTACACAAGAGGAGATTCTGTGACCTGCTAGTTTTTGAAATAGGAATTGCCTTGCAGTGACTAGTTTCCTTTCTCTTCTTGACACTGACTTTTTATTACTTTTTCTGACTCATTTCTCCTTGTTCAGAAGTAGTAAGTGGGAGCCCAGCTTAGAAGCCACCTCTCTCTCTCTGTCCCCCCTACCTGAACTCCAGAACATTGTCCAATTTCCCAAAGACAATCCATTCTGATCACCTTCCCCTAGTTCTCTTTTCTGGCCAAGCATAATTCAGCTCGATCTAAGCTGAATTCAGTCTCCCCTCAGATCAAAACTAGCATTTCTGTATTTCAGAAGGCAGAGAGAGAAAAACAGAAGGCTTGCGATGGTCTTGGGGAATGATAGCATGGATTAAGTTAACCTAGCCTATTATGCTAGTCAGATCAAAATGATTTTATAGAGCTTTGCTGGGTGTCGGTCGCCTTTGTTTTTACATGTAAGATCTTGAAAGGTGGCTTTTGAAGCTTTGACTCTAAAGCTTCAGACAGATGGCTTTGGAATTCAGTGGGTTCTCAGAGGCAGGGATTGTCTGAAAATTCCATTGTATTCCTGTCTCCCTTCTCCAGATTGGCTGCCCACCCAGGCTGGCTAGCTGCGGCACTGCTGTACTCCTTCCTAGAACATTTGGAATTAGAAGTGTTGCTTTTGGTGCAGGCTTCACAGACATGGGGCTGGTGCTTATTCCTTTATTAAAGGATAATCACGAGGATGGAAATGAGGTTTTTCATATTTTCCTATGGTTTTGTTTCCTCTGTTAAGCTTCCCTGGAATGGTCACACAGTCATTTTCATGAAGAGGAATTAAACTGGGATTTAATTACGCAGCTCTTTTGAACTTTGTAAACTGTAATGATAAAAATGTCTAATTATTTCCTTAGTACTTCAATTAACAATCTTTCTACCATTAAATAAACTTTGTAAATCTTGATTTAGGATAGCCCCTTAAAATTAAAAATGTGTCTACACATATAGTTAGTTGAAAAATAATGCTTGGCTCGGAGTTTTGGGCATCCAGATCTAGATAGTGCTGTGCTGTCCATGAGGTATGGTCTTAATACATTCATCTTCTAAGGGAGCAGTGATGGAGCTGCCCATGATAAGTGATACTAGGTCCAGAACTTGGCCTAGGAAATCAAGCAAGCATTTACCTGATCTACTCCCAGCCCTGTCTTAGGTGCTGTAGCCAATGTAAAGTAGATGACGTGGTCCCTGGCCTCTAGGAGCTTACAGTCTAGTTTGGGTCATCACATTAATATAGATAAAATGATAGCAAATGAGATAAGGCAGTATCTATCAAATAGTGAGATACATTGTAAAGAATAACTTCTCAGGAGCATTGGTGGACCAAAAACTGCAGGTTGGACAAAGTCAGCCAACTCAGTCTAGGAGCAGGGAAAGTTACCTGTGAACAATAACAATTATAGGAACTGGCGGTTTCAGAAGGTACAGCAGGCAAGCACCAGAAAAACTGGGCCAAGTTAGATATCCATCTGAGTTTGCGTTGCCTATGATGTATACAATCAAGTATGGGGCGGGGGGGGGGGGACTTCACTCTCCTTAGAGAGGTGCATTTGTAAAGTTTGCTTGAGTAGCTTGTTTACTCCAAGTATGAAAGACTTTGATAGAATGGCTTTGGGTCTTGACATACCCAGTGCCAAGCATAATGCCTGGCACATAGTTGGCATTTAGAAAATGTCCATTGAATTGAATCAAATCTGTAGCCAGGGCCACAGCGAAGGCCAAGGTCAGGACTAAGGAACTGGGCTGGTATGTTGCTTACGTATGTGTCCATCCTCCATGGGTCCTTTTACTACAAGATTGTTTTGCTACTCATAGTGGAACAAGTTTATTGATGGTGAGCCCTTCCTTTTTATGAAATCCTAGACAAAATAGAGCACCAAGCATGTACCAATAGCTGGCTAAGGCTGTCTGCTCTTTGGCAAGGCCTTTCCACCAAAAAGCTCTTGCCTGGAGGGACATTGCTATGTTCAATTTTATCCTCCATCTCCTCCAGAAAATAGTCCTTGGATTCTGACCTAGTGTAATAACTGTATCCCAGTGCCCCCTCCTAGCAGAAACCTCAATGCCACCTTGCCATCTACCCTGGTCTTTGCCCAATTGTCAATCAACTGAGGTTGGGCATTAATGTCCGTTGCCCATCTACCTCCCACAAGGCTCCTAGTTCCTTAATGAGTCTTGGTGTTTCCAGACAGAGAAAAAAGGGATCTGTTAAACACCCTCACAATGAGGGATTAGGGACTTAGAGTCATACACTTAGAGCTGAAAGACTCTTTGGAGCTCATCTGGTCCACAGCCCTGTAATGGCAACCACAGAAGTAGTTCACACCTTGTTTCAGCTATTGAATTAACACCTTTTTCAGTTCAAGTTTCTTTTGAGCCTTGTAGCAAGTTAAGAAACAGAGCGTGTGAACCCCACAACTTGTGAACCCTAGAACTCATGAACTCCTGAAACAGTAAGGGGAGGAGCTAATGACCACATATAAGGAGAGGCCCAGGCTAGAGACAGCAGAATTGAGAAGAAGGCTCTTGTGGTGGCAGAGTCAAGAAGGAGAAAACTTGTGGAATCCCAGCACTCTGTTTGTCTGCTCTGTCTGTGTTGATGTTTGCTTGTGATCCTTTGTACAGAAGCCCTGGGACCTTACTGGAAGCCCTGAAAGAGGATTTTCAGGTTGTATGTTTACAGAAGTCCTGGAGGAGGGTTTTGGAGGTCCTGGGACTTTACTGATGATTTGTGCTGACCTCTTGGACTTTGTTTGTGGGGCTATGTTGATTTCTATGTTGATGATTTATGTTGAGTTCTCAGACCTTGTTGGTGGGTCTGAGTTGATTTCACAGGCAGATAGTAAATTAATGATGGTACCGGCAATGTGTCATGTAAAGCCATGCATGAGCAACTTTCCAGAGGAC
>WOXC01002293.1:2500-57112 GCA_011680675.1 Gymnobelideus leadbeateri
TTGCCTAAGAAGTAAAGTAAATGGACAATGCCAGGGGTATGCAATAGCTAGCTCATACAGGCTTCTGAGAGGCCATTGTTACATTTTTCAGAGTGAGCATTTACATCTCAGAAATCAGCCAATGCTGCAAATCCAGGATTGGTTTATTGTTTTGTTGATTGTCTAGATCTAAGAAAGTAGAGAGAATGTTAATAATTCAGATTAAATTTAGAAGTATGTCAAAAGTAACATACTAAATTTATATAATATTTGTGTATGTAAAAGCTTTTTAGGCTACTTATCAAACACCTATAGAATTATAATGTGGAAAATTGGAGGTAGGAAATAGGATACCATTATTGATGCTTAGAAAAGTAGGCAAAAATATTGTAATGCAGTTAGAGTATGGATTAGAAATCCTCCAAAGCAATTTAAATGTTGTAGAAGTAAATGTCTTTTACATACACATAACAAAAACATGCCTTTTCAGAGAGATGGTTGTTAAACATGTATCGATACGTTCTTGCCCAAGACCACAATATGACAGGAACAGAATCTGGTGTTAAGGATGCATTAATCACAAAAAATAAGTCTTATTGAAGCAATTACAAAGCAATTTTTAAAGCTATTTTTGGGTAAAATAATAAGAATCCACATGTTCTGACAGGAAAAGCAGACAAGGCTAGGCACAGGGAGATCTGAGTTTTATTTACTGGTCTGCCAATGATTTAATCAAAAATCAGTCAACAAGCATTTATCAACTGCTTTCTACAGTTCAGGCATTATGTTAATCACTGGGGAAACAAAGAAAGGCAAAAAGAGTCCTTATCTGTAAGAAGCTCATATTGCAATGGGGGGGGGGGGGTAGGAGTGGGACAGAGAGATTATGAGTAAAAAAGCAAGTACTAACATTTAAGCCTCCCAAGCCTCGTTTTCTCCATCAAATGGGTATATGTGTCCTCCTTATTTTGTGAGCTTAAAATACCATAGTGGGTATGTATGTACCAAGAGACAAGAAAACAAGATGTTATGTACGAGGTATTTTTACTTTGCAAGACAGGAGGTAAAGGGAATTGAAGACTAGTCTTAAAAGTAGCTAATTTTGACTATTTTAAATACACACAAATAAAGGACATATGAAGAAAGATGGTATCTGCATGCAGAGAAAGATCTAATAAATAGAAGTATGTATAGAATAATTTTACATATACATATAGATATACATATATACATACATCTTTGTGTGAATGTATATGTGTGTATATACACATACATGCATATATATACATTCACATATCACACACACTTATTTGTATTAAATTTGTACTAATGTATGTATATACATAAATACACACATCACACACACACACACACACACACACACACACACACACACACACACACTTACTTGTAGCTCTCCGGGGAGGAAAAAAAAAGGGGGGGAATTACATGAGAACTTTATTATGTATTTAAAAGAAATAGGAGTTATATAAAATAGACTTGTAGTTTCATGTACAATAATCTTTAAAAATTATACTATGTTGTGAAAATGTTTGTTTTATTCCATAAATTAAAAAAAAAAAGAAATAAGAAAAACGGGTCCAAATCCTGCCTCTGGAAAATCTGGACAGTGTTACTATAATCAAAGTCACTTAGCATCTTTCCCCAGGCAACTGTATTTTAAATTTTAAATGACTAAAGAGGAATAAGTCACATATCATTGTTGAAGGGCGTTTCCTAAATGTTTGAAAGAAATCACAGGTTTGTCTGCCTCTTTCTTCTCCCACAAAATTAAAAAAACTATAAAATAAAAACTTGCAGTCAGTCTGAAGTCGTTTATTTTTCCCTCTCCTTCCGATTTCAAAGGCCCTCTCCCACCATCAATTTTTCTGTGCAAAGAGAGCCTATTTATTTGCCAATGCTTCTTCTAAGCTGACTCAGGCTCATGTGAAAACCTGGGGGAAATACCCTCTGAACCTTCATCTGCAATATAGTTTGGTAGTTTCCACAAGCAGCCCAGCAAGAGTTTCAAATGAATCTTTTATTTCTAGTCCAAACTTTCTTTTGTGAACATTTACCCTCCTATTATTCATTTATTCACCAAACAAACTCCTCTACAGCCTGAGGTCTCATTGTGTCTCCATGCATTTATTTTATGGTATCAAAGGTTAAAACTTGGATTGCAATCTGAGGAGGAAATTAATTCACTGATTAAAAAAAAAACCTGCAGTTTAAGCAACACACATTTAAATATCTGACAAGCATGAGGAGATGTATTTCTGATAAAAAAAAATCCCTTTTTCCCCATTTAAAATTTAAAACAGCTGCAATTTCTTCCACCCTATAGAGCCAAGGGAAACAGCATGAATTCTTAAGCAGGGAGCTGGGCTCTGCACTGCAGTGACCACTTCTAGAACAAAAGAATAAGAGCCTGCACTGGGAAAATCCCTCTTGTCAACTGGTTGCTCAAGGCACAGCTGTACCTCGTTTCTATTGGAAACTGGGGTAGGGGTGGGAGAGTTTGCTCTGTCTTTGATTTTAGGTACTTAGTCCTCTAAATAGTCTTCAAAAGAGGGAACATGCTCATTCCCAAAGAACCTTCCAGCTAAGAAACAAAAATAAACAAAAAACAATCACTACAACAACAAACACCCACCCAATCCACAAATTAATTAGTGCCCCGAAGCTCTCGTGCCCTAATTCATGACCTATGGAATATCTGAAAGATTTAATTTTCAGTTTAATAGACTTTCACATAATCCCTTTGTTCAGCTTTAGATGGATGCAGGGGAGCAGCCCTGGAGAGAAGATACCCCATCTTCCCTCCTCTGCACTCCCCACCCCAGAACCCACAGAAAGGGTTTCCAGCCTACCAGGAAGGAGAGATGGAGATGGAAGAAGGGGCAATCAGAAGGAAAATGGCATCTTTGTCCTTACTAAGGAAGTTCAACTTTCTTCCTGCCTTGGCTACATGGAGGAGGTATATGGCCTACCTAGCACTAAATGATCTACACAAAGAAAGCAACTGGAACTATGGTTTTTCCAAGCAGAAGGGGTCTAAGGGTTTGAGGGAAGACAGGAAAGAAAGGCATTAAATGAATTTGGGGCAGAATGGAGGAGGGCCTCAGGTATCTTTCTGGATTTGCTGATTTTTTTTTCTTTTGCTCTCCTCACCTTTTGGTCCAGGTAAAACCGTGTGTGTGGAGCAGACGTCAGGAGGAGGGCGGCTGTCAACGTTGAGACAGAGGATCTGAATTTGGAAAAGAAACAGCAAGAGGAGGGTGAGTGTATCCCTTCCCAGTCGGGCTCCCAAGCCATTCATCTCTGTGGTCCCTCAAGAAGCAGTGCTCAGATGTTCCAAACAAACAGCTTTATTTTAAAAATAAAACCTTCTGCTTTCGGGAAGAAAATGAAGTATTTGGAGCTTGCATTCCCAAGGGACTCAAAGAAACAAGAAACTGGAATACCCTGTATTGTTTACTTTCTCAGTTTTCCGCAGAGATCATACATTGTCCAGACTGTTTGTTTTAAAGTGACAAGTGTTTATTGTAATCTATCTCAAAACTGTAAGATAATAGCCCTGGTCAAAAGAAATGTTTCAGGGAACGTAGGGCCTGGTTTTGCTTTCTCTTAGGCCCTAAGATTTTAGATGCCAACAAGGAAGTGTGAGGGGTTATTCTAGGAGTTATACATATCTTGTTTATGTTTAAGCAAATGAACTCGTGTCCTTTAAAATAGTTTGTGGATGTGTCATTGCTGACTCTTCATGAGAGAACACATAATTTGTTTACTCTAGCCACTGGTCATGATGTATTTGCCTACTGATGTTGCTGTTGCTTATTGTTAATTTAATTCATTGTGACATCTTAGCACTGGGCTAGGAGACTTGGAATCCTGGGTTCTAGTCTCAGCTTTGTTTCTCACCAGCTATGTGACCTTAGGCATCTAAAAAATGAAGACTCTGGACAAAAATCATAGAAGCAAACTTAAATACCATCTAGATGTACCCTTCCTCCCCTGAGGAAACTGAGGCCCAGAGAATTGAAACACATCATACATGGAGTAAATGGTAACCCTGGGATTTGAACCTAGGTTATCTGACTCAAATTCAGGGCTTTTTCCACTTGCCACTCACATGGATGATGTCTTGTGCTAAGTGCAAATAGAGGTCCTTATAAATGGTGAACTCCTCCTCATGATCTTTGTCCTTACTAAGGAAGTTCAACTTTCGACATTTTTGCAGATGGCATTGTATTAATTGCATCTAGTCAAATACCTCTAAATACCTTTCAGTTAGAAGATGAAATGGTTTTAAGACCATGCCTGTACCAAGGAACTTTTTGCATAGTCCCAAGGCTAGAGGTATAAAGTCTGGGTTTAGTCAGAGAGATCCTTAAGGTACAGCCACAGTTCCAATAGCCAGAAGCTAAGAATTCCTTCATATCTTTCCTATTTGGTATTGACATTTTTGCTTCAGACTTTCATCAGGAGACCACCCTATTTTAATTAATTCAAGGAACAAAGAGATTCATGGACACTACACCGACACAGAATTAGTACGAAAGATATGAGTAATTCTACCGTCCATGCCAGAGAGAATGAAGAAGTAGTTTACAATATGGCTGCTCTGATCATTCTAGCAATTTTCACAGACTCTACCAAATATGGCTATCTATGCTGGTCCTTATACCATGAGAATGAATGACCCCATCTATGCACAATCCATTTACTCTCATATTGTAGGTAACATAGTATGTTGGCAAAGATCACTGGCCTGAGAACCAGAGCTATTAACTAGGGCTGGCCAACTTGGAGTTTGTTCCAGGGTGCCAAAATATAGATGTTGACAGCATTCTGTATCCACTAGCACAGGTGTGACTGATCTTAGTACCTAATTAATAAGAATCATTAATTAAAATATAAAGCTACTAACTTCCTCCCTAGCAACAGTTGCACCCAGGTTAGCTCCTCTTAAGGCCTTTATGCCCTGTCCTTCATCTCTTTCCCCATCAACTATTTTCCCCAGTAGAAGACTTGAACTACTCTTACACTCTACCCTCCCCTCCAAAAAATGTGCTGATAACATATGCTATGACATTTGTCCCTAGCCCCTTTGCTTCTTCCTGCCGTATTTACAAAAATTGCTTGTTACGCCTCTGGTCAAAAGATCTGGGTCCTGGGTGGCTAGGTGGTGCAGTGAGTAGAGCGCCGGCCCTGGAGTCAGAAGGACCTGAGTTCGGATCCAGCCTCAGACACTTAACACACACAAACAAAAAAAACCTATCTGTGTGACCTTGGGCAAGTTACTTAACCCCAATTGCCCTCCAAAAAGCAAAAAAAAAAAAAAAGATCTGGGTCCTCGTCCCAGGTTTTCCAGTAAGTAACTTTGTGACTTTTGGCAGCTACAATCATTTAACTCGGTGGTGCCAAACTCAAACAGAAAGAAGAGCCACTAACCCATACATAAGGATCCCTATGGGCTGCCAATTGACTTTCTTTTAAATTGTATTATCTATGTTTTACCTCTATTTTTATTTGTTTTGTTAAATATTTCCATATTCCATTTTAATTTGGTTCCTCCTGCTCTTGGGAGTGTTATGAGCTGCATGTAGCCCAGTCTACATGTTTGATGGCTCTGATTTAACCTCTCTGGGTCTCAGCTATAAAATGAGAGTTGGGCTGGATCAAAATAATAAAGATGTGGTAGGTATTTCCTCTACACAGAATAATGTGCTATGTTCTGGAAGAAATGTGAGTTAGATGCTTTCTTAGTCTCTGTCCTTGTGGAATGACCCAGTTAGGCTAACACCCATGTTCAGATTAAAAGAAAAAAAAACTTCTGAGGAACAAATTAATGGAGAGACGGTAGCATGTTTCTGTACAACACTGGTTCTCAGACTCAGGTCAATACATAAATAAAAGTCATCATATGGGATACTGAGGGGGCAGAGCCAAGATGGCAGAGTAGAAACAGCACTTCCAAGGCGCTCTCCCCCACACCACTTCCAAACCATATAAAAGGACTCTGAACAACTTCTGGAGCTCCAGCACCCAAAGAATGACACAGAGAAGCTAACCTCCTGCTTAGGACAGCCCAGCAGACCTGCAGGAAGTGGCCAGCGCAGCGCTCTGGGAGCAGCCAGTGCCGCAGACTGGGAACTGACAGAGCAGAGCTCTGGGAGCTGAACCCAGGCCCGCATAAGCAGCAGTTTTAGCCCCAGGATGGCCAGGCCAGCAGCCAGCTGGAGGGACCCCAGAACACCAGCAGCTATGGCATTTCCAGAATTATCAACACAGATATGCCTAGCAAAAGTGAGAGGTTAGTGCCCTTTGGACTTTGGGACCAGTATTTGGGGAATGTGTCAGGCTTCTTCCCCTGGGAGTGAGAAGCAGCTCAGGAAACACAGCACAGATGCCATTGTGCAGCTTCAGTGGCAGCTTCAGCTCCTGATCTGCGAACTGTTGGGAGATCCAGCGATCAGTCTTGGGGAATAATCGCTCTTGCTTTAACCTCTCTGGATCTGGATTGTGGTCTGTGGGGGAGGTTGTAGAGTGGGTATTGAGCTTGCTGGAGCGTGTGGAGGCTTCACAGAAGCCACCCAACTAATAACTCCAGAAGTTGTGAAGACCCCAACATTTGGAACGGAAGCTCCCCTGTCTGGTGGCAGAGTCCTACTGTGGCAACAAGCCCAAAAGTCAAGTAATTAAGTGGCAACATGCCTAGGCAAAGGAAACAAAATAAAAAGAAAAATTCAACATTAGATTCCTATTTGGGGGGCAAAGAGGATCAAAGCATGGAACAGGAGGAGGACTGTGAGATAAGAAATTCTGCACAAAATCCCCAAATGAAAATATGAGCAGGTTACAGGCCATAGAGGACCTTAAGAAGGATTTCAAAAACCAAATGAGAGAAGTGGAGGAAAAATTGGGAAGAGAAATGAGAAGGATGCAGGAAAA
Source organism: Gymnobelideus leadbeateri (assembly GCA_011680675.1). NCBI lineage: Eukaryota > Metazoa > Chordata > Mammalia > Diprotodontia > Petauridae > Gymnobelideus > Gymnobelideus leadbeateri. The sequence continues at coordinate 9,437 of WOXC01002293.1, forward strand.
GTATGAAATGAGAGTCAACAGCCTGACTGAGGAAAATAACACCTTAAAAAATAGACTAACTCAAATGGCAAAGAAAGCTCAAAAGGGCAATGAGGAGAAGAATGCCTTAAAAAGTCGAATTTGCCAGATGGAAAAAGAATCTCAAAAGTTCACTGAGGAGATTCAGTCCTTCAGTGTTAAACTGGAGCAAATGGAAGCTAGTGACTTTATAAGAAATCAAGTGCTGTTAAACAGATCCAAACAAATAAAAGAATAGAAGGCAATGTGAAATATCTCATGGGAAAAACCACTGACCTGGAAAAGAGATCCAGGACAGATAATTTAAAAATTATTAGACTACCCGAAAGCCATGATCAAAGAAAGAATCTAGAAACCATCCTTCAAGAAATTCTCAAGGAAAATTGCCCAGATGTTTTAGAACAAGAGGGCAAAATAAAGGTTGAAAGAATCCACCTATCACCTCCTAAAAAATATCCCAAAAAGAAAACTCCTAGGAATATTATAGCCAGGTTCCAGAATTCCCAGATCAAGGAGAAAATACTACAAGCAGCTAGGAAGAAAAAATTTCAATATTGTGGAAACACAATCAGAATAGCTCAGGACCTGGCAGCTTCTACACTGAGGGATTGAAGGGCATGGAATATGATATTCCAGAGGTCAAAAGACATGGGATTAAAACCAAGAATCACTTACCCAGCTAAACTGAGTATCTTATTTCAGGGGAAAATATGGTCATTCAGTGGAATAGAGTACTTTCTAGCATTCTTGAGGGAAAAACCAGAGTTGAATAGAAAATTTGACATTCAGACACAAGAAGCAAGAGATGCTTGTGAAGGCAATCAGGGAAAAGAAATCAAAACGAACTTATCAAAGTTGAACTATTTAAATTCCTACATGGAAAAACAATGACTGTGTCTGATTAAACCTTTCTCGTTATGGAAATAATTGAAGAAGGGTATATGGACATATGAATACATATGTGAATGTGTGTATATATGTTTACAGGTATACATGGATAGAGGGCACAGGTCGAATATGGTGGGAAGGGATGATACTTAAGGGGTGAAGTTAACAGGTGAGAGAGTAATGTGGCAAGAGGAGATGGGGAGAGACAGGGTGGGGTAAATTATCTCATGTAGAAGAGGCAAGGGTAAGTGGTTGCAGGGGAGGGGAAGAACAGGAAGGCAAAAAGGCAAAACCATATTCTCATTGAATTTGGCTTAGGGAGAGAATGACATACATACTAAATGGGATATCTCACCCTGCAGGAGAGTAGGGGGAAGGGGGATGAGACAGGGGATTATGGAAGGGAGGGCATCCAGCGGGGAGGGGAGGTTGGAACTACCCACTTTTGAAGAGGGACAGGATCAAAGTAGGGACCAGGTCGGGTGTGGGATGGGTGGGAGGGAAATATAAGCAGTCTTTTACAATATATCTACTATGGTAATGTTTTGCATAGCTTTATAAGTACAACACATACTGAATTGCTTATCTTCCCAAAGGGAGTGGGTGACAAGGGAAGAAGAGAATGGATCTGAAATTTGAAGTTTTGAAGTTAAATTTTTCAAATATATATAAATACTATTATTAATACTATTTTGAATGTAATTGGGAGATAAGATGTGCAGGCATTATGGGGCAGAGATTCACCTTGCCTTAATGGTAAAGTCGAAGGGGGGATGGGAGAAGATATGGGAGAGAGCAGATTGGATGAGGGGATATCTTGTGTGACTGCTATTCTGGGGTGGTGGGTAGGGGAAAAATGGGGAAAAATTGTAACTCAAAATCTGGAGGAAATGAATGATGTAAACCAGAAGTTAATAAAGCATTGGTTTAAAAAAAAAGTCATCATATGTCTTGAAGAATATTCAAAATAACATTTTGGTGCATTTCACATAGAATCACAGAATGATAGAATTTTATCATTGGAGATTATTTCAGTGGCCAGCTAGTATAACTCAAATAAGAAAAGGAAAGACCATATCCTCCTTCCAAAGGCTATGGAGCCTTACTGGACCCCAAGATTGCATTAGCTTTTTTTGACTGCCACATCATATTGAGCTTGTGGTCCACTCAAAGCCTCAGATCTTCATTAAACAGATTATTTTCTAACCATTATGAAGGTCACTCCTATTGTGTATTTGTGAAGCTGATTTTCTTAAACCCACCACTATGATATTATATCTGTCCCTCTTGAAACTCATCCTTTTAAAGAGAGTCCAATGCTCTAGTCCTTTGAGATCTTTTTGGATTCTACCTCTGTCCTTTAGTATGTTCTCTCTGACTCAAAAATTTGTGTCATCTTCAAATATGAACATGCCATCTATGCCTTTATCAAAGTCATTATTAAAAATGCTAAACATCACAAGGCCAGTCACAGATTTGGGGACCATTCATTCCATTAAAGACTTCCTTCCAAGTTGACACTGAGACATTATTGATTTGTCTTTGAATCTGGACATTCAACCTGTTCTGAACCCACCTAATGTTATTCCTGTCACCTTTACATATTTCCGTGTAGCAATCTTAGTAAATATTTTGCTAGGATCCATCCATATTATATTTGCAGAAATCTACTGATTATCGTTTTAATTACCCTATCAAGAAAAAAAAAGGAACTGCTAGTCTAATATGATCTATCTTTATTGAAGTCATATTGGCTCTTGGACATCATAAGTTCCTTTACTTTATATAACCAAATCTTTAATTGTATATTCTAAGATTTTCCCAGGAATCCAAGAAAAGATCCCTGGCCTATTGTTTGCACACACTAGTCGAATTGCTTTTATTTTCATCAGGACAACATTTGTCCTTCTCTGATCTTGTGGTACCTTTCCCCTTTTATCCATTCTTTCAAATATCACTGAAAATGTCTTTGTAATTAAATCTGCTAGTACCAAAGAATGTGATTCTTCTGGATCAGGTAATTTCATGAATTCAAGGTAACTTCTTGGGCATCAATTCCCAATATTTTCATAAGGATGAAAGACTGATATCATCCTCATCAAATTTGCCAGTGACACAAAGGCTTGTAGGAATAGTTAACATACAGGGTGGGGGAGTCAAAGTCCACATAGATCTTCACAGCCTGGGTCACAGGGCTCAATGCAATATGATCCAATAAGATTAAGCACTCAAATACTGAAATACTTACATGGGGATCCTCTCACAGTGATACAGGCAGCTATCTAGATAAGCTATCTAGATCTGTTTTTCTTATGTAAATTTTATCCATGCACTCTCATAACTTTTGCTTTATAAAACAACAATAGGGTTAACACTCTAAATGCAATCCACATCTTACCCTTAATTTAAAACAAAAATCAACTTCACAATTAAAATATGGGTTTTGTGTGACTATACAGGAATTTGTCTGAAAAATACCTGGGGCAACATTGGGCAATGATCAATTATGATAGCGTTAGGTCTGTCAGCAATCCAATGATCCAAGAAATTTCCAAAATATTCATGATAGAAAATGCTATCCACACCTAGAAAAAGGTGTATGGAGTCTAAATGCAGATCAAAACATACTATCAAAACATACTATCACAGGGTTTTTTATTTTATTTTGTTTTCATGGTTTTTCCCTTTTGCCTTGTTTCCTCTTTCACAATATGACTCATGTTGAAATATGTTTAACATGATTGCACATGCATAACCTCTGTCAGATTGCTTTCCATCTTGGGGATGGATGGAGGGAGAAAATTTGGAACTCAAGATCTTATAAAAATGAATATTTAGAACTATCTTTACATGTAATTTGAAAAAAATAAATATTGTTTACAAAAAAAGAAAAAGAGCTGGGGGTTTTAGTGGACTGCAGGCTTTATACAAGTTAGCAGAGTGAGGTGACAGACAGAAAAGCTAATGCAGTTTGAGATTACTTTGAGAGATGCATCACTTCCAGAGACAAGGAGATATTGGAGTAATTTTATTTTATCAATAAATGGCTATCTGCATCTGATTCTGTTTGAAAATCCTTGTTCTATTTGCAATGCTTACTGGGGCATAGCTTCACCAGGTGATAAATGTAGAGATTTTGAGTTATTGAAGTATATCTAAGCAGCTCCTCTATGCTGAATTAAAGGCACTTGAAGGGTGATCCCATTAAATACTCCAAGACACTTAAAATTATAGCAAGAGTCTGTTGCCAAATAGCCAGACATAGAGTGGAATCTAGTTCTTTTCACCAGATCTTATGATTTTTGAGGGCAGGAAACTGCATTAGGTGCTAGGAATACAAATACAGAAATAGCCCACGTGCAAATGGCAACCTACCATATCCTTTTATCCTGTAGCATTCTTGCCCATAACTTTTTATAAATGTCCTGTAGAGGATAATAGATTTAGAGTTGGAAGGGACTTCAGGGCAATCTAGCATGATCTTCCTCTTTTTACAGATGAGGAAACTGAGACACTGAGAGGGGACATAACTTCTATTGCTAGTCATTTCCAAAGGCAGATTTTAAACCCAGATGTTCCTGACTCTTAAGAATAGCATTTCAACCAACACACCATGCTGCCTCATATGTATTGTACCCAATACTGTGGAGGCCTTCATTCAGCTCTTTTATTATCTCTGTACTAATGTCGATGTAGGGTTGGCTATCCATCTGTGGCCTCTCATTCTCACTTCTGTTTCCTGGGATACTAAGGATCACAGAGCTCCTCTAGCCCAAGCCCTTCAGTTTATAGATGAGGAAACAGGGAAGGCTCAATCCAGCCCTGGAATTCACAAACTAGAAACTCCCTCTGCCTCTCCAGCCTATCCTCTCAATGAGAAACCTCCTCCCAGAACCTCCAGGGGGCCCAGGTCAGAAGTATCTTATTCCTTTCCAGGTTGCATTCAAGACTTTCTCTACCACTCTGAAACCTCACCATGGCCCAGCTCTTCATCATACTGGAAGTACCCTCTGCTCCTGCAGCTTCTCCCTCTGCCAGGGTACCTAGGGGAAGCTGGGGGTTAGGAGTTTCAGGAGGACTAGCACCTCCGTTGTGATAGTTGCTTTCTACCTCTGGTGTCCACCTGATTCATCCAACTTTCACCTGTGGTTCCAAGAAACTGTTGCATGTGCAGCATGGTAAACTGTTTTAGCAGGTGGACAAAACCAGAATGAGGGAACTGAGGGATCTCACACTGATTGGTGAATTAGAGGAGCATCTAAGCATGTGAAGACTTCCTCCCAGAAGAATGGGGGGATGAGAACAATTTGTTCTATACTGATGGTCATGAAGGCCGCTGAATGAAGCTCTTTGGGGGAACTTAGAGATTGGTTAGACATTGAAGGCACCAAGACTATCCCCTTCATCCTAGGTCACCTACAGTTGTCTTGAATTTTGTATTGGCACTGGACTTCTATGACTCTGGAAGACAAAGTGAGGCTTGTGACTTTGTGTAACTCTGCCTCACTTAAATCCAGTTTATGTGCAAGTTAAAAGAGATCACCCATACCATTTTACCATTTGCAATAGCTCAAAGGAAATGTGACATGTGCCAGTTTAGAGACATCTCCATTCCACACGTTCATATGGACTATTTTTGCCTGACCTTTGGTAGAGACTTCTGAGATCATATTGGTCTGATCAGCCACAATCGAATGCACTGTACCTTGACCCAAACGTAGTGATGTCATTCTGGTCTTCTTCAAGAATTAAAGGACAATAGCCAACAAACCAGAGGGAGTTAGGTGGTACAGTGGTTAGAACACTAGGCCTAGAACATTAGGAAGACCTGAGCTCATATTTGGTCCCTGATACTAGCTATGTGCCTTGGGAAAATCACCCAATCTAACCTCTGCCTCAGTTTCCTCAACTATAAATAGAAATAATAATAGCAACTACTTCCTAGGGTTCTCATGAGTATTAAATATGACTATATTTGTAAAGTGCTTAGCATAGGGCATGGTACACAGTAGGTACTTAATAAATGTTTGTTTCATTCTATCTTCTTAGAACTTCCATTTAAGGAGAACAACAAGGTCAAGCATTCCCCTCCAGGCTGCACTCTGATTTCTTCTATCATGCTCCTGCAGGCTATGTCTCCATTTTTCTCAACTTCCTTTTATGTATTTTCTTCCATTAGAATGTAAGCTGGGAGCAGGGAAGTGGAAGGATTTCTGTCTTTCTACTTATTTGTGTTACCCAAGCTTAATGCATGCCATATAGTAGGAGCTTAACAAATGCTAATTGACTGACTAGTTGAAATAAAAACTATTTGCCCCAGGTCATAGAGCTAGCAAATGGCAGAGTTGGAAAGTCTTATATCATTAAAATCCAGTGTTCTTCATATCACATAATTCTGCTTTTATGATACCCTATACCACTTCTCATGTATAATTATAACTGGTAATATGAGATAACTCACTTATATTCCCCACCCATCTTTATGCTGCCCTTTGGGTCATGGGCAATTTTCAGTCTACTGAGATCATAGTGTCTGATGCTTCCCAGTTATATAGCATTACTAGGAAAATATTAATCTTGAAGATATGGGCTTTTGCAGCAGAAAGCAGCCATGAAACACTCATATTGTGTTTTTATTGATTACAGAATAAAAGCTACAGGCTAACAGACATTAAAAAAAAGAAAGGAGGTCATATACAGTGCTAGATCATTCATTCATTAATCATAAGAATAATGATGGCATTTCAATATTTCAAGGATCCATGAGGTTTTCTTGGGGGGGTATGGTACTCCTCTTTGGATGACAACAAAGATTAATATCTTGAATAAAATTATAAATAACATGCTTATCAAATTTTCAATGATACAAAGATAGGAGAAATAGTTAACATACCAAATGAAAAATTCCACATCCAAAAAATAAACCTCAATGCATAGGAATAATAGGCCAGATTTAATATGATGAAATTCAGTAGGGATAAATGTAAAGTTTTATACTCCGGCTAAAAATACTAGCTCTATAGGGTTGGAATGACTAGATAATAGTCAGTCAACCAGTCAATAAGCATTTATTAAGTCAAATACAAGTAGAAAGACAGTCTTTTCCCTAAAGAAGGTTATGTTCTAACAGGAGAAGATAACGCACAAATGTAAACAGAAAAGATTGGTGGTGGGATGGGGATAGAAATGTACCAGCTGTGGGGAAGAATTGAAGAATGATACAAGACTGACCTGGCCACCCTCCTTAAATGAAGGTTCCCAGAGGAGTCATGCAATCAGAAGGAAAGGCCAGCAAGGCAGAGGGTTATGTCCAATGTGTGAAATCCAGGGGTAGAATGAGGATTCAGGATGAAAAGCTAGGGCATGGAGGAAATTCAAAGTGTAGCATTCAATAGAAACATTTCCTGACGTGTGTGTGTTTGGTGTATGACATGCCACTTTTTGGCAGCAACCAATGTTGTGCCAGAATGTACCAATAATTTGAAAAGGTGAAGTTTTACCCCTAGGATTGTATTTGTTTATTTCCATCCTCCTCCCCCCTCCCAAAAAAAATCCCTTACTCCTTACCATTCTAAAACTTCTTAGAAGTATGACCTAATTTCTCAGGACTGAAGCAAAGTACAGATGATTTGAATTGATTTTTTTCTACTTGTCCTATTCATAACAAGTTTTCTTCCCAAATATAATGTAATTTGATGTATATAAATATACAAATACATACACACATATAGCAGTTACTACTGAGGTCAATACTTAGCACAATAAAATTGCCCAGAATCCAATTCAAGCTTGGAAGTCAATGAAGACACTTTAAAGAATTGACAATATCAGATCCTAAGTAATTAAATCTCATATTTGCCTGTGGTTGTGAAAAAACCACCTGTCTTTAATGCATTTTACCAACCATATCCTAAAAGTCCACAAGATGGTGATGTTTTCTGATAAAGATAAAACTGGTGAAATGAGCCACTCTATAGAAATTAGGAGCTATAAAATGGTGCATCCCTGCAGGAAACTGAGAAAAAGATTGTAAAATAACAACTTGCAATGATATAGGGTTTTAAACTTTGTGAAGTGTTTTACAGACATTAACTCCTATGGGCCTTAAAATAACCCTGGGAGGTCAGGACTGCTGGTATTACTATACTGAGGAAACAGTCTCAGAAAGGGTAAGTAATTTGCCCATGATGTCACAAAGTGTTAAGGATCTGAGGCAAAATTTGAACCAAGGTCTTCCTGACTCTTTGTTAAGCACCCTATCTTCGATCAATTAATCCATCGAGTTTACCATGTTATTCTTCAAAATGGCTAGTTATGCTGATTAATGCTTTTGATTCAAACAGACTTGGGTGCTAAAAACAGTGAAAAATTCTCTCTTTAACACACTGACTATATGACTGGAGTAAATCACTTAGCCTCTAAGGTCCCCTAGAAACTATTTACAAAGCTGTTGCTAATCTATATTGGTGAAGGGGATTTTATACAAGAACTTTTCTATATTAACAAAAATCTAAACCAAAACAATAGCAACAATTGAAAATGCAATGGTTGACCATCATGTGATCTTTATCTATCTATATATCTGTCTATCTATCTATCCATCTCATCTATTTATCTATGTCTGTCTATCATCTATCTATCTACCTATCATCTATCTATCTATCTATCTATCTATCTATCTATCTATCTATCTATCTGTTTATACATTTGTCTATCTCTTTTTGGCCACAAAAGCTCATAAAATCACCTATAGAGATATGGAGGTGTTGCAATCCTGTGTCAATGGTAGGAATATCTCACTCTCATGCAATCATGAATATTTTGAAGTTGAATTTTTTAAAAATCAGTTAGGTGGAGACTGATTTAGCCTGAGTTCAATAATTAATTAGAGGCATTATCCTATAACCACCTTTCTACCCCACTGACCCACCCCCATGACATTGACAAGACCAGTTACTTTATAAAGATATTGTTAACTTGGTATCACCAGACTCTATTTCAGAAACTTCAAGTGACCCAGTGGATAGAAGACTATATACCTGGATTTACAAAGTCCTCTGTTCAAATCCAGTGTCAGACAATTACTACCTGTGTGTACAAGGTTGTCATGTTCAAATTTAAAAAGTGTATATAAAGTACTTTATAAAGATTAAAGTGCTATGTAAGTGCTGGTTGTTGCTCTTATTACATCATCATCATCATCATCATCATCATCACCATCATCATCATCATCATCATCATCATCCTTGTCATCGTCATTGTTGTTGTCATCGTCATTTATAATGGAACCATAAAAAAACCAAATCAAACATTTTTACAGACGAATCTATGCCATAGATAAAGGATCAATGACCAACATTTTCTTCACTAAGCAGGTAAATATAATACATTTTAGAAATATTTCCATTTAAAAAAAAAAGGCTGCAAAAGAAAATTTAGTGTCTTAAGAACGAACCTTTGGTAATATAGATAACAAAGTTCCCAAAATCTCTAAAGTGTTATTATACTTTTTAATTTTTAGTAATTCTAAAAAAGAGACTGATTTAATTAAATTCACCCATGTTTCCAAATCAGTTGGTGGTGGCCATTAGCTCTTAAAATAGGAATAGAAATCTAATTACTTGAATAGGTTGACATAATAATGTTTCAAAAAGCTGCTGAGACCATGCACTTGAGGTAAATCAAAGAGGAGATCAAGGAAGCTTACTTATACTCCATATTTTCTTGAATAAAACCAGCTCTCATTTCTCAATGCACTAAAACTCTCAGTTTGTTTTTATGCTTGTACAAAAAAAGTCAGCAAAATGAATAATGATGAGATGATTTCACCCCCCTCCCTGTACTAACTCCCCATGTTTATTTTATTATCCTTTTTCCTCCATTTTTACCCACAATTAATGGGGGGAATGATATATCCAAACATTTGCTGAGTGGTTGACAGCAGCTTTATAACATCTGCTCTTCTGCATTTTAATTTTCATAAAACTGGCCTCCAAGTGATATCCTGAGGCAAAATACAATCCAAATTCTCCCACTACTAAACATAATATATAATACTTCAGCAGAAGTGTCTTAATAGAATGACAGGAAAGTTAAAAAGAAAAAAAACTTTGTATAGAATACTTCTGAACAAGCAAATAGAATATGTCAACATAATAGCTTTGACTCTTACAGGTAAGAATGCAGAGGATGGGAAGGAATATTGAGCAGGGCTTGTCTTTACATCATGCCTTCCTACATGGATGGCAATTATTGTCAGAAACATTTTTTTTCCTACTAAGGTACTAATTTTTCAAGATGCTACACATATTTGTGTATTTTATCATTCATATTTAAATAATGGGCAACCCAATAAATTTAATATATGCATGTGTGCATATATTATACATATACACACATATATATTATACATATACATACACACACACACACACGCACACACACACACACACACACCCTTGATTCAATATTAAGTTTAATTTTTCTTCTTGTTATTTTAGTTATGTGACCCCATTTGAGGTTTTCTTGGCAAAGATACTAGTGGTTTGCCATTTTCTTCTCCAGCTCATTTTACAGATGAGGAAACTGTGGCAAAAAGGGTTAAATGAGTTGATCTGGTTCACACAGCTAGTAAGTGTGTAAGGTTGGATTGGAACTCAGGTTCTCCTGATTCCAGCACCAATGCTGTCCACTGAGTTACCTAACTACCTCTAATAGTTTAATTTATCAGTATGGAAATCCAGGTATGTTCACATATCAACCTGGGTGTCTCTTAATGTTTTGATCTCTATTGAACATCAGCCAGTGCATCTTCTAATCTCAGAATTAGCCAATTTTGGAACACTAGTAGTAATATTCACAAAAATACCTGAAAAAGCATATTCATTGCAACACATTTGATAAGTGATCATCCTTCCTGAGCTTGAAGACTTGCGGCCAGAAGGAACCCACCCCCACATTTTACTTTTGGACAGCCTCAAAATGGGGAAGTACTTCATTATATCAAGTTCAAACTGTTTCCTTACAGCTTCACCCCACTGTTCCCCATCCTAGCCTCTCAGACTAAGCAGAGCAAATCATGCCTCTTTCATATGACACACCTCTAAATACTTGAACTAAACAACTTTTGTTGTTTTTAAAGACAGACTTCCCAAATTGCAGAGGTTCTTACTTAGTAGTACCCATTCCCACTACTGATAAGCAGGGGATTAGTAAAGATTACCTGATCTTCAAAGTCTACTATAGCACAGAACTCTTGAGCTTATGAAATCCCCCAGGCTCAGGTTCCTGGATAGCTGGGATCATAAGTATTTTCCACTAGGCCTAGCCCTCCAAATACTTGAAGACATGTCCTCTTTAAGTTATTCTCTTCTCCAGACTAAAATTCCCCTGTGCTTCCAACTGATCCTCATGTAGAATAAACTCAAGACCCTTCACTGTTCTGATTGCCTTCCACTGGGTATTCCCACTTATCAATGTCCTTCTTAAAATGTTGCACCCAGAGCTGAATACAGTACTATAACTGGGTTCTGGCCACAAAAATGTATGTGGCAGGACAATTATGATCTTGTTCCTTGAAGCTATGCCTGGTTTAACTTGCCAGGCAATTGCATTGCTTTCTCAGTTTCCCCATGAGGGTCTTGGCTTACTGATCGCTAACCAGAAGTTTTTCAGAAGAACTTCTATGTCTCTACAGTCTTGTACTTGTGAAGTTGATTTCTTAAACTCAAGTGTAAAATTCAACACATTCTTATTTAATTCCATCTTGTTTGGTTTAGTCCAATGTTCTAATCTGTTAAGACTGTCAGTAGTATGAAACTCAAGCAGAAACCGGGAAAGGGAAAGGGAGGGCGTCTAAACTGGATCCCTGCTGGAAAGATACTGACTTGGAAAACCATGCATTAATATTATCTACTTTCTATTGTATTTTTAATTTTGTTAAATATTTCCCAAGTGGGGCAGCTAGGTGGCGCAGTGAATAGAGCACCTGCCCTGGAGTCAAGGAGGATCTGAGTTCAAAAATGACCGCAGACACTTAACATTTACTAGCCATGTGACTTTGGGCAAGTCACTTAACCCCAGTTGATCCTCCCCCCCAAAAAATTTCCCAACTGCATTTAAATCCATCGTAAGTGCTGTAGCCTTTAATGCAGCCCATGTTCAATGCTTGTTTTAGCAATAACTGTCATTTTGAATTTGATAGCTATCCTCACCTATGTCAGACTCACTGAAAATTTCACAAGCGTGCTGTCTCTGTCCCTGTCTGTTATTGTTGTTCAATTTTTTTGTCATGTATGACTCTTTGTGACCCCTTTTTGGGGGGTTTCTCGGCAGAGCTATTGGAGTGGTTTTCCATTTCTTTCTCTCACTCATTTTACAGATGAGGAAACTGAGGCAAACAGGGTCACACAGCTAGTAAGTGTCTGAGGCCAGATTTGAATTCAGGAGAATGAGTTTTCTTGAATCCAGGCCGTGTTCCATCCACTCTAACCATCTATCTGTCCTTGTCTGAGTCACCAATAAAAAATGTTAAATACACAAGTACACCAAGCCTCTTTGCTGGGGACTGCCTCTCCAGGTGACAGGGAACCCTTAATGACCAATCTATAGGTTTGGCAAATAAATCATCTTTAGTTCTACCTAATACTGTTATCTAATTCAAATCTGTCTTTTTCCCCATCAGAACTGCAGTGAGTTTATCAAATGCTTTGCTGGATTCAAGGCAATTCTATCTATTGCATTATATCAGTTTAGTAACCATGTAAAAAAAATAAAGAAAAAGAAGCTGAGTCTTGCCCAATAAGACTTGACCATATCAGTGTGTATCTCATATATACTGTGTTGATATAATAATATTAATAATCATAATAATGACCAATATTGATAGAGTTTTTACTATGTGCTATGTACTGTGTGAAATGCTTTACAAATATTTTTTCATTTGATCCCCACAAGAACCCTAGGAGGAAGGTCCTACTATTATGCTCATTTTATATGTGGGGAAACTGAGGCAAGATAGAGAGTATGACTTGTCCAGGGTCACACAGTTAGTAATTCTGAGCCTAGGTTTGAACTTAGGTCTTCTTCACTCCAGGACTGGTACTCTACCCACTATGTCACTCAGTTGTACCAAACAAGAATGTTATAAATGAGAAAGACCTTAGAGATGATTTAGTCAATCATCTCATTTTACATATAAAGTAAGTGCAGCCTAGAAGGTTCCTTGAAGAAGATCATATAGAAATAGCCTACTCAAATCCTAACCATATATATATGACAGCTCCCCTAGTACTTCCTATCTTGTGGTCAATCTCTGTTTGGTCCTTAAAATCAAATTGTCAAGCACCCAGTTATTGTGTGTTCCAAATATGTAGAACTTGGGTCTTAGGTGAAATTTATGAGTCTTTTCTGGTGCAGAAAGAATAAATATCTCAGAAATTATGTGCTATTCCAGCACTAATCAAAACATTGATGGATTCCCACCTTGATATGAACAAGTAGAGATCCAGGAGCACCTTTGTGAGTGCAGCAAAGGAATTTTCATGAGGTATTCAGCCCAAATATTAACCACTATCTTCTTCCTAGAATTTCTGAGAACCAATTAACTTGCTGTACATATGTCAGCCATTGAGTGGGATTAAGGAAAGGTCACCATCTGTTCCCATTACTATTAGACTCATTACATGGAAAAATTTATGGGAATCCAGACACAGACCATCACAGGCCCCAAGCAAGAGCTTTCTCACTAGTATCAATATTATCTGGATATATTTAAGGGAGTTAAGGCAGAAAAAAAAAATCAGTCCTGCAAAGGTCAACTGATTTTGCAAACAATCTAGTTCTAGGAGTTCCAGTTGGTCAAATATACTTGTTGGTCAGATCGTAGATCTATGTGACCCTGTCACACAGGTCACAGGGCTAGTTTTTATGTTAAGTGTCTGAGGCTAGATTTGAACTCAGGTCTTCCTGACTCTAGGGCCAGTGCTCTATTCACTGCACCACCTAGCCACCCCTCACACAGTCTTTCAAGAGTGCATAAATTCCATGTTTCCAAACCTACTAGAACAAGAAAAGATGGTTTATCTCATGTACTTATCCTGGACACAGCAGTTCCTATAGACAAAAGACTATGTGATGGACTTGGACATCAGGCTGATTTGCAGCTATGAGCAGCTGATCAGGCATAAGGGGTGCTTAATACTTAGAGGCAGTTAAATAGTTCAGTGGATAGAGCCCTGGGCCCAGTCAGGAAGATTTGAATTCAAATTCAGCTTTAGAACTTCACTAGCTGCATGACCCTGGGCAGATCACTTAACCTCTGTTTGCCTTTTTTCCTCAACTATAAAACAGGGATGATAGTAACACCTTTCTTCCAGGGCTGTTGTAAGCATAAAATAAGTTAATATTTGTAAAGAATGTAGTACAACAATTGTCACAGAGCAGTCACTTAAACTACTTGTTTCTTTCCTTACTTCTTTGACAGTCATCATAACCCTGGGCAGCCCTTGACCTTAGAAGACACCATTACATAACATCCACATAGATTTTCCCTCTAAAATATCCCACTAATCTTTTTCATTACAAGCCTGTCCAACTCTCACCTTACCCTTCCAATCTTTTCCCACTACCTTTAATTGTTGAGGGGAAAACAGCATTTTCATTGTGTTCTCAATTCATAAAACCTCAGGAACCAACATAGTTTTCCTGTGGACTTGCAGATGTGTAGCCTCAAAGAGAAAACATGGAAGCCAGTACATAGGACATGGCAGATATTTCCTTCCACCAAAGCAGTCAGTCTTACCAAACTAGAAGTATGATGTCTGTGGATGAATTCTGAGAGGGGTTATAGTTTCCAAGTCACACTGATATGATTGAACCGAGAAAGGTCATATTGGACCCAGAAAAATCTATGCTAAATCCCTGACTCACAGGCCAGGTCCAGAGAAAGTGTGCATCTCTATAGAAAGTCAGAACTTAAGAAAACTGGCTGTCAGAAAAATAATCAAATCCCTAACACTTCCTAGGAACCGTTTAGTGATCTGCTGCTAACCTATCTAAACTGAACGTCTACCCTCTCAACTGGTACTTGCTGTCTATGCCATAAAGGATGGATTAAAGGAACTAAGTGTTTTGCCTGGAGTAGAGAAGCATTATATAGGAAAAAATAGCGGTTTTAATATTTGAAAAATGATGATCCTACACACGCCTTTCCTTCTCCAGGCTAAACATGCCCAGTTCCTCTAAAGAAATCTTTTATGGAATAATATACCATCCTAGTTGCTATCCTCAGGCCATGCTTCTGTTTATCAAAGAGTCTTTTCATAATATAGTCCTTAGAGCTAAACATAATACCCCAGCTATGGATTTTTTTAGTCATATTTCAATACTTTCATAGCACCATGATCTTGTTAGTCTGGGCATGCCTGCTATCAATCAATCAATATGCCAGGCACTGCCTTATGGACTAGAGACATAAAGACCAAAATTAAATAGGCCTTGCCCTCAAGTAGCTTACATTCAACCCTCTACCAAAGTAGATCTTTGTATTCTCCCATATCTTCTCATCTGGGGTGATTATTGTCAAGGTGCTTCCACACATCCTTCACAAAAGATAAATCCATTGCCCTGGAGGTCTTCTGGATCTTCTACTATTCTTTGCATTTCAACTCCATCACTTTTTACTTGACTACCTGACTGACTCACTTCTTGAACTAACTATATATGTACTCGATGATGTCATTTACACCATTTTTTGAGTAACTTACATAGTTGGCAAGACACTGCAGGCTGCTTGTTCCTACTATATATTCTTTCCACATAATTCAAACTTGTATAAGTAGACTTGATACTTCATAACTCATATTAGAAGAGCCAGTAGTGGATTATATGGTCTCTTTCTCCACTCTCTTGACATACACAAGGCAGGAAATCAAGGAATCAATCAGCAAGCATTTTAAAGTACCTAATATTTGGCAGGCACTATGGGCCAGATATTTAAGAAAAAAACAAAAAAAGCTCCTGCCCTCAAGGAGCTTACATTCTGGAAGGGGCACAGAGAATGTAACATGAACACAAGTAAATATAAATAAATAAAATAATTTGGGGAATCAAAACACGGGCACCTGGGGACATCAGGGAAGACCTCATAGCAGAGGTAGTACTTAAAATGAATTTTGAAGATAGTTGACATGTCTAAGAAAAATATTGAAGTTTAAAAAAAAACCCACAACTCTCTGGCTTTTACTAACCTAATGCAACAATGAATATGGTCCAGTCCTGGGAAAATATTTCCTGCTTTATGGAGATAAATATTTATGTCATTATTTCTGGGAAGCACGTCTTCCCTAAATGAGATGTTCCTTTTTCTAACTGGATGTTTATATTCTGCAAACTTTCAACTATAATCTACTGTCTCTTGCAAAGTGCATGACTTGATTTTTAAAGTATTTTTATAGAATACTTTGGACATTGTGTAATCCTTCAGAAGTGTTACAGTTTGGGAAACAATCTCACATTCTAATTTCACACAAATAACCCTAGAACCGTCACACTAGGGATTGTAAATGCCCCCATCATAATACCATTCTCACATAGATTTTCCTTCTAAAACCTGAAAATCCTTGCCAGTGAAGGATTGAGCTCTTCTGCACAGAAACCTTGATAAAGGAGAATGTATTCCTTAAGTGAAAGAAGAAAAGAAAGGAACTTTCTTACTCATTTTTATGTTCTCAGCAGAAAAGATAGATTAATGTTCAGTCAAGCCAAGAGAAAAAAAAATGAATTCTGCAGTCAATATCCATCACAGGAATCCTACCAGCCCAACATTCTTAAGTTTTAAGCTAGAAAAAGTCCTTAAGATGGTGGTGCTTGATCTCAGTTCAGTTCAGTAAAGTTATTATTAAGCTCCTCCTCTGCACAAATCTGGGTGCCAAGGAATGAGTAACATACATATTAGTTCAGATCTGTGTATTAATTGGTATGGAGAAATTCTTAATATGGAAAATTCTCTCCACTGATACCAGTCTACAACTCATCTGTACCTTAAAGTCGTGGAGAATTGACCAGGGGAACTAAGAGTTTAGTCACTTGCCTAGGCTAACCAAACTAGTAAAGGTAGGCTACCCTGACTAGAGGTAGGCCTCTCTTAACCTAGAGTTCTGTGAATTTTTAAAAAAAATATTCTGTTAACAATATTTCAGTCTAATTGATTTTCTTTGTAATTCCATTTATTTTGTTTTATCCATTTAAAAACATTGTTCCGTGACTGTCAAAGGGATCCAGGAAACAAAAATAAAGGTTAACCAACCTACTCAAAGATAGCCCAATACCCACTATGCCATGAAATATCACAAAAGCAATATAATTCAATTTAATGACTGTAAATATTCACAAACTGAAGTAAGATACAACCTTCATCATTAAAAAGCATTCAATAGGGGCAGCTAGGTGGCACCGTGAATAGCGCAATGACTCTGGAGGCAGGAGGACCTGAATTCAAATGTGGCCTCAGACATTTAACACTTACTAGCCATGTGATGTTGGGCAAGTCACTTAACCCCAATTGCCCTGTCTTCCCGCCTCCAAAAAGCAAAAAAAAAGTATATAATAAAGGTGTCATGGGATGTAGAGCTGGAAGAAACCTTAGAAATTAGCTAATCTGACCCCCTTCAGTTTACAGATGAAGAAACTGAAGCCCAGGTCACATGTTTTAAGTAGTTTAGCCTAACTATTACAGTATGTGGGTGATGTATAGTCAAATGCAGATAAATGAAAAAAGTTCTAACATTTAAGAGCTCTCCATAAGTGAAATGGGCAGCCTCTGGGGTGGGCAGAGATTTGGCTTTCCCTAACTGGATATTTTAAAGTGGAAGTTTGTCAGTAATTTCATAAAAAAAGAGTTCTTTCCCAGGTGTGGGTTACATAAGATGACTTCTGATAGTCCTCTCCCTTACGAAAGTTGATAATTCAGTAAGACCACTGCAGGTGAAAGATGTGGACTTGCCGTAAGAGCCTCCAAATATATCTCTTTGCCTGCAGCTTCTTCCTCTCCAATCCTAACATGACTGTCAAAGCTATTTTTGTAAGGCATGTGTCTGATCATGCCATTCTCCAGATCAAAAACCTTGTTTGACTCTGTATTATCTGTATGATAAAATAAAAATTCCTTAGTGGAATTTAGGACATTTCAAAGTCTGGCTCTAACCTGCCTTGCTTTCCTTATTTCAAATTACCTCCCTTCCTGGGCTCTATTACATACAAACTGGACTACTCACTGTTCCCTGCAGCCAACATGCCACCTCTGACCTCTGTATACTCATGAAGGTCATGCCACCATACCTGGAATGTATTCCCTCCTTATCTCTGCCTTTCAGATTACTTTTCTTCCTTCAAGGCTCTGTTCAAGTCTCATTTTATCTGTGATCATCCTAGATGTTAGTACTTCCTGTCTCCTCAAATAATCCTGGAATATTTTGTCTGAGATTCCTTTGTCCCATTTACTCCTCTGTGCATTATACTTAAAAGTACCTTTGTTGTGTCACCCAAGTAGAAGGCAAACTCTTCAAGGGCAGGCACTGTTTCATATTTGTCTTTGTGCCCCTAATGCTAATCATAGTGCCTAGTACAGAGAAGGTTTTGCACCATTCAAATCAATTTAGAACATTATGATTGTTCAGTTGTTTCAGTCATGTCTGACTCTTCATGACCCCATCTGAGGTTTTCTTGGCAAAGATACTGGAGTGGTTTGTCATTTCCTTCTCCAGCTCATTTAATAGATGAGGAAACTGAGGCAAACAATGTTAAGTGATTTGTCCAGGGACACACAACTAGTAAGTATCTGAGGCCAAATTTGGACTCAGAAAGAGTTCAGGCCCAGGAGTCCATTTGCTTTACCACTTAGCTGCCCCAAGCATTATGATTACAAAATGCTTTATATTATATACATAAATATACACATACATACATATATATGTATATGCACACACATATAAATGTATACCTATATAATGTGAGTTTCAAAATGAAAGTAAGGAGTCCTTACTTCCCCTTATGGCTCCCACCTTTAGAATGTGGGAATTGTCAGCAGGGTGCAAACATTTTTTCTTTCTTCCCACAAGATAATTTCTGCTCTCTAGTTACCATGATGAACTCTAGTCCCCACACAGATTTCTCTGTGTATAGGAGAGGGGTTAATGAAAAGGAAAGTGTTTCTTTCTCATAGTCTCTCCAAATCCAGCCTCCTATACTACAGAAATGGCAACTGACTTACTTTGCCTATGGCAAAAGCCCTGGATCCAGCATGTTTATACCTGCATTGGCATATTTATAAAAATGATTTTTCTTATCATTATTCAGTCTCAATTCAGCACGCAAATTTACTTCCAATCCACTTTAACTTAGTATACCAATCTCAATTACCATTTCCCTCTTTTGTAATTACCTATTATTAATAAGGAAAGATGTTTCCAAAGGAGATTTTTTTAAAAATCATAATTTTATATCTATAATAAATCGGCTTTAAAATACTAATTAAATCAGAAATTAAGAACAAACTTAAAGAACAGAAAATATGGGGGTAAATGTCCATCTCCTCAAGCAAAGGGAAAAAGGTCAAGGGAATTAAGGCACCTTGCCATCTTTTCTCTTAGTTCCCATAGGGAAGTTGTTTAAGTCTAAACCCTTTGGAATCACACTATTCCTCAAGGTCTCTGTAGACTGTAAGCAAGCATTTTCTCAAAATAATCACCTACTCATCCATTAGACTACGCCTTCAACCTCCTCTCCATCCCTTCACTCTCACCCGTGGTCTCCCTTGACTCTTCCCCATCCATAAGGCAAGAGTGAAAATGAAAACACTGCCCATGTGATCAGAACTCAGTTCATTTAGCTCTCAGTTCAGACTCATCTATGCCAAGCCTCTTCATCTCTCATTTAAATTTGTGGTGCAGAGGAAGTCTGTCCAATCCCCCCTTTACCCCCACCTGAGTCTTCACCCATGCTGGCATCCCAATGGTCATCCTGGTGATAGCAATCCAAAAGTTTCCACTCTTCTAACAGAACTCTATTTTCTATCATGCATTTCTCCATGTTTGGGAGGTACCATGGGTACATTACATGTGCTACCCATTACAATTACATTATAATGTACTACCATTATAAAAGTAATGTAGTCTCCATTTTTGAGTTAAGGAAACTAAGGTGTCTAGAGCTGAAATAGCTTATTTAAAATCATATAGCTAGACAGAAGCCTAATAATAAAACTTCAACACATGATTTCTAGTTCTGAATCCTCTTTCCACTACATTGCATTAAGATAATAGTATTGGAAAGATGGCAGCGTAAATCAGAAAATTCCAAGCTTTCAAGATTTCCCCCCACAAAAGAGTTAAAATAGCACCTTAAGGCAGCCAAATTGTAGGCAGAGATAAATATGAACAGGGGCATAACCAGGGTCCTGCTGGGACAATTTGAGAAGATCAGAATAAAAATCCTTTGGTGAGGCTGAGTCCCTGTGAAGAAAAAACACCTCCTAGCTAGGTTCAGTTTTAATAGTAAGTGGGCAAGACTCTTAAATAGCAAGCAGAAAGTCTTTGGGTTAGTTGGTTTGAGAGGCTGCCTTGGCCCCAGTCACTGAAACTTTTACCCCCAAATAGTGAAAGGAGTTGGGCATTTGAGCCCGGGAAGATCAAGAGAACCTCTGCTGAACAGGAATGCCAAACTTAGCTGTGTTGCAAAAAGTGATGGGGGAGAAGGAACTAGCACACTACCAGTGAGTGCAGAAGCACTGGGACAGAAAGCCCCTGGATACAGATACCTACAGGAGGTTGGAGGCTTGGCTTTGGTTCCAGGCTAGAGGGGAGAACTGAAGATCTGGGGCAAGAGGCACCATTTCCCATACCCCAGTGCTAGAGGTGACTACCAATAATTAAGTTATCACCATAAAAAATGCACAAGCAAAGCAGAAAGAATCCAACCATATAAACCTATTATGGGAAAAGAGATGACTAGGGTTCATCTTCAGAGGAGGATATTGAAGTAAAGAAATTCCCAAAGAGTAACATCCCAAAGAGTAACATCAAATTCCCAAAGAGTAACCTGCCCAAAAAGAATTTATAGAAGACCTTAAAAACGAATTTAAAAATCAAATGACAGATATGGAGGAATAACTAAAAAAGAAAATAAGAATAATCCAAGAAAAAACAAGAAGGGTATGAAAAGAAAGTCAACCAACTAGAAGAGGAGATATAGATTCTTAAAGAAGAAAATGACACCTTGAAAATTGGGCAAAGTGAAGTCAGTGAAGTTATAAGAGATGAAGAAATGATTAAACAAAATGTGAATAATGAAAAAATAGAAGAGAAAGTGAAACATCCTATAAGAAAAACAAGGGGTGGCTAGGTGGCACAGTGAGTAAGAGCACAGGCCCTGGAGTTGGGATGACCCAGGATCGGTTCTGGCCTCAGTACTTAGCACCCACACATAAATAACTAGCTGTGTAACCTTGAGAAAGTTATTTAACCGCAATTGCTTAAAAAAACAGATTTGGAGAATAGATCAAGAAGAGAAAATATAAAAATAATTTAACTAACTGAAAGTTATGATCAAAAATAATTGTAATACAATTAAACAAGAAATAATTAAAAGAAATTTGTCCTGAAGTATTAAAACAAGGGGAAAAAGTAGAGATAAAAAAAATCCATCAATCACCACTTAAAAGAGATCCTATGAGGAAAACTCATAGGAATATCATAGCCAAATTCCCAAATCCCCAGCTCAAGGAAAAAACATATTAAAAGCATCAAGACAATTTAAATATGATGTCGCCCCAATTGGAATCACACAGAACCTAGCAACAGAGACATTAAAGGACCGCAGGTCTTGGAATACAGCATTTTGAAGAACAAAATAATTGGGGCTCTGGTCAAAAATATCATACCCTGCAAAGTTAACTATTATCTTGAATGGACAAGAGGACATTTGATAAATTCTCAGGCATTCGAGACTTTGTTAAAAAAAACATCCTGAATTTAATAGATGATTCAACATACAGGAACCAATGTAAATATAAGGTACATAAGAAAGACTGATTATAAGGGATCAATAAGGACAAACTGTTTTCTTTTATATATGCAAATGTATGTCTAAGATTCTTATTAATAATTGGGCAGTTCATAATAAAGATTGGGGGAAAGCTGAGTATGATATGGATTTAA
This sequence comes from Gymnobelideus leadbeateri, assembly GCA_011680675.1. Classification (NCBI taxonomy): domain Eukaryota; kingdom Metazoa; phylum Chordata; class Mammalia; order Diprotodontia; family Petauridae; genus Gymnobelideus; species Gymnobelideus leadbeateri. The sequence continues at coordinate 31,555 of WOXC01002293.1, forward strand.
AAAAGTAAAACCATTTAGGAACAGCTAAAAAGAGAAATTATTTTATACAATTGAGGTGCAAGAGGAAGAACTGATACACAGGAATTAGATGAGGGAGGAGGGCTGGTAGTTCTGGTTACCTATTTTCATTGGGATTAGGTGTAAGAGGGAATAATACATATATATTTAAAAGAGTATAGAAGTCTTCTAAATTCAGAAGAAATAAGACAGTAGGGGCACAGGGAGATGGGAGAGGACAAGGGAGGCATCTTTAGAGGGGAGAGTGGGGGAATATATCAATAGGGATATAGAAGGGTGCTTAGATTTATGGGAATGGGGGGATAGGGGAGGGATCCTTGGAATGGGGCAGGCAAGTCATAGGAGGGCAAGGTAGTGGGTAAAAGTAAAGTAGAGAAGGCAGGAGGGATAGGAAACAAGAGATATGTATATGCATAAAAACAAAGATCAGGAGTAAAGTATATGTCTATATATGTATATGTGTATGTATATATCTATAGCTATGGAGAAACATATCTAAACTTTATTGTGGCATTATGGGGAGTTTGGGGGAAGGTTAAAAAAGAGCAAAGTGAAAAAGTGCATAGCAGAGAACAAAAGAAAACTCACAAGGAAGCAAAGAGAGAACATTCTCAACAAGAGTATTATTTATCATATAGGCTTTCTTGAAATGGAAATTTATTGTTACATATTTTGAATCCTTTCTTATGTTCTGCTATGCACACGACATGCTTTTTTTCCCCTTTCTAATTTTGTGTTAAGTTCCAATATTTAAGTTTATGATATATTTTTGTTTCTTTTCTCTATTCTCTATTTATGTTCTGGCATTTGAGTCTAAAATAAAATTTTGGAAAAAAAAGATAATAGCATCTATGTAGTACCTTCAAGCTAGTTCTTTGAGGAAGGTACAGAAAGAAGTGGGGGCTTAAAAGTTAGCAAATTAAATGCCATGTTATTTTTTGGATCCCTAGTCTATCTCTCAGTCCCACCTAACAACCTTCTGATCTCTCATAACTGGTATTCTAAATACAAAATACCTCACCATTTGGCCTGGGAGGCAATTGCATTTTGGAAGCATTCCATCTCTGCCTCCTAATGGATTATGAGGGAGGAAGACCTGAACTGAATTCAACCACTGATGCTAAATTTGAGGCTATGAACAAGGCAGTTAACCTCAATCAGCCTTGGTTTCTTCATATGTAAAATGTGGTTTTATTTGTAATATCTACCTCACCTGGTTGCCGTGAGACTCAAATGAGATAAGGTGTATAAACATTTTGTAAATCTTGAAGTGACACATAAATATGAATTATTTATTATTATTTTTATTTATCCCATTGTACTTTATGCAATCAGAGGCTTAAAATAGCCAACACCATCCAAATACTTGACTTGGAATTCTGCACTGAAATCTCACAGCATAGACATAATTTCCTAACTTAACCTAATTCATGGCTTGGATGAAGAGTGGAATGTAACCAACTGTAAGGGTGATAATCCAGTTACAACAGGAAATATAACATGTTTACATCCTGGAGAACAATGGCTAACACCAGCAATTGTCCCTGGACCTGCCTGTCTGTCTGTTTACAATGACAGTTTTCTAACCCTCCTGACCTAGAACCTCACATCATCTGTGGCCATAGCAAACAGATATAAATTAGGTGGTAGAGATTGAGGAAAGGCTGATTAGTTCCAGATGACTGAGTCATCACCTTTCTAAGGCTTTTCTAAAGATGTTCCTGAACTCACAACACACACAGAGCTGATTCCTTGATATGTCATGTAAAGTGAGGTTTTTTTTTTCATACTGGACCAGTAGGTGAGTGGATGAATTCTCTTGTGCATCCTGTGGAGTTATTAGCTGTAGAATCAGGAGTAGATTTACCTGAAAAGCAAGGTGATTTTTGTAGTAGAAAGGGGCAAACAGGGGAAATCAGTGATGATAGAGGGTGATATTAAAGGGATAACAGATAAGTTAAATAAAGGAGTGGCAAAATAAAGGTCTAAATTGCATTTCTGTGCAAATCAGTGATACTTTTTTGTCTTTTGAGGATTGAGAAACTGTCTATCCATGATTTGGAGCTTGAATTTGGGCTGCAAAATGTCCAAACTTAACATTTTATTTTACAAGGTAGCATTCAATAACAGCAACATATTTACATAGTGCTTTAAGTTTTACAAAGCATTTTGCTTCTATCATACAACAGCGCTGGGTGGTTGGTGCTTTTATTAGCTCCATTTTATCAATAAGGAAACTGAAACTGAGAAAGGGTAAGTAAATTCTCAGTGTCATAAAGCTAAAAAGTGTTTGAGGTGGGATACAAACCCAGTCCCTCCTGAGTCTAATCTCAGTACTCTATCCTCTTCACCATAATACCAGACTGTGGACAGTGTTATGGACAATGCAATATTATAGATATATATTGAGCAACAGAGGTGGCTAAAACATTAAATCTGAATTCATACAGATGATCAATTCAGGTATCCCAAATTCCAATTTACTGTACAACTATGCAATGACGGCATCCACCATAAATCATGGGATACTCTGTTAAAATCTACATGTTGGCACCCATAATGGAAAATAAGGACAGGTTTTTATGACAAAGTGACAAGAGTGAAGATTCCAAACATAGATGAGTGACCCACACTTAGCAGCTGGCAGTTTAGACAGGCTAAATCCACAAATAGACTTAGGACTAGACATCAGACATTATTTAAAATGACAAACTTCATGCTCACTGAGAGAAGGACATCAACAGATATAGACAGACAAGGCTTATACAACGGCATGATTCACTTCCAGAAGAAATCAATGTTGAGATGGCCTTTTTTTTCCTGCTTCAGAAGCAATAATGCAACTGCCTGTAATTAGGTAAACTTTCTCTACTCTATCAAAATAAACATGTAAGCCATAGTGAGACCACGGACACAGCTCTGTCTCTAGGCAAAGCTATAGTATTTTAAACTAAGTGCAATGCAAAGTTACATGAGTCAATCTACCGTAAATTTTCAGCAAATAGTATGTGTCATAGGAAATAACTTCTGCTTTTCTGAGGACCATAGATTTATTCAGTAGGATTTTTAGAAACAAGTGACAATAATTTTAGCTAAAGCAATTCCCTGTGTTCACTAAACCATAGCTGTCTGAAACTAGTTATTTCTAGAATTACACAAACCCGAAATAGCAAACATGTAAACACAGAACTATGGGTTAGAATTCATCAAATGAGAAAATTTTTAAAAATCTGGATTTTAAGGCAGAAAACATCACATCTGCTATCTATTTGTAGTTCCAAATTTTAATGAATGGTAGATATACTAATTTTTTAAATGTCACTATAAATAGAAATTGAATTGCAAATTATTTATGAAAAGAATAAATAAAACTTCCCCCTCCCATTAAGCATTTTCTGACTAAGAAGTAAAAAAAATATATATAGGCATCTGGATTTCTTATTAAAACTTGGAAATGGAGACAGGAAGAGTAACATTGGCTGTATTTGTGGACACGAAATTAGATTGCATCATTCCTGATCATATAATATGTTTCAAATATCTTTGTAATCAATACTATCTACTACTTTTTGTCTGCAATAGCTTCTCTACAGTCTATTCATTTCACAGGTAGAGACCTGGCTGACATGCATGACTTAGTTGTCAAAATATAAAAATAACAAAATTCCCTTCTGTCTGGAAGAGATAGACTATAGGTCTCATAGAGCAGTCGGATCTTGTTGACCCCTTAGAATGATTATGCAGAGTTTGCCACAGAACTTGAATCAGGTTGCCATGGCCCTATGGTATAATATGTTTCTTGAGGCTAGGCTGTATACTACTTCTATCCTCTGAGAAGCTCTGAGGATACATATAAGGGTAAAGTTAGGGTGAGAACAGTTGTTGTACTGGGGGAGGATGAGGTAGCTTGTGTTCATTCAGCAAAAAAGGATATGAAGAGTGAGCTCTCTCTCTCTTCCTCTCTCTCTCTTTCTTTCTCTCTCTCTCTCTCTCTCTCTCTCTCTCTCTCTCTCTCTCTCTCTCTCTCCCTCCCTCCCTCCCCCAACTTCCTAGGCACTTTTAGAAAGAAGTCTGCAACCCTAATGGAAATTGAAATTGGGAAGGAAAGTCTACTAATCATCATTGTACCTAGAATCATTTTTTACATAGTGGTCATCAGTTTTAACTTTAGTGACTGAACTTAGAAAATTTAAATTGCTTCATATATGTCTATATATACCCTGCATATGTACATATATGTATGTATTTTCTCTCTAGTCATAAGGAAATGTGGAATATTTCATATATATATATGTATATGCACATATACATATACATCCAATACATACATAAGTTGTTCAGTTGTTTTTCAGTCATGTCCAACTCTTGATGACCCTATTTTGGTGGGGTTTGGGGTTTTTGTTTTTGTTATTTTTCTGGCAAAGGTACTAGAGTTGTTTGCCATTTCTTTCTCTAGATCATTTTACAGATGAGGAAACTGAGACAATCAGAGTTAAATGACTTACCCAGAGTCATACAGCTAGTAAGTGTCCCAGTCAAGATCTGAATTCATAAAAATGGGTCTTCCCAACTCTATGCCTGAGCTCAATCCACTGATCCACCTAACTGCTCCATATGCATAAGTACAAGTATGGAAAACATTTCCTAATTTTCTGCAGATGCTTTGTTAGCAAAATTAGTAACTATGCATTCATAATAAGATATGTTTCTAGCATTCATAATAAGATATGAGGAAAAAGTTTATTATTCAAATGGACTTTAGTGTTTCCAGCCATCACAATGTTGATTTTTTTTAAACTTTTAACTCAAGTTCTAGTATATGCAAATTTTCTTTCCTCCTATTCCTGGAAAGAAGCAGAGTTGGCAAATCCAGCCCAAAACAAAATTATATATGTTAAACAGTGGGAACAGCAGTGAGTGTGGATCAGGATTCCTGAACTTTAGTCTTAGCCCTGCCACTATCCATGTGATGTTAGGCAAATTGCTTAGCCTCTCTGGGCTTCAGTTTCTTCACCTGTAAAATGAGAGGAGAGGGTGCTAAGTACCTTCCAGCTGTGACAGTCAATGATTCTGTAGTTGTATAGAAGAGTACTTATAGACAGGCACAGATCTTTGGCAAAGATGGCAGTCATATTACTTAGACAGATTTCTTTCCTTGTGTGTTTCTGGCAACATTTTACAGCCACACATGCCTTTGGTGGTTTTGGTACCTTGGATACAAAGCCTTTGATGTGGAAGAGTCACATAGACGCTGTCTGGTTGCCATGGGTAACCAAAGCCCTTTTCCTATTTGACTCACCTTCAATTTTGAGGAGCATTCTCTAACTTCCTGACATTGCTTGTGGGTGTCTGAGAATCATCTCTGACTCTTGCTTTTATTTGTCCTCTAAAAGGAAAGAGTGAGAGAGTAATGAAAGATAGATTCATGGACCTTGCAACTTTGGAGGCAAAAATTATTAAAAATATAAATGTATTCTGATAAGAAAGAGAGACAGAATTCAATCATAACTTCTTGATCCTTATCTAGTTTAATAAATCTCCCCCCTTTAAATTATGGGCGATAAGAGTTTATCTCCTCTCTGCACGTGGAGCAGCCACCGTTCAGGGCATGCCTTTGTCTTTCCAAAGAGATTCTCTGAAATCTCAAGACTGAAAAACTTCTGGAAGCCTTTTGCAGTGTGTGTGTGTGTGTGTGTGTGTGTGTGTGTGTGTGTGTGTGTGTGTGTGTGTGAGAGAGAGAGAGAGAGAGAGAGAGAGAGACAGACAGAGAGACAGAGAGACAGAGACAGAGAGAGACAGAGACAGAGAGACAGAGAGAGAGACAGACAGAGACAGAGAAAGAGACAAAGAGAGAGAGACAAAGAGAGAGAGGTAAGAGATTTAAAGCCTTTTGCTGCTGTTCAGTCATTTCAGTCAAGTCCAATACTTCCTGATCCCATATGAGGTTTTCTTGGCAAGGATATTAGAGTAATTTGTCATTTCCTTCTCCCAGCTCATTTTTGCAGATGAAGAAACTGAGGCAAACAGGGTAAAGTGAGTTGCTAGTAAGTGTCTAAGATCAAATTTGAAATCAGCAAGATGAGTCTTCCTGACTCCAGACCCAGTGCTCTATTCACCCTACCACCTAGCTACCCTCATTTAAAGACAAGAGTAATGGAAAAGAATGTTCTCTAAAAGGTCCTTCCAAAGTCACTTTCTGGTTACATATGCCTGTTGCTTTCCAGGGCAGCTAGGGGGTACAATAGATAGAGTATCAGGCCTGGAGTCAGGAAGACTCATCTTTGTAAGTTCAAATTTGGTCTCAGATACTCACTAGCTGTATGACTCTGGGCAAATCACTTAACCCCTTGCCTCAGTGTCTTCATCTATAAAATAAACTGGAGAATAAAATGGCAAACCAATACAGAATATTTACCAAGAAAACCCCAAATGGAGTCACAAAGAATCAGACACAACTGGACAACAACAATAAAATTGCTGTGTCAGTCAGCAAGCATTTATCAAGGGCCTGTTGTAAGCTAAGTCCTGGGGTTATAAAGAAATGCAAAAACAAAAACAAACAAATAAACCAAAAACCCTTGTCCTTGCTCTCAAGGAGTTCACAGTCTAATGGAACAGATGACATGTAAGCAACTATGTACAAAAAGCTATGCACATAGGGGCGGCTAGGTGGCGCAGTGAGTAGAACGTCTGCCCTGGAGTCAGAAGGACCTGAGTTCGGATCCAGCCTCAGACAATGCATACACAACTAAAAACCTAGCCGTGTGGCCTTGGGCAAGTTACTTAACCCCAATTGCCCACCAAAAAAAAAAAGCTATGCACAGGATAAATTGGAGATAATCAATAAAGGAAAGCATTAAAGAGGATTCAGGAATATTTCTTATAGAAGATGAGAAGCCAGAGAGGTGAGAACACATAAGTGAGAAGAGAGAATATTCCAGGCATGGGAGACAGCCAGAAACAAATGTTCAGAGGTGAGAGACGGAGTTTCTTGTTCAGGAACAGCAAGGAAATTAATGTCGCAGGTCATAGTAGAGTATGTGGAGGGGAATGAGCTGTAAGAAGATTGAAAAGACAGGAAGGAGTCAGGATATAAAGGACTTTGAATACCAAATGGAAAATTTTCTATTTGATCTGGGAGATGACAGGGAGCCATTGGAGGTCATTGTATGGGGAGGGGTGACATGGTCAGGATTATGTTTTAGGAAGATCACTTTGACAGCTAAGCAGAGAATGGATTACAGGATGAAATAGAATTTTTTGAGGATGTGGGAGATAAGGCCATCTTTGTTGGGTGCAGGGAAGGAGACAGTAGACAGGAAGATATTGATGATAGCTTATTGAGGAGAAATGATAAAGGGGTAATCTGCTGGAGGATATATAATTGAGTGGGATCACTTATTCATGTAGAAGAGTTTTCCTTGCCATGTATAAGGGACACCTTGACCTAAGAGAGTGGTGAAGGAGGGAGAAAATGGGAGACTGCATCTGTATGATATGAGATGAGGAAGAGAGAATGAGAGGAAACTTGGTGAATGGCCTCCATTTTTTTCAGTAAAATAGGGAAAATAAAATAAAATAAAATAGAGGAAAAAATTCTCACCTGAGAGAGTGGGAATAGGAAGAGCTTTGGATGATTTGAGGAAAGGTGAAGAGAATTGGAAAAACCACTGTTGGTGCATTGGATATTGAGTTAAAGAGAAAGGTATAAAAGAATCACTTTTCAGCTATAATAGGAATGAATGCTATTAACATTCATATTTGGCAATATATTTAAATGTAAATTGATTATATCTGGTGGAGCATGCACTATGTTTACTGATTATTTCATGATAATTTGCAAATAAAGTACTTCAAAACCTCCACAAAAAAAAAAAAAATTGCCTTGCAGCAGAGAGGATCCAGTTGAGACTATGTAATACAAATTTATGGTGAATCCAGTCAGCACAAATTTGTATTTTTCTCCAGCTTTACTCAGCAGCATTGTGAATAAGGCAGCAGTTGGTGGCAGTAATCCAAGGTTGAGGGTTGAAAGGGCAAGATTAGTGATAGAATTAGGTGCAAGGGACACAAGAGAGGAAGCCAGCATAGAACTGAACTGGTCTGCCAAAAGATCATGATGGGGAAGGAAGGACAGTATAATCATTGTAGGGGTGATAGTCTGAGAAAGAACTGAGGGGTCAAGGGATTAGAAGTCACAGTAAGAATGAAGAACAGAGTTTGGGATTCCAAGATAGAGGGAGAAATGAAGTGGCAACAGACTGTTATCAGATAAGGTATCATAGCATAATTCATAAAATGCTGGTCTTGGAGTTAAGAAAATTTGAGTTCAAATCCTGCCTTCAATATCTTTAGTTACACAACACTGGGCAAGTAACTTGACCTCTTAAGACCTTCAAGTTCCCCATCTGTAAAATAATTATAATTATATTAGAAATTTTTAACAGGATTGTTTATAAGGATAAAATGAAATTATGTATATAAATGATGCTGCAAACTTTAAAGCAGTGTATAGATGTAAGATGCTGCCTCTTTTCAGATATAAGCAATTCTATTTGTGGAAACGGGACATATACAGTTCTGTAAGGACCTGAGAGAAAACAGCCAATGCTGGATCTTTCCAGGTTTCATTTCACCCTGTCAATACTTCACTTAGTGTCTGAATCAGTCAGGGATGTCTTTGTACCAAGTAAAGAGTTCTTCCAATTTCTTAATATATAATCTTAGAGTCACCTAATATCTCAGAGTTTACGTGACTTGCCCATATGTCTAGTCGCTGTCAAAGTCAGGATTTGGATGCAATTGTTTTTTTTCACTCCAATTCTTTCACTATGATCATCTAATAAAGTGCCAAAATAATTTATTGTTGGAGAAGGCTGCAAAGGTCCAGAACATTGAATGTTCTACTGGTTTCTGAAAATATAACCTTTTGGTAATAGAATCATCTCTCCAGAAATACATACATACATACATACATACATATATATATATACATATATATATATACATATATTCTTTTTGAAGGGGGAAGGTAGGACACACGGCTAGTTTTGTATTGATTGTCTGAGGCTGGATCTGAACTCAGGTCCTCCTGACTCCAGGGCTGGAGCTCTATTTACTGCTCTACTTAGCTGCCCTTCTGCAGAAATATTTTTTAATTAAACAAATGCTTTATTAACTTCTGGTTTACATCATTCATTTCCGCCAGATTTTGAGTTACAATTTTTCCCCGTTTTTCCCCTACCCACCATCCCAGAATAGCAGTCCCACAAGATATCCCTTTCTCCAATCTGCTCTCTCCCATATCTTCTCCCATACCCCCTTCGACTTTTCCATTAGAGGAAGGTGAATCTCTGTGCCCCAATGCCTGCACATTTTATCTCCCAATTACATGCAAAAGAGTATTGATAATTGTATTTATATATATATATTTGAAACATTTAATCTTAAGACCTCAAATTTCAGATCCATTCCCTTCCTCCCTTGCCACCCATTCCCTCTGGGGAGATAAGTAATTCAGTATGTGCTGTACATGTATAGCTATGCAAAATATTACCATAGTAGATATATTGGACAAGGCTGCTTAAAATTCCCTCCCACCCATCCCATCCACCATCTGGTCCATTCCCTACTTGATCCTGTCCCTCTTCTATAGTGGGTACTTCCAACCTCCCCTCCCCCCAAGAATGCCCTCCCATCCATCATCCTTCCTCTCATCCCCCTTCCCCCTATTCTGCTGCAGGTTGAGATATCCCATTTAGTATGTATGTCATTCTCTCCCTGAACCAAATTCAATGAGAATGTGGTTTTGCCTTTTGCCTTCCTATTCTTCCCCTCCCCTGCAGCCACTTCCCCTTGCTTCTTCTACATGAGATAGTTTACCCTACCCTGTCTCTCCCCATCTCCTCTTGCCACTTTCCTCTCTCACCTCATAATTTCACCCCTTAAGTATCATTCCTTCCCAACAAATTCAACCTATGCCCTCTATCCATGTATAACTATAAACATATATACATACATTCACATATGTATTCATATAACCATACACCCTTCTTCCATTATTTTCATACTGAGAAAGGTTTCATCAATCACAGTTATTGTTTTTCCATGTAGGAATGTAAATAGGTCAACTTTGATAAGTTCCTTTTGATTTCTTTTCCCTGATTACCTTCTCAGGCATCTCTTGCTTCTTGTGTCTGGATGTCAAATTTTCTATTCAACTCTGGTTTTTTCCTCAAGAATGCTTGAAAGTCTTCTATTCCACTGAATGAACATATTTTCCCCTGAAACAAAATACTCATTTTTGCTGGGTAGGTGACCCATGGGTTCATTCCCAGTTCTTTTGTCCTCTGGAATATCATATTCCATACCCTTCAATCCCTCAGCATAGAAGCTGCCAGGTCCTGTGCTACTCTGATTGTGTTTCCACAATATTGAAATTGTTTCTTCCTGGCTGCTTGTAGTATTTTCTCCTTGATCTGCGCATTCTGGAATCTGGCTATAATATTCCTGGGAGTTTTCTTTTTAGGATCTTTTTCAGGAGGTATTTGGTGGATTCTTTCAACCTCTATTTTGCCCTCTGGGTCTAAAACATCAGGGCAATTTTCCTTAAGAATTTCTTGAAGGGTTATTTCTAGGTTCTTTCTTTGATCATGGCTTTCAGGTAGTCCAATAAATTTAAATTGTCTCTCCTGGATCTCTTTTCCAGGTCAGTGGTTTTTCCCATGAGATATTTCACATTGCCTTCTATTCTTTCGTTTGTTTGGATCTGCTTAACAGCATCTTGATTTCTCATAAAGTCATTAGTTTCCATTTGCTCCAGTCTAACTCTGAAGGAATGAATCTCCTCAGTGACCCTTTGAGATACTTTTTCCATCTGGCAAAGTTGGCTTTTTAAGGCATTCTTCTCCTCATTGCCCTTTTGGGTCTCCTTTGCCATTTGAGTTAGTCTATTTTTTAAGATGTTGTTTTCCTCAGTCATGCTGTTGACTCTCATTTCATACTTTTCCTGCATCCTTCTCATTTCTCTTCCCAATTTTTCCTCCACTTCTCTTATTTGATTTTTAAAGTCCTTCTTAAGGTCCTCTATGGCTTGTAACCCACTCATATTTTCCTTTGGGGCTTTTGGAGCAGGATTTCTGACCTCACAGTCCTCCTCCTGTTCCCTGCTTAGATCCTCTTTGCCCCCAAAATAGGAGTCTACTGTTGCATTTTTTGTTTATTTTGTTTCCTTTGCCTTGACATGTTGCCACTTAATTACTTGACTTTTGGGCTTGTTGCCACAGTAGGACTATGCCACCAGACAGGGGAGCTATTGTCCCAAACATTGGGGTCTTCACAACTTTCTGGCAAGCTGGAAACCCACCCCAGACCACCCCTCCCCCCCCCAGATCACAATCCAGATCCAGGGAGGTTAAAGCAAGAGCGATTATCCCCCAACTGTTCACTGGATCTCCCTACAGTTTGCAGGCCAGGAGCTGGAGCTGCCACTAAAAACTGCAAAATGGCATGTCTCCTCAGAGGCTTCTAGCCCCCAGGGGAGGAAGCTGACTCGTTCCCCACATACAGGTCCCAAAGTCCATAGGGCACTAACCTCTCACTTTGTCCTAGGCATATCTGAGTTGATAATTCTGGAATCGCCACAGCTGCTGGTGTTCTGGGGTCCCTCCAGCCGGCTGCTGGCCTGGCCACCCTGGGGCTAAAACCGCTCAAGGGGACCTGGGCTCGGCTCTCTGAGTGCTGTGTGCTGTGCTGCCTGCTCCCAGAGCGCTGCACTGGTCCTTCCTGCAGGGCTGCTGGGCTGTACTCAGTGGGAGGTTAGCTTCTCTGTGTCGTTCTGTGGGTGCTGGGGCTCCAGAAGTTGTTCAGAGTCCCCTTTTACATAGTTGGAGGTGATCTCAGGGGAGAGTGCCTTGGACGCACTGTTTCTACTCCTCCATCTTGGCTGCAGAAATATTTTTAAAAGACTCTAATAATGCTTCTTCCTCTTATTTAATGTATCATGTAATTTACAGCAGTCAATAGAAAGGACCTTTCCATTTGACCTAAATGTGAATGCACAGTGTTCCTAACATGCCCCCTCCCATGCCTCTTGCTAAAGATAATATATGGTGGTGTTTCTAATATACAAGCAGTGATTGAAGAAGTTGAGGATATTTGGATTGGACAAGTGAAGACATGAGGGGAATAAACACTGGAAACATTGTCATGCAAGGGAAAAATTAGACATATTCTATGTCTAGCACCAGAGAGGAAAATTAGGACCAAATGGTATTACAAGGGAGAATTTGGGAATGAGAAAGAACTTTTTTTCATTCCCTGCTCTTATCATCTTCCCCCTTATTTTCCTGTAGGGTAAAATACTCAATTGAATGTGTATATTATTCCCTCCTTAAGTCAAATCCAATCAGAATAATATTGGCTCCTTCCCTTATACCTCCCTGCTCTTCTCCTCCATTATAACAGCTTTTTCTTGCCTCTTTTATGTGAGATAATTTGCCCTTTTCTATCTCTCCCTTTCTTCTTAAGAAAAATTTCTTAACAAGTATATCTGTTTGAAAATTGAAAAAGGAGGGATCAGGAGGTAGCAACCTCTCTCTAGATCATAGAACTTACAGTTAGTAGGGACCTCAAAGACAATCTGATGCAACTTCTCATTTTAGAGATATGGAAACAGAAACTCATAGAGTTGCTCAATTTCACATTGATAGCAGGCAAAGAATAGACTATATGATTCTAGCTCAACAGCTGTAAGGGACCTCAGAAGCTATGTTATAAACCCCTCATCTTATGTAAAAGGAACCTGAGCCCCAGATTGGTTGAATTGTCCATAATCATACAGATAGTAACCATCAGAGAAGGGACTACTACCAGACTCCACAATTTAATAACTCCACAACTAATACACTTTCCACTGTATCCCACTGCCCCCCAAATATCTAACACTTTTATGACTGGGAGTCTGTAAACAGATCCAGATGAACATTAGGGTTAATGTCAATGGGATTCATGTTTCAGCTAAGATGTACTACATAACATCATTATTTCCTTTGGAATCTTGGTTTTGAAAATTTTATAAAATAATTGAAGATAAAAAGCAGAAATATAGAATCATAAAATATGAAATTTGTAAATAATCTTACAGATTCTCTAGTTTCTAGAATAAATTCCTATTCAAGTATAAAATAAACCATTAATAATATTAATACAATAAATGCAATCCAAACACTGATTTTTAAAAAAAAGATAACTTAGCTTGGTTCTTTAGTGCATAAGGTAAATGACACCTAATCTTGCTGCATTATTTCACAATATTTCCATAGAAGCCTGCATATTCATTCATTGTTGGCAATATTATAAGTAATCAGGAAGGTGGCAGGGGCATGAAATCAAGATGGTAGAGTTGGAAACAGGACAGCTAAGTTCCCTTCCATAAAATTCTTCCAAACAGGTCTAAAAAAGTACCAGATTGAATTCTGATAAGGAAATCCAGAAAAAGTCCAAATGAATCCTTTGTCCAGACTTCATCAGCATAGGGAGACAGAAAGATCTGTCAATGCTGGGTGGTCCAGGGCTCAGGGAGAGGCTGTGTACCCAGGCAAAAGGAGGTTCCAGGCCTATACCATAGTACCACAAGACTCATACCAAGATATCTGAATGGGGATAAGTGTGAACTGGCAAATTTGTTGCATACTATATAGTTCTGGATAGTAGATCCAGAGGAGACCAAGAAGAAGAGCTGTATATAGAGGGAATTCCCAGGTAGGGGGTCTTGAGTGCTATACTAAAAGAGGATGAAGTTCAAAAGCATCTAGGTGTTATGTTTCAGAACTCAGGAGCAGAGCAGAGTTGTGGTTCTAGCATCTAGTTGAGCCTGCAGAGGAATAACCAGGGCAAAAATCCCAGACCAAAGGGGTATCTGTAATTTTATCACTCTGAACCAGCAGAACTTTCTAGCTAGCTGATAAGCAACTGAACTCAGCAGCAATCTATTGTTGCTTAGATCCAAACCCAAGGCAGGAACTTACAGCAGTCAGACAAGAGAGAAGCAATCAGGCCCTGAATCAGACTACTTTGGAAGCAGTGAAAGATTGCATTCTCTAGTTTGTCCCTGGAATAAAAAATACTCAATAACCCAAGAGAACAGCACTAGGTCCAAGTCAGACCTTCCCTGCAGAAGTGCCTGCAGAGACCAAACATAACACCAAATCTGAAATCTGAAAGTAAGCTAAAAAATGAGTAAACAAATAAAAAAGGCTCCAACCATAAAGAACTATTATGGTGGCATAAAAGCTCAAGACATAGACCTAGAAAAACAGAAAAATTCCAAAACATTTACAAGCAAAACCTCAGAGAAAAACACAGCTTGGACACAAAAGCAATTAGAATTCCTGGAAGAGATGAAGCAAGAGGTTTTTTTTAATTAAAAATATTTTCACAAATGAAATGAGAAGACTTGAAGGAAAAAAAGAAAAAGAAGTGAGAACTTTGGGGAAAATTGGAAAGACAATTAACAGTTTGACAGAAGTGGTGAAAACATTTTCCAAGCAACAAATTCCTTCAAAATTTGAATGGACCAAATAGAATTTGGTGACTCCGTGGTGCACTAAGAAAGATTAAAACAAAAAGAAAAGATTGAAAATATAGAAAAAAGGTGTGGTATTTCATAGCAAAAATCAACTGACCTGGAAAACTGAAGAGAGATAATTTAAGAATCACTGAAGTAGTTGAATTCCATGGTCATTCTATTTCAAGAAATCATAAAAGAAACCTGTCTAGATCTCTTAGAAGTAGAGAACAAAGTAGAAATAATAAGACTCCACCAGTTACCTCCTGAAAGATATCTCTAAATGAAAATTCCCAGAAGCATCATAACAAAAATCCCGAGCTTCCATGTCAAAGAAAAAATATGGTATAGAGCCAGAAAGAAAGAATTCAGGGACCAAGCAGTCACAGTCAAGCTCACCCATGATTTAGCATCCACCTCTGGTGACTTCAAAGTCATTTTAATGAATAAATGAACTTGGAATACAGTATTTCAGAAGACAATGTCTGTGGGTTTATATTCTGGAATAACTGAGTGTTTAATGTAAGAGGATAATACTTTTCTTGGATTATACATGTAAATATGTAGATACATATATCTGTACATATGCACATATAGATATATATGTATATGTATAGATATGTATTGCTATGTAGATGTAGCTATATGTATGTTTAAATATGTATATATATGCTTGTATATATGTGCGTGAATATGTATATGTATATGTGTATGTGTATGTATATGTATATGTATATGTATATGTATATGTATATGTATATGTATATGTATATGTATATGTATATGTATATGTATATGTGTATGTGTATGTGTATGTGTATGTGTATGTGTATGTGTATGTGTATGTGTATATGTGTGTGGAAAGCAGCTAGGTGACTCAGTGTATAAAGCACCAGGACTGAACTCCTCTTTCTGAGTTCAAATTTAGCTTCAGACACTTACTAACTGTGTCAATTTCTGTAAATGCCTTAGCCTCTGTTTGCCTTAATCTACTGGAAAAGGAAATGGAAAAGTATGTTGGCTAAGAAAACTCTGTAATGAAAGAGTTGGACACAACTGAACAACCAAAAGATATATGTATATATGTACATACATAGATATGCATGTGTATATGTGTGTATGTATTATTTATGTATATATACTACATATACATATATATGCAGATGCCATAGCAACTAGGTGGCCCAATGGATAAAGTGTCAGGCCTAGAGTCAGGAAGACTCATCTTCCTGAGTTCAAATCTGACCTCAGACACTTACTAGCTACATGACCCTGGATAAGTCATTTAATCTTGTTTGCCTCAATTCCCTCATCTGTAAAATGAACTGGAAAAGGAAATGGCAAACCATTCTAGCATCTCTGCCAAGAAAACCCCAAATAGGTCATGAAGAGTTGGACATGACTGAAATGACTAAACAAGAAAAAGTTATGTGTGTATACATAGATATGCATGTGTACATATGTATGTGTATTGTGCATGTATGTGTATACGTACATTTTATGTTATGTGTATAACCACATACTACTTGCAGGCTACAATAGTAGCCCAGAGGGAATTCTGCTGTGCTTTTATTACCCCTTTGAATTTTACCATGAGTACAGATTAATTCAGAAGGAGCTAGAGAAATCAGATTCTGAAACCCACTTCCAGAAATGAGATTGCTTCTAACATCACTGTAATAGAGAAGATACTGCAAGTGGAATTGTCCCATAGTCACATGCACTCTGTGTAATAGGAAGGAGATAATGGAAGAGGTAAAAGCACATGCTATCTGTGTTTATGATCATTTTTCCCATTCTTCACTTCTGGTTAGTTTCTTGTTAGTTTCAGTGAAATTGAACAACTAGATATTCCCCATATATGACATTCCATTCCCTTTTTGCTTCTCTTTCTGTGCTTAGTCCTCCATAGCTGGAGGGTACATTCTTCACCTCCACTCTCAGAATCTCTAGCTTATCAAAGAAAAACTTAGTTGGCACCTCGCACATGAGATTTTTACTTATTTCTCTCTTCCCCCTCAACCCTAAGTAAGTATTTTCTGTTACTTTGTAATTACATATCTGTGTGCATGGTGCATGCCTCTAGGAGAATAAAAGTTCTTAGGGAGGGAGTAGTGCTATTTCTTTCAGGCATCTGGTGGTATTGGATAGAGTATTTTACTTGGAGTCAAGAAGACCTAAGTTCAAATCCAGACTCAGGTACTGACTAGCTCTGTGACTCTGGGCAAAGTCACTTAATCTCTATTTACCTCAATTTCCTCAACTGTAAAATTCAGATAATAGCATCTACCTCCCAGGATAGTTTTGAGGATCAAATGAGATATTTATAAAAAGTGCTTGGTTCAACATTAGACACATAGTGGGCACTATATAAATGTTTTTTCCCTTCCCTTTAATTGTCTTTGTATGCCTAGCACCTGGCATAATACTAGGCACAAAGTACATGATTAATTAATTTTAGTCAAATTGTTGTTGAATATCACAAATGGATAATAGAGAATTGGAGTTAACTTTTTGAATCATTTCTTAGTCATTAATTGGCCTTATTACTTATACAGGGAAAATCTTCTCCATCCTTGCACTTTCTACTTTGGAAAGTTTTCAGAGGCCATAAAAGCTGCCTGTTCAGCAGTTCAGGCACAGGAAATATCATAGATCTTCTTGGAATAAGTACATAGGCGTAGAGGTTTTTCCGTTGATTTTTTTTTCTAATCTCCAGGTGATAAGACCCTATAGAAGCCTTTTGGGGTCCCAGCACTTTGTAGTACCTTCTCTCTGGGATTATTTGCCATTTATACTGTATATACCCTATATGTACAAGGTTATTTGGATGTGGCTTCTTCCATTAGAACATGAACTCCTTGTGGATAGGATCAATGGGGTTTTTTTTGCCTTTCTTTCTATCCACAGCTCTTAGAACAATGCCTGACAAAAAAGTAATCTCTTAATAAATTGCATGTTGATGAATTAGTTGGTGACTCAAGACAACCCATAACTCAGAGGAATGTATGATTAAGTTGAAGTATAGCACAATAATCACATTCCCATGTTAACACATTAGAGTGTGTCTCTTCTCTATTTTGAGGTTGTATCTGTATATAATAAACTGGTGAATGAATAAGTGATCTAGATTGGGGGCAGCTAGGTGGTGCAGTGCATAGAGCACTGGCATTGGAGTCAGGAGAACCTGATTTCAAATCCAGCCTCAGACACTTAACAATAACTATCCATGTGATCTTGGGCAAGTCACATAACCACAATTGCCCTGCCTTCCCTTCCCCAAAAAGCAAAAAAATAAAAAACAAAATAAAATAAAAGTGATCTAGATTGGTCATGAAGAAACATTTTTCTGTGTAACATGCTGTTGTTCCAATGTACAAAATATATATGTACATATATGTGTGCATATACATATACACACTGCAATGACTTACTAAAAGGATTTGTATTTTTTTCTCTAGAGCTCTTTAAAAATTGAATAGATTAAAGATTAATCCTTCTTGAAAACAGAAGGATAAATCCTCTTATGGTCCCTTACAGACCTAAGGTTATAATATGACTTGGAACATCAGATGAGTGGTTATTTAGCTAAGCTAAAAGAAAATTTAAAGCTACTGGGGGGGGGGGGTGGAGTTGAGATGGCGGAGTAGAAACAGCTCTTCCACACAGCTCCGGCTCCCATAATTTCCAAATTCATGTAAAAGGGGACTCTAAACAACCTCCAGAGCTTCAGAACACACAAAATGACACAGAGAAGTTAACCTCCCACTGAGGACTGCACAGCAGCCCCGGAGGGAGCTGCCAGCACAGCACTCTGGCAGCTGAGCCCAGGTCCACATGAGTCAGAGGTTTTAGTCCCAGGGCGGCCAGACCAGCAGCTGGCTGGAGGGACCCCAGAACACCAGCAGCTGTGGCATTTCCAGATTTACCAACACAAAAATGCCTAGGACAAAGTGAGAGGTCTGTGCCCTATGGACTTTGGGACTGGTTGGGAGAGCACATGGCCTCTTTTCCCTGGGGGTGAGAAGCCACAGAGAAGCTTCAGCACAGCCGTCGCCATGTTGCAGCTTCAGCTCCTGGCCTGTGAACTGTAGGGGGGATCGGTTGATCAGTCTTGGGGGGGGGGGGGCGTGTAATTGCTCTTGCTTTAACCTTCTTGGATCTGGATTGCAGTCTGGGGTGGAGGTCTTGTGGTGTGTGACCAGCTTGCTAGAGCATGTGGAGGCTTCAGAGAGGGAACCCAACTAATGCCTCCAGGAGTTGAGACCTCCCCAGCGTTTGGGACAGAAGCTCCCCTGGCTGGTGGCAGAGTCCTACTGTGGCAACAAGTCCAAAAGTCAAGTAACTGAGTGGCAACATGTCTAGGCAAAGGAAACAAAATAAGAAGAAAAATTCAACATTACACTCCTATTTGGGGGGCAAAGAGGATCAAAGCCTGGAACAGGAGGAGGACTGGGAGATCAGAACTCCTGCACCAAAAGCCCCAAATGAAAATACAAGCTAGTTCCAGGCCATAGAGGACCTTAAGAAGCAGATAAGAGAAGTGGGGGGAAAATTGGGAAGAGAAATGAGAAAGGTGCAAGAAAATTATGAAATGAGAGTCAACAGCCTTACTGAGGAAAATAACACCTTAAAAACCAGACTAACTCAAATGGCAAAGGAGGCCCAAAAGGGCAATGAGGAGAAGAATGCCTTAAAAAGCCGACTTTGCCAGATGGAAAAAGTATCTCAAAAGCTCACTGAGGAGAATCATTCCTTCAGAATTAGACTGGAGCAAATGGAAGCTAGTAACTTTATGAGAAATCAAGATGCTGTTAAGCAGATCCAAACAAATGAAAGAATAGAAGGCAATGTGAAATATCTCATGGGAAAAACCATTGACCTGGAAAATAGATCCAGGAGATATAATTAAAAATTATTGGACTACCTGAAAGCCATGATTAAAAACAAAAACAAACCTAGAAATCATCCTTCAAGAAATTCTTCAGGAAAATTGCCCTGATGTTTTAGAACCAGAGGGTAAAATATAGGTTGAAAGAATCCACCAAACACCTCCTGAAAAAGATCCCAAAAAGAAAACTCCTAGGAATATTATAGCCAGGTTCCAGAATTCCCAGATCAAAGAGAAAATATTATAAGCAGCCAGGAAGAAACAATTTGAATACTGTGGAAACACAATCAGGATAGCACAGGATCTGGCAGCTTCTACACTGAGGGATCCAAGGGCTAGGAATATGATATTCCACAGGGCAAAGGACCTGGGATTAAAACCAAGAATCGCTTTAAAACTGAGTATCATGTTTCAGGGGAAAATATGGTCATTCAGTGGAATAGAGTACTTTCAAGCATTCTTGATGAAAAAAACAGAGTTGAATAGAAAATGTGACATTCAGATGCAAGAAGCAAGAGATGCTTGAGAAGGTAAACAGGGAAAAGAAATCATAAGGAACTTATCAAAGTTGAACTATATACTTTCCTACATGGAAAAACAATAACTGTAACTGATGAAACTTTTCTCAGTATGAAAATAGTTGAAGAAGGGTATAAGGGCATATGAATACATATGTGAATGTGTGTATATACATTTACAGGTATACATAGATAGGACACAGGTTGAATTTAATAGGAAGGGATGATACTTAAAAGGTAACATTAAGAAGTGAGAGAGGAATATAATGAGAGGAGATGGGGAGAGACTGAATGGGGTAAACTGTCTCATATAAAAAAGGCAAGGGAAAATGGTTACAAGTGTGGGCAGGAATAGGAAGACAAAAAGGCAAAACCTTGTTCTCATGGAATTTGGCTCAGGGAGAGAATGACATACATACTAAATAGAATATCTCACCCTACAGGAGAGTAGGGAAGGAGGAGGTCAGAGGGGGGATGATGGAAGGGAGCTCAGGAGGGAAGGGGGGGAGGGAAGTTGGAAGCACCCACTTGTGAAAAGGGACAGGATCAAAGTAGGGAATAGACGAAGTGGGAGATGGGATAGGAGGGAGGGAAATATAGTTAGTCTTTTACAATATATCCACTATGGTAATGTTTTGCATAGCTACATATGCACAACATATACTGAATTGCTTATCTTCCCAGTAAGGGTGGGTGACAAGGGAGGAAGGGAATGAATCTGGAATTCAAGGTTTTAAAATCAAATGTGTAAAAATATATAAATAATAATATTAATACTCTTTTATATATATAGTTGGGAAATAAGATATACAGGCATTGGGGCACAGAGATTCACCTTGCCCTACTGAAAAAGTCAAAGGGGGTATGGGAGAAGTTATGGGAGAGAGCAGATTTGATCAGCGGATATCCTATGGGACTGCTATTCTGGGGTGGGAGGTAGGGAAAAAATGGGGAGAAAATTGTAACTCAAAATCTGGCAGAAATGAACTATGTAAACCAGAATTTAATAAAGCATTTGGGGGAAACAAAAGAAACCTTAAATACAAATTTACTTACAATAAGGAAATCAGGACACCCGACATGGTTATCTTGTAATTTTGCTAATGAAGATACTTTCTTTCCTTCCTTTCACAAGGAAGTCCATGAAAGTTCACTTCAAAGGTGGAACCACACATCCTTGACAATCACCAGGGAACTGTTAACATAACCTCTGCTTGTTTTCTATTATTCTTGTAATACAAGTATACTTGGAAGGAGAAGAAACATGTAATTGTCAACTCATTTGTGGAAAATGCAAATGGTTGAATGAGAACTGAGAATTTAAATGGAAGATCCCCTCCTTCCTTCTGTCTGAACTTTGTAGTGGTCTTCTGATACAATCCTGAAAGATGAGCTAAGAAGGAAAATAATTATCTTCCAGGGAAATTTTCTCCCAAACTTCAAAGGTCACTAGAGATAATCTGCCATAAAACCACTCTTTTCTGAGAATTTGTATGGCACACATCCAAGGTTGATCAATAGAAATTAACATCTTCATGTATACAGATAAGTATTCTCTTCATCTAAATCTGATGATCTTAGTGAAAATACATTAGCATGCTTTCAGTGCCTGAGGCACAATTTTACTAATCCAACCAATCTTCATATTTCTTTCAGTTCTGCTCTCTTTTCACAAATTATTATGATCAAATGCAGATATCAGAGTTCACAGATACTGCTCAGAATCATAGTAGTCACAATTATTGAGCAATTTTGGATGAAATTTCCACAAATAATTATTTTATGATTTCCAATAGGAACTTCCATGCAAGTAAACACATCTCATTATTATTCCATCTTCATGTTTATTAAAATAACCCATGGCATAACTTCTGAAGAATTTTCATAGGAAGAATGCACTGAAATATAGTGGAAAATGATCACTAATGGGGGAGAGAGTAATCAA
This sequence comes from Gymnobelideus leadbeateri, assembly GCA_011680675.1. Lineage (NCBI taxonomy): Eukaryota > Metazoa > Chordata > Mammalia > Diprotodontia > Petauridae > Gymnobelideus > Gymnobelideus leadbeateri. The sequence goes on from WOXC01002293.1 coordinate 53,493, forward strand.
TTACTCCCAAGAAGAAATTCTTTTATTTTAATCACTTTATAAAAAGAGGACATCTTTGTTCTGAATTCTATATTTTGTCTATTTATTTTTTTCTAAAAAGATCTATGATTCCAAAAAATCATAATTACAAAGACTGTGGATGTTATATGGAGTTTATGAAAAATAATCTTTACCTGTAAGGAAACTGAGGAACAATAAGCATGCATTTTTGTAAGAGTAAATACAAAAGGGGTAAGAAAATGATTTTTAGGAGAGGCTGTTCAAAATCCAGAATATTGGACTAAAAGTTTTGTGAACCATTTTCTTTCACCCTGGTATTTAGGAAAAGAAACTCAACTTGTGGGTTTCTCTGGAAATGTTCATGCCTCTTAAATGTTTCCTTAGAAATTATCTTTTATGCCATATTTAGGAGACATGACTACAGAGTAAGAAAGACAAGGTTCCAGAGAAGTTCTCATAAAGAGTTCCTTTCTGAGATTTTTGTTTTTGATTTTTTTAAATAACATAGTGGTGTTGAATTTGCCTATAGGGGTCATCCCATGGAACATGGTCAGAATTGTCATTCCTGGATCTGGTCAACCACTTATGAGCTCTGGGGTCTACTTTCAGTCATGGCTTATACTTGTACATGATGCTGAGTAACCTTATTAACTGCAGAGTTCAAGAGTTGATGATTTCGTGATATGTAAAGGTAGCAATCTCTCCCTCAGATTAGCTATTTCTTTCTTGTGAATTATGCCAGGACTATCTTGAACTGTTTCAGGAAGGGCTGTGAGGTAGCTTGCCTTAACCTCATCCAGGGCTCCATAAAATTATCATTACATGGCACCCAATTTACACCTCCTGCCTCAGCAAGTGTGAGTGATATCAGGCTATTTCTGTTACATTTGTTCCTTCCTAATAGGCAAATGAATATTTATCCCCAGATAGAAATATCTTGATTTGGATGTTACGTTATGAATTTTAACAGTTCAGAGGTCCTGGTTCACAGCAGGTCAGAGATGAATGGTAACAAGAAAGAAGTTCCTAGAAACCTCTATAGTAACTCTTGGGGTTCCATCAATTGTTTGAGTTTTGTGTTTAATATTTATTTTCTGTGTAGAAAAAAATAACTGTCCTATACCTGATTCATTCTATTCCTCACTTTTATGGAAACCTTAGAATCCAGTCATAATCTAAGCTTTAAACAATTTGTCCCTTGGCCACTGGGTAGAGAAGTTTAGGGAAATGAGTATAAGAGCAGGGTGCCTAGCCCCACCCTACACCCTCATTACAGGTCACATTTCCAGTACTGAACTTATCCTAAAATACATACCTAGGCATAAAATAAGAAACAAGTACAGTACCCCCAGCCCCTACAGACTCCATAAGAGATTTGTTAATGTTTGAATAGCAAACATTGCCAAAGGAAAAGATGTGAACCACATTTTGCTTTCTTCTGTGGAAATGTGTTTCACCTTTCTCTCTTTAACTAAATAACCAGGGCAAAGATTCCCAAAGTTCTTTTCCATGGGAATGTAAGCAAGAGAGAAAACTGGAAATGTCTTTTTTTCAGAAGAGTTGTGTCAACTAGTAGGATTGCTGGGTCAAAGGTTAAAAACACTGTACAGTAACTTTCTGAAAAATTTCCAAATTGTTTTCCAGAATGCTTAAAGCAATTCATAGTGCCACTAGCAATGCATTATGATGATGTAATATGACAGTTTCTGAGATGGAGCTAAAACAGTCTTCAGAAGAAAGAGGCATAACCGCAAAATTGTACATTAATAACACAGAAAATGAGAGGATTAACTGAATAGGTAATATTAAAATTAGAAAACCAGCCCACAAACCAACCCAAAACAGGCATAAAGGAGGAAAATTTCAAAATGAGAAGAGAAATAAACAAATTAGAAAACAAAATGTCTATAGAATTGATCAACAAAACTAAAGACTGGTTCTTTGAAAAGACTAACAAAAAATGAGCTCAAATCAGGCCTCAGCCACTTACTAGCCAACCCTGTGCAAGTCACTTAATTCCAATTGCCTCCCCCCACCAAAAAAAAATTGACAAGCTTTAGATGATCTAAATAAAAAAAAATGGAGGGGGCGGCTAGGTAGCACAGTGAATAGAGCACTGTCCCTGGAGTCAGGAGGACCTGAGTTCAAATATGACCTCACACACTTAACATGAAAACCAGCTGTATGACCTTGGGCAAGTCATTTAACACCAAACTGCCCTACCTTCCCTCCTCCGTTAAGAAAAAAAAAGAGGGAAATAGAAATAACAATAAAAAATGAATGAGGTGAAATCATAATGAACCGATGAAATGAAAAAGAAATACCAGAACCTATAATACACAGTTATATGCCAATATAAGCTGAGGGTTTAAAAGAAACAAAGAATTAATATAAATATAAAATAGTGAAAAGAAAAGTCTTAGAGAAATGAATTGAATTAGTTATAAATAAGCTACCAAGGAGGGGAGGGAAACCCTGCTTGCCAAAATGGATTATAGGGATAATTCTATCAAGCTTTTAAAGAACAATGTGTAAATACTACGCAATTTTTAAATCAAAAATAGAGAAAGATTTCTAAAATAGTATTGTTATATGAATGTCCTAATGCCTAAAGAAGGAAAAGGTAAAGCAAAGAAAGAGAACTATATATCACAATAATTAATGATAATTGAATATCATATTTTAAATAAAATTCTGGCAAAAATTATTCACCATGATCAACTTGTAATTACACCAGGGACACAAGGATGTTTCAACATTTGGACAACAATTAACATAATTAACCTTTTTAAAAACAAAAACATCCAAGTCCATGTGATCACCTGAAGTGTTTTTGATATGGAGACAAAAGAGAGACATCCCTTTCCTCTGAAGGAACTTATGTTCTAATGGGGGAAACATGTACACATGTTTATATAGAATGAATGTTGGCATTGAGATGAAGACCCTAAAAGACGTGGGGATCAAAAAAGCCTTCAGAAAAAAGGTCTGAATTTTGAAGGGAACAAGGATTATAAGAGGCTGCTGTAAGAAGAGAAAGAATTCTAGGCACATAGATGGGAACATTCATTATATATGCCAAATACTGGGTAGTCTAGTATGACTGGAAGCCAATGTGAGGATGGGAACAGTGTCAGATTAAAGGTTGTAAGGGATCATGTAATTAATGAACTCTAAATGTCAAAGAGAGAAGTTTATACTTGACCCTTGATGCAACTGGGAACTCCTGGAGTTTGAGTAGGAGGGTGTCATGATCAGACCTGTATCTAAAGGAAATAATTTTGGCAGCTGTGTGGAGGGAGGATTGGAATGGAGAAGAGCTTGATGTTGTGATATCAAATGAGAGACTGTTTTTATTTTTTAAAGGCCTTTAATTTATTTATTTTTAGTTTTCAACATTCATTTCCACAAGAATTTGAGTTCCAAATTTTCTCCCATCTCTCCCCTACCCCCCATCCCAACACGGCAAGCATACTGCTTACCTCTTCTGCCAGTCTGCCTTCTCTTATATTCCCCTCTGTCTCCCCTTAGCCCCTTCTCCCTTAGTTTCTGGTAGGGCAAGATGGATTTCTATACCCCAGTGCCTATATATCTTGTTTTCCAGTTGCATGTAAAAACAA
>WOXC01002294.1:0-108976 GCA_011680675.1 Gymnobelideus leadbeateri
TGCTTAAGTTTTCACCCATTGAAACCAATGTAGGCAGGTATAAAGCACTTTTGCTAACAGAGTAAAAGCAAACCTTCAGCAGTCTGACTTTAGATGTTGAGGGTTGAAGGAACTGTGTAGAACAGTGATTAGAATTCTAGCAATACGTAACTGAACGAAGCAATACCGACTGAGTTGGCCACCCTTGCCTTAGAGAATCAGTTGTATTTGAGAAGGTCCAGGTGAGTGGGGAGTACAGGGAAGAATGAGACATTTCAGACCTGGCGAGAGCAAAAGCAGGAAGGCAGGGAAGGTCCGGATGCATACAGGGCTGGTAAATAATTCAATTTGGCTGGAGAACAGCACACGAGCAGCAGAGCTGTATGAGATAAGGCTAGAAGGTGAGGATGCTACCAGGTTGGGGAAGGAGGAATGGCTTACATGCCAGGCTAAGGATTTTGTACTTTTTTTGAGAGAGCTATGGAAGGGTTATAAGCAGGAGAGGCACTACATGATTCAGTGAAAGGAACCCTACATTTGGAATCATATGAAACCTGGATTCAAATACTTTCTCTGACTGTTATCATCTATGTGCCCTCAGGGAAGTTGTCTCCAGGCCTCAGATTCCTTATCTGTAAAATGAGGCGGGTAGATTCACAAGCCGGCCTTTAAGATTCCTTTCAGCTCTGGGTTCTTGGTCCTAAAAGAATAACAAAATCAGATCTGGACATAAGGAAAAAGGTCAATTGATGATGGTACAGTGGGAAAAGTCCTGACTTTGGAGGCAGAGGAGTTAGGTTCAAGCTCTGCCTCTGAAGTTGACTACTGCTGTGACCTTGGGCAAATCACAGCCTCCCAGGGCCCCATTTTCCTCCTGTGTAAAACAGGGAGTTGTAATAAATGACCCCTGAGGTCCCTTCTACTGCTAGATTTGTGATTCTATAAATCAATCAACAAGCATTTATTTAGTGCCTACTATATGCTGGACATAAATATGAAGAATGAAACAATGTCTTCCTCAAGGATTTACATTCGAACATGTCAGATAACAATATGAGAGATATATTTAGAGAAGGAAAGATTTAAGAAGGGGGACACCAGAATAGAAGTTGTTCAAGTTCTGGAATGCCAGCTAGTGTTTGAGAATACAGTTGGCCACCTTCAGCCCAGTGAGGGGCACGAATGAATGAAAGAGCAGCATTTATGAAGAGCTTATGATGTGCAAAGCGCAAAATAGAAAAGCAAGACAATCCCTGCTCACATATGGAGATCTCAGTTGCAGGTCCATAAGTAGCATGGCAGAGTAGATGGGACTGAATCTGATGTGTTGTTACCACTGATAAAATCAATGTCTGCATCTGATTTTGAACCACTCGACAGAGCCAGGGACTTTGGGGTCAAGAGCTTTCTTCTCTGGGTTTTTGGTACCTGTGGCTGCTAAGATGCTGGGCTTCAACACCTGCAGAAGGAAACTCTGCTTGGATCTTCCAGGAGGCGTTTCCTGGGGTGATGGTTGCTGGGGCTGGCTTGGTGGCCTGGCCTCTTAGCCTCAGGATCTTGGGCTGGCTCTCTCAGGATCTGAGGGAAGGGAGAGGTTGAGGTGATGGCAGTGGCACACACCACCTCCCTCTACTCTGTCCTTCAGCTCGGCTGGCCTGCCTTGGGCATGATTGGTACTGGATTCACCATGAAGAATCATTGCTTTGAATCACTGAGTGAAGTAAATTGTCCTGGGCAGCTAGCCACTTCCCCACTGGTCTCTGCTCCTCTTCCTGTCTTGATTCCCCCTCACTCTTGACTCCTCCCTTGTGAATCCCTGCCTGCTTTCCTGATTAGCCCCTGGATTTGTTACCTTTCAGCATTTGGACTTTTCGGCCTTGGATTTTGCTATTTGCCATTTTGGCTCTCTCCCCTTCCTGTCTCCCTCTGGCTTTGAAATGGCCTGGGGTTGGTCAGGCTTTATTGCCAAGGCCTTGTTTGCTCTCTCAAAGACTGCCCTGCTAATCTCCTGCTAATCCCCAAGCCTGGGGAAGCCAATGGCCTCCCTTTTCAAACTCCTCTGAGCCTGCATTGGCCAAGCCAGTTGCTGGAGTAAGGGAACTTGGGCAGCTGGTGGTGGAGCTGGAGGCTCTGAATGTCACTCTCCAGGAGCAATTACACCAAGCCACAGTGAGGTGGGAATCATGGCCTTGCAAGATGAAAATGAAGACCATGAGAAGCTGTGGAGTCAGCCTTCTACCCACCAGCCACATGTACAGTGACTTTGCCACACTGGTTCAACAAGTGGCCAGAATTTTCTTACACAAACAAGGGCCTTCGGGAACTATGGGGACTTGCTATAAAACAAGAGTAAACAAGGAAAGAGGATCTCTGTGACATCTCAACTCACTAGCTGGGCTTCCCCCTGCTTCCTGGGGAATACTGCCCCCATTGGACAATGTTGAAGAGTACCTCTCTCCAAGGGCTCTAGAAGAATTCTGCAGGAGGACCTCAACATCAGAGGGTCTGGGTTTTTTAGTCACATTCTTGGCCTGATTACAAATTGATTTCCATAATGACCGGGCTGATTCATAAATTTTAGATGATTTTTTAAAAAAATGATTTATTGATGTTCCTTTTCTACATCACTATTTCTTCTTGTTCACTCCCAAACACTGCCTTAAAACAAATAGCATAATCAAGAAAAGCAAGCCAACACATGCATGCACCATTCTGCACTTAGGGGCCACCACTTCACTGCACATCCCTTCTACCATTCGTCCATCCTCAGCTTCAATGCACTGATCTGAGTTCTAAAGGCTCTCCGTGTTAGTTTTTAATGATCAGGCTCATTCTGTACATTGCCGTCCTGGTTCTGCTCACTTCATTCTGCACTAGTTCACACAGATCTGTCTGGAGACTTTGGATGAGCCATTTAGTCAAAAGGAGCCCTCTGACAGGTCTGATACTTTGGGCAGATGTGGCTCTGACAGAGAACACCAGCTCCTTCAAAACCCTCAGTCAAGATTTGCTTTGAAATTAATCTGCCTTCATGGATCAGCTTCTGACAGGAAAGGTGGGTCTCACTCAGAATACATTTTCCCCAGTAGAGAGGTCCATGGTCCTACCAGCATCCATCAGACAGTGTTCACCCATGGAGCTGTGTGTCTCTTCTCAGGTCCTAGACTAACAAAGCCCCTCTGATACCTTACAAGTTCATTTTCTAGTATTGCAAGTCTGAGTGAGAGGGAGCTAATCGAGGATGAGGGAGGGGAACCATCTCAAATCAGTTCTTGTGACCCAGTCGGGGCAGATCTTGCCCTAGAAGGAAGAGAGGATTAGACAGAAGCAGCTAAACTGACTAAATGAATCCACAAACACAGGGATTTGTACCCACACGTAGGAGAAACCTTTTGTAACTTACTCATAATTTGTTGTATTAATAAACAACTGGGGGATTACTTATACTATATTGGTATTCATAGGAATGAATTCAACTCCTTTTGCTTTCTTATTATAAATCATCACACCCCCAACTGCAATCGCCTATAGCTCTAGATACGCCTGGCATTCCTGGAGCTACACTTGTGTAGCCTTGCCTCTCAGGCATTAGAAAGAAAACCTGCATGGGTGACCAGTGAAGCTGACCAGCACATGTATAATAGTATCCTTTTGATTTGTGTTTGCAAATAATCAGCCAACCCTGTGTGTTTTATACATATAATCTAATTCAATTCCCACAACAGTTCTGTTAAGTCAATAGTGAACATTATTATAATCTATATTTTACAAGACAGAGCAACTGAGCCTCAGAGAGGTTAAGTGACTTTCCCAAAGTCACGTGGTTAGAAAATGGCAGGGTCAGAATTCAGACAAGAGATTTTTGATTCCAAGTCCAGCCTTCAGGGTTATCACAGCCCAGAAGGTATTACCAAAAGCATCAATTTGTTTAGGGATTTTTGTCACTTCAAATTGATCACAATTACAAATTAATTACAGGTACAATTACAAATATGGGAGAAAAATGTATCTCTAAAGAAGACTATAAGACCTAAGTAGTTAGTAAAAGAACCTTCTTCTCTAAAATATACCAAGAATTGAGTCAAATCTATAAGAACACAAGTTATTCCCCAATTGATAAATGGTCAAAGGATATGAACAGGTAGTTTTCATAGAAAGAAATTAAAGATAACTATAAGCATATGAAAAAATGCTCTAAATCACTATTGACTAGAGAAATGCAAATCAAAACAACTCTGAGGTACCACAGCTTACCAGTCAGATTGGCTAAGATGACAAAACAGGAAAATGACGAATGCTGGAGAGGATATGGACAAATTCGAACGCTAATGCATTGCTGGTGGAGTTGTGAACTGATCCAACCATTCTGGAGAGCAATCTGGAATTATGCCCAAAGGATTATAAATAATTTCATACCCTTTGACCCAGCAATACCACTCCTAGGGTTGTATCCCAAAGAGATCATAGAAGTGGGAGGAAGACCCATATATACAAAAATATTTGTAGCAGCTCTTTTTGTGGTGGCAAAGAACCGGAAATTAAGGGGGTGCCCATCAATTGGAAATGGCTGAACAAGTTGTGGTATATGAATGTAATGGAATACTATTGTGCTATAAGAAATGAGGAGCAGACGGACTTCATATTTACCTGGAGAGGCTTAGATGAACTGATGCTGAGTGAGAAGAGTAGAGCCAGGAGAAATTTGTACACAATTATAGACATAATGTATGTTTGACAACCAACTTTGATAGACTGGACTCTTCTCAGCAACGCAGGGTTATAAGTCAATGCCAAAAGACTCATGATGGAGAGAGATGTCTACATTGAGACAAAGAACTAGAAAGAACTGAGTCTGAATCCAGATTGAAGCAAACTACCCGCTCTCTTTCTTTTTCTTGTTTGGTTTTGTTTCCTCTTTCCCACTGTTCATTCCATTTGATATAATCCTTCTTTATAACCTGACTAATGTCTAATGTGAAAGTATTTGCAGTTCCTATACTTGATTGTATGCTGTCATTGGGGGGCGGGGAAGGGAAGGGAGGGAGAGAACATTTGAAACTCAATGAATTGTGGAACTGAATCTTGTAAACTAAAAGTAAACAAACAAATTAATAAAGACCAAAAAATTTAAAAAAAAAAGAATCTTCTTCAGTTCTGTGGCATTCAGTTCCATACAAACTGGATATAATTATCAGAAAAAATAAATGAAAACGCAGGGAATGCCAGGGGAATTGTGGGGATATAGTAAGAAGCAAGAGAGAGGATGGAATTGAGGGTGTGTGTATCTATCAGTGTCTGTGTGTGTCTGTGTAGGCACAGGCAGAGGTTAGGCTAGAAAGATAGCAGGTGAAGCCAGAAAAGCCCTAAGTGCTGGCATCTCTCTTCCATGCCCAGGCTGTCTGAGTCCGTCACACTTCAGCCAGAACAGCCCTAGTCCAGGGGTGGGGAACCTGTGGCCTTGAGGCCATACATAGCCCTCAAGGTTGTTAAGTGTGGCAGCTTCAAGGCCACAGGTTCCCACCCCAGAACTAGGGTTCATACCGCCGACGTTTGTAAAACAAAGTTCTTTACCAATGCCCTTGTAGAACTGTGCTGGCCTGCTGACTGAGGGAAGAGGAAGAATTCCCGAGAGATTTGGGGTCACTGAAAGCACTATTCAGCTCCCCAGTCTGATGCAGTCTGCCCTCATCCTCCTGCTTACTTCTGCCGTTCAGATATTAGAAGGAAATAATTCAATTAGGTTGCTTTCGTCCAAACAGCAGACACACGCTTGGGGTTAGGGATGTTGGGCAGTCTCTCTTTGTTTCTATGCATGTGTTTCCCCCGTATTGCCCTGGGGAATCCGGCATGGTGGGCTGTGTGACCATGTGGTCCAAGGCCTTGGGCATGGAGAACAACCAGGAGATCTGACTGTGATGAATCTGTGTGACAAGATTATTGAAAAGCCGAACCCTTGACAACACTTTCGGAGTCATTCCCTCTCTCTTAGGCCCTGCCTGGGTCAGAGGTCAGGAGACCCTGTCGTTAATGACATAGGAAATTTAACAAGGCTGGACAAAGTGTGTAAGTAGGGGGGAAAGGCGGATGGCCATCATTTTAATTTTTACTAGGCAGGTAGTCCCAGACCTACACATGATCATTCTTCTTCTACGCTGCCCCCATCGTCCATCATCAGCATCCTAGGAATACACATGGCCCTTGGAGCTGCTTTCAAAGCATCTTGGATTCAGAAGAGAAAAGGACGAGCTCATGAGAGTCAGCAACGGCTGAACTGAACTCTAACCCAGGCTGAACTGCAAGGAGGGCCAGTCTGCAGCAAGTAACTGTGCTCTCCTCAAAACTGCCTCCTTCCCCACCACTGCCTGAAACTTTCCATTTAATTTTGCCAGAATTCTCCGCTCTTCTAATTAAAGATTTATTCAGGTTAAATAGCATTATACCTAATGTCCATATTTAAATGAATATATAGGATCATAGTCTCAAAAATGTAGAGCTAGAAGGGCCCTTAGAGACCATAGAATTTAATCCCTTCATTTAACAGATGAGGAAACTGAGGCATGTAGAGGTTAAATGACTTGGCCAGTGTCAGAGAGCTAGTGTGTGTCTGAGGCAGAATTTGAATCCATTTCTTCCTGACTCTAAATCCAGTCCTCTATCTACTACGCCAGATATATCTGAAAAAGTCAGCCAGATAGCGCAGGGGATAAAGCGATGGGCCTAATTTCAAACCCTGCCTCAGACACTTACTCTGAATGACCTTGGGCAAGTCACTTAATCTGTTTGCCTCAGTTTCCTCATCTGTAGAAGTAGATAATAATAGCACCTACCTCCCAGGGATTTTCAGAGGAACAAATGAGGTATTTGTAAAGTGGCACATAATGGATGCTATACAAATGCTATTACTGTTGTCAACATTATCATCATCATTGACAAGGTATATTTAGATACATAATCTCATAAATTGTAACCTCATAGGTTAGTCAAGTTAATGGGGTGTAAGATCTTCCCCCACCCATTAATAGGCCTCATGTGGAGCCAATCAAGGGAAGCTTGTTTGGGGGACGATTGCTTGTAGGAAGGCTTTCACACCTTTTGCTAATTTCTAGTTAGGCACTGAGTCAGGAGGGCCACATGCAGCCTTCTGGCTCTGAGAAGTGTATACATACTCTGAGTTGGTATTTTGCTTTGGGGGTTCACTTATGAGAAGGATCTTGTGATTCTCTAGTCAAGATTCTGAGTGGCCACATGTTCAGAGCTCCCTGACTGCTCAGATGTAAAGGCTCTCTTGATCTAGTTGATTTAGGCAATCAGAGCCCTATCTGTTGGTCTTTATTTCTCAGCTTGTATTTTCTCTGAAGTTCAGGGTGCTGATTTCCCCTTGAACTAGTGAATGTAATTTTAAAAATTGTTGAACTCTTAAACAACTACCTTTCCTCGTAAAGCAGACCTAAGAACCTGTCCTAGCAGCCATCCTGGGGATGCCAGTGGGGTCACCGCTATATAGGTATAAGTAATTCCTCTGTCAGTCTAAACTGTAATCATGAAGATATTGTTCATGATTATTCATGGTATTGATCATGAAGCCTTTGTGCCAACTGCTATCTACTATAAGCATTTGTAAGTATTTGTCAGGTGTGCCAAGCTCTGGGGATACAAGGATAAGGAGAAATTAAAAAAAGAAACTGTTAAGAGCCTCTAAATTAAATCAACATATACTTTTATAACCAGTTACTTCAACACAAAGGTTCATGGGGGAATAGAAAAAGCTATGTTGACAAAAATGGCTCAGAATAAAGAATTAAGGAATACAGAAGGTCAAAGGCTTATGGCCTATTCCAGAAGACTCATGTCTATATATCATGAAAGATTTCTTCCAGGAGAAAAAATATAGATTTTGAGCATGACAGATACTGGATAACATCATGAAAATTAATTTGTCTACATCAGGGGTGGGGAACCTGTGGCCTCGAGTCTGCATGGGGTCCTCTAGGTCCTCAAGTGCAGCCCTCTGACAGAATGCAAACTTCACAGGACCCATCCCCTTAATAAAAGGATTGTTCTGTAAAACTTGGACTCAGTCAAAAGGCTGCACCCAGGGACCTAGAAGGCCACATGTGGCCTCAGGGCTGCAGGCTCCCCAGCCCTGGTCCACATAACAATTATTGTTATGATAGCTTCTATGTACATAGTACTTTCATGTTTACAAAGAAGCTTTACCTGTATTATCTCGTTGATCCTTACAATAATCTCGTGGGGCAGGTATTAGTATTATCCCCATATTACCCAGGAGAAAAGTTAAGTAGCAAGGTTAAGTAACTTGCCCAGGTCACACAGACAGTAAATATGTGAGGCCAGATTAAAACTCAGGTCTTCTTAACTCCAAGTCCAGCACTAGATCCAGTATATCACCTGGCTGCCTACATCATACATGTGTGTGTATACACATACATGTTTGAAATGAAATAATTGGTTAGTGATCTGGAAATCATTTATGAATTAGGATGCAGTCAAGTGTGTGGTACCGTGGATAGCAAACTGGCTCTGGAGTCAGGAAGATCTGAGCTCAAATCTAGCCTCAGACACTTACTAGCTGTGTGACCCTGGGCAAGTCACTTACCCCTCTGTACCTCAGTTCCTCATCTATAAAATGAGCTGGAGAAAGAAATGTCGAAGCACTCTAGTGCCTTTGCCAAGAAAACCCCCAAAATGGGGAGAGTCTGACTGAACTGAAGTCACTCAACAATACCAACACCAACAAAGTATTGACTTGTAAAAACAAAGACTGAAATCTGAAAACCGAATTTTAAGGCTTAAAAAACAAGAAGGTCAGGTGTGATATTAAAACAGGGCCAGCCGAACGAGAGACACAGCAGAGATAACTTTGATAACCCTGTTCTTGTTTATACTCAGTGACCTATAAAACAAATTGACCCATGTCTCTATCAAAGGTCCTCCATTACCACTGTAATGGAGGATATCCCATGAAGAGTCAAACATGGAAAAGAGAATTCACTGTTGATGGTGATATCTTGTGAATGTTCTGGTTTACAGATGGCATTTTACTGACTTCATTAAGCCCAAAAAATATTTCAGTCTCTTAAATGAGGTCCATAGTCACACACACACACACACACACACACACACACACACACATCAATCAATCAGTCTAACTGTCCTCACTGGAAAAAATATGTGCCTGTCATCTCTGGTGATGGACAGATTCATCTGAACATATATATCAAATAGATAATACATACAAATGATAAAGTAGGCTCAGAATTAAATTTCATTTGAGAAACTAAATAATGTTTTTCAGGATCCCAAGTTTCTTGCTGAAACAAAAGGTGATCTTATTTAATGTAGATATTTTTCCAGTGATGTTATATGATTCAAATTATGGAGTACCACAATCTTCAAAGTCTCAAAATAGGAGGTTACTTAAAGGTTAATGGAGGGATAGTGGGAATAAATGGCTACAGCATATTATCCCAATGAATGAATAAATGAATGGGGAAAAAAAAAACACTGTGCCTCAGTCACTGTGCTAAGTGCTTGGGATTACAAATACAAAAATGATAGTCCTTGACTACAAAAAGCTAATATTCTTTTTTTTTTTTTAAAGCAATTGGGGTTAAGTAACTTGCTCAAGGTTACACGGCTAGTCATTATTTATGTGTGGGTGCTCATTTTCTGAGGTCGGATTTGATCTCGGGTCATCCCAACTCCGAGGCGGGCGCTCTTACTCACTGCGCCACCTAGCTGCCCCTTTTAGGGCAACTGGGGTTAAGTAACTTGCCCAAGGTCAAACGGCTAGGTTTTTGTTTATGTGGATCAAGAGGCCGGCTCCGAACTCAGGTCCTTCGGTGCTCTATTCACTGCGCCACCTAGCCGCCCCTAAAAGCTAATATTCTAAGAAGTAGAAACAAGGCACATTCTACGAGAGAAGCAAAATAAACGATATCACTATAAAGATCTGTGACCAGACAAAAAAGAGTCTGGCCTGTCAAGTAGCAAGAGTGAAGGAGAGCAGATGGCCAACCCAGGTGTTTCCTTAGTACCCATGTAGAATCAAGAAACCTGGAGGAAGGTATACTGATTGGACCTCTGGGGAAGAATTTCAAGAGGATGTAAGTAAGAATCATCCAGGATGAGAAAATGTGACTGGGTTGTGATCCAAATTGTTGGGGAGAGTGCCCCCATTAATATCTCTGGTCAATCAAATCACCCTTTGGGTCACCATTTCATTGCCTCTCTTTCATGCTCCTGGAAATAGTCACATTTTTTTGACATATACCTTTTTTTTTTTTTTTGGACGGGGAAGGCAGGGCCATTGGGGTTAAGTGCCTTGCCCAAGGTCACATGGCTAGTTTTGTTTTAAGTGTCTGGGGCCAGATTTGAACTCAGGTCCTCTTGACTCCAAGGCTGGTGCTCTATTCATTGCACCACCTAGCCACCCAACATACACCTTTTTAATGATGTCTTTTATACCACTTTTCACACAGAATAATCATGTATAATATGCTATAGCTTATCTGTGTTCCTTCCCATTTGTGTTACTATAATTTTGATTCTTCTGAGATGATGGTTCCATGTTTCCCAGACTAATATCATTACTGGAAGAAAAAAAGTTAGCTTTGGCAGCAATGAGCAGTTTGGGATAATGCTGCATAGTTTCCCAAAGGCAATCTATCCTGATATGCTCATTTCTGTCAACCACCCATTACTATGAAGTGATTCCATCAGTTTGTATTCCTCCAAATAGCTGACACCAGTGGTATTGAGGACATAAAAGCATTTACTCCAGGAGGTGAGTAGGGAAGGGAGAGTATTGTGGAGCATGGAATACTTTGGGAGGCCTAGGTTGGAGCACACCAGGACTGTTGTTGTTGTTTGTCCTTCATTCATGAAGAGGCCCAATGACATCATAAGGGTGATGTCTTGACTTGCAAGTGAATTGGATTTAAATGAGGCAGGGCTATGCAAATTTACCTGCCTCATTCTCTCCTCCAGAGTCATTAGAGTCCAGTGGCAAGACATAGATCAGAATGCCTGGAGATAACCCCTGAAGCAGTGGGAGCCTTTCTATGCTAAGGTCTTTCCCAGGTCTCAGTTTGTCTGAGGCAACACCCATGCAGTGACTTAAGGCTAGGAAAGAAATGAGGCAAAAGATGGCCTAATTTGCCTATTAAAAAAAAATCAATCTGGGAGGGAAAGACCCTCATGGTTTCTGGCTAGAGCAGAATTACTATTTATACTCACTCCGGGTCATCAAAATCCTAGCAATGAGGGCCTTAACTAGCTAAAGTATGAAGGTCCTAGGGACCTAGGGAGAAGGATATTAGGAATTCTATTAAATTCAAAGAGCACTTACTGAGTAACTGTTAAATGTCAGGTATGGTACTAGGTGCCATACAAACATAAACAAAACAGTGTTTACCTTCAAGGAGCTTATATTCTACATAATGGTTCTCATGTAGTGGTTCACAATGATTTCCTATTAAAAATTATTTAATGGGGCCTTAAGCAGTAAATAACTATAAAGCATATTTTAAGTAGTATATTAAATTATTTTGGAGGTTCACAACATTTTTTTTTTGTTAGGAGGGGCTCAATGAACAAAAAATGTCAGAACCACTATACTAGGAAGAGGAAGAGGGTTTTTTAAATGGAGGTGGAAGACCACCAAAGACAAACTCTATGATTTTATCCTTCATAGGGAAGGCATAGGATGAGGGGAATTCTTTTCATATCACTCTAATGTATCTTATGAATTTTATTTAAGGACTTGAGATTTTAGGGCTCTTGGGGTTTTAGAGATCATGTACTCCAATTCCCTCATTGGCTAGATGGAGAATGACTAAGCATTGGAGGAAATATAGGACAAATTATGGAAACACAGTAAGGTAAACAGAGTGAGGAATTCACTTGAGCTGAAAGAATGGAAAGACAGCAGCCATAGTTAATAGCACTGAGGAATGCTCAAGCTTCCCTTTTCTCTGGGGCTGCCAACAGTAAGGACTTGTAAGCAGAGTTTCTACTGCTAATATTTTGAAACAAGTCCCAAAATGGTGTATTCATGGAGTCTAAGCCCTAAGGCCTATGAACTCTCTGAGGTTACTGACTAAATTCTAATGACCTTTCCTTCACTGAATATTTTTAGATGTGTCCCTTTACAAATACACAGTGTACAGGGATTCTATGATTTATAAAATGTTTGTTACCATGGGAAACCTCGGAAAAGAAGATTGGTGATCGGCAAACTTAGACACTATTAGATAAAGGTCATCCAAAGACACTGAAGTTATAAATTGAGCTTAAATAAATAGTGCCTTTAAGTCATACCATCTCAAGTAGGTGAACATAAAATTCATCCGTATTAAACAAGGAAAAGAGGAAAAAATAAGCTGAATAATAACTCCTCTGAAAACTGGAAGAGACCAGACAAATCACTGAATCCATGTGATGGCAAGAAATGCCAGAGCAAAATTTAAAACTTTTTAAAAAAATATAAAAATCATACAACATACAAAAAATGACTAACCTGGAAATCATATCAAGGAAACATAACTTGAGAAGCATTAGACTTCATGAAAAAAATTTTTTTATTTATAGAGCACTTCAAGACTCGCCCCACAACAACCCTGCAAGTACAAGTATTATTGTCCTTATTTTATAGTTGAAGAAACTGGGGCTCAGAGAGGTTGTGACTTGTCCATGGATACCCAGCTTGTAACTGTTAGATTCAAACCCAGGTTTCCTTTCAGTCTAGAGCTCTTTATATCATTAGAGGTAATTTTTTCCTAATTAATAAGGAAGCAAAGACTTGAGGTATATAAACAATTAACATTAATGGGATAGGTAAAAAATACTTTTATGCTAGTTAATGAATTTTTTCTTCTTTTTTTTCTAGAATTTGGAAAATGGCATTGAACTGACTTAATTTCAGCAATATTCAGGATTCTAGAGATCAAAGTAAGCAAGTTAAAATTCTAGTTTTATTTAAAATATTTATATACCTTGCATTTCTGAAATCTCAGTTTTGATGGTTGTGGTCATATCCACAGTCAAGTCATTCTAGGACAGAAGCTCTCAAAATCTCTGCAGGGGCAGTACCCATTGGTTTAAAGAAAACTTGTCCAGAAACCTTCAGTAATATGTTTTTTTTTTTTTTGGAGGGCAATTGGGGTTAAGTAACTTGCCCAAGGTCACATGGCTAGGTTTTTTTTGTTTGTGTGTGTTAAGTGTCTGAGGCTGGATCTGAACTCAGGTCCTTCTGACTCCAGGGCCAGCACTCTACTCACTGCCCCACCTAGCCGCCCCTCAGTAATATGTTTTGATATGGTTTTTTTTTAAAATACTTCTTATTAATGTTACTGTTTTGTTGTTGTTTAGTCATTTTTCAGTTGTGTTCTACTCTTTATGACCCATTTGGGGTTTTCTTGGCAAAGATACTGGAATGGTTTGCCATTTCGTTCTTCAGCTCATGAATAAACTGAGGCAAACAGGTGAAGCAACTTGCCCAGTGTCACACAGCTAGTAAGTGTTTACGGTTGGATTTGAACTCAGGAAAAGCAGTCTTCCTGACTCCAGGTCTGGCTCTCTATCTACTGTGCCACCTATCTGCCCAAATGCTACTATAAAGGGAATAACGAGTTTAGCCGTTGCGGATGCATTGTCCTTTGCCTCTTTTCTCTCTGGCATTTCGATTGTTGGAGGCTTCTTTGGGCTTTGGAGTAATTTCCATGACCTGACTTCAGTTGGTATGATGAGTCAGAAAAGGTGAATGGAAAGAGGTTTGAATGTTTTCCCTTTGCTTAAAAAAAACTAAATGGGAGGTGCTAGCCATATGTGCGGTGGGGAAGAGGAAAGCAAATGCCCGTATCCTGAGGATGGGAAGAAATAAATAGAATTCAGTCACTCCATAGCAACTTAGAGTAAGTCAGGGACCTTTAATTGAAAAGTCCGAAAAAGTCTGCATAGCCACCCAAGGTGAAATTTTGTAGGCAGACGAAAACTGGGCCTAACAAGAAAGCTGGCAATATTTTAAATAGCTCAGAGATATGTTGTCCCTGGCTATCTAACAGTAGAAGCTGGAACACTTTTCTGAGGAAGGGAAAAATGAATGGAATTAACACAAGTAGCATCAGACAATGCTGAGTTTCATTCACATGAGCCTGAGATAGAGAAAGTGAGGGCATCATCACATATATATGGAGACAGTGTCAGAAGAGTGTCAAGGGAGTTTCTGGACCAAGGGAAAGAGCTCCTGATCCAAATTCAGAACTTAGGAAGACTTGGGAGACGAGGAGAAATAAGGCATAGAGTCATATGTGGAGGAACAAATATGAACCATGCCCTACAATGGTACTGTAAGTCATGCAGATTAAGTAGGTCCTGGGACTGGGGTTGGCTCTTTATAGACCTCAATTTTTTCTCTTCTTGGTATGAACTCAAGCTCAAGATTGCACTTGGCTTTTCTAAGTCTATAAAAATGGTATGGTCCTGGGGAAGATGGGGTTCACCATTGGGGTGAATTTCCTGATTCTTAGAGGAGTACTACATATTTGTAGGGGATGTTAGAACCTACCAGAAAGAAATATGTATGTATTTTTACTATAACTTGTTCTACATTTCATGCTTTAGTTACTTACAAGGAAACTGAGAACCCAAAGATAAGGAATTAAAAACAATTCGGTCTCAGATGTTCTTGGGGTTACCTTGGGTTGGGGTAGAAGTTAAAGAGATATACTTATTCAGAAGCCCCTAAGATACGAATTTGATTCTAGAACTACTTTGGGTCACATGTAGCAATATCCAAAAAACATAAAGAAAAATTTTCCAAAGCCCTTATATTTCATTATAATTCACTATGTAGGAAAAAGGACCCTGGTTTTAGAATCTAAATAATTGAGTGCAACTCCCAACTGTTAAATGTATTAGTTGCATAATCATAAGCAGGCATATATTCTCCATGAGCCTCAATTTTCTCATCTATACAAGGAGAATAATAATATTTACATTACTCACCTCCGGGGTCATAAGAGAAAATCTTGGCAAAATTTAAAGTGCTAGAGATGCAAAGAATAAAAATGAAAGAAAACGATCATCGATAAAACATTAAAAATGCACAGCAAAAATGAAGACATTCGGGAGGGGACACACTTATATAGGACAATTTTGTAATTACCTTTATGCACTTTTTTTAATCAAGTAGAATTTATGTAACAACAACAACAAGATCACCTGCTAGCTGGCCATTTCACTAAATGGCTCAGGATAATAAACGTTTATATTAAGTATACTTCCTATGGAATGAATAAAGAATATTATGCGCACATAAGAGATGGCCAGGTGACACAGTAGATAGAGCACTAGTCTTGGGATCAGGAAGACTCATCTTCCTGACTTCATATCTGGCCTATCACTGCATAGCTGAGTGACTCTGGATAAGTCACCAAGCCCTGTTTGTCTTAGTTTCCTCACCTGTAAAATGAGCTGGAGAAGGAAATGACTAAGCACTCTAGTATCTCTGCCAAGAAAACCCCAAATGGGGTCATGAGGAGTTAGACACGACTGAAACAACAAAAACACAACAACAATTTATCTCCCCACTCTCACAACTACCTCCTTACTTCAGGCCCACTTCTCTTTCTCAGATTATTATAATTGCTTCCTAATTGGTCTCCCTGCCTCTAGTCTTTTTGTACTCCGTTGGATTCTCCGCACTGCTGCCAAAGCAAGTTTCCTTACAGTCAGATATGTTCATGTTGCCCTCTCACTCAATCAACTCCAGGGGCTCCCTAAAGCCTGAAGGAAAACAAGCAAACTTCTCTATTTAACTTTCAAAAGTCCTTCACAACCTAACTCCCACCAATCTCTCTAGCTTGATTGTACATCCATTGGTCCCATGCCTGCTCTCTGTGATCCAGCCAAACTGGATCTCTCTTCTCCTCACCAAGGACATTCCATTTCCTATTTAGGTGCCTTTGCGAGTGTTGGCTATCCTCCATGTCTGGAAAGCGCTTTCTCCTTACCTCTTCTCATGAAGTCCCTCCTTTTCTTCAAGATACAGCTCAAGCACCATCTTCTTCAAGAAGCCAAGAAGCTTTTCTGGATTCCCCCAACTCCCTCCCAAACTGCCTTGTACTTAAGTGCTTCATATATATTTTTATATGTTTTCTATATTATTATATATAATATGGGCAGCTAGGTGGCACAGTGGGTAGTGTACTGGATCTAGAGTCATAAAGATGAATCTTCTTGAGTTCAAATCTAACCTTAGATGCTTACTATCTGTGTGACCCTGGGCAAGTCATTTCACTCTGTTTGCCTCAGTTTCCTCATCTGTCAAATGAGCTGGAGAAGGGAATGGCAAACGATTCCAGTATCTTTGCCAAGAAAACCCCAAATGGGGTCACAAAGAGTCAGACACAACTAAACAAAAAAATATTACATACAACCTTCGATATTATGATATAGAATGTATATTATGATATATAATGTGTATGAAGCAATTAAATACAAGGTCATATGGAAGGAAGTTGAGAGGATCAGGAATATATGTATATATTATATATTTTGGTAAGGTATCATTTATATGCACTTGTTTTTCCCTTTAGAAGGTAAACTCAGAGTAGGGATTGTTTCATTCTTTGTACTTGTATCCCATGAACCTTAGCAAAGTGCTCAGCGCCTAGTGGGTGTTTAATAAATGCTTGTTGATTGACCTATGCTGTAATGATTAAGAAAATACACACTGATTTAAAAGCTTTGCTGAATTTATATTAGCTATTTATTTCTACTTTCATATTTATATTAGCTATTTATTTCTACTTTCATATTTTCTCAATCAGTGAACAGTAATAACAGCATGATCCTTATTGTGCAGGGGTGTGGGACTCTTTTGGCTATTAAAATAAAGGGGGCCTCATATTTGAAAGAGTAGGGAATTACTGATCTAGAATATCAACCTTTTCTTCCTACTTTCTCTTTGCCTTACTTGTTCACTCTTTTGTCCATTTCCTTACCTGAACTGACCCTCCTCTCGTGTGAGATCTTAACACCCTCACTCATACTCTGGCAGGGTTCACAGAATGTATAAGCCACTGCTAATTTGAGGGGTGATTTTTTTTGGAGTGTATGGGTAGAGGGACAGTCTTCATATTAGAGTACAGTTTTCATTTCACCTTTATGATGAAGGTGACCAGCTCATTTGTCATTCGTTCCTAGACTTTCTTAGGTTAACTGGAATACTTGGGAGACTGTGTTTGACTTATGGCTTCTACTTTAATTTCTTTTTTTTTTTTGGAGGGGAGAAGGTAGGGCAATTGGGGTTAAGTGACTTGCCCAAAGTCACACAGCTTATAAGTGTTAAGTGTCTGAGGCCAAATTTGAACTCAGGTCCTCCTGACTCCAGAGCTGGTGCTCTATTCACTGCACCATGTAGCGCTCCCCTCTACTTTAATTTTTAAGACAAGATGTTATTAGCAGCCAGAGACAACGTGCCTTTGAAATAGACTTCTAGTACAGGTATTTTACCTGGAAGGGCAAAAGTAGCCCCCCTGTTTCAGTTTCTGGAATTTCCATGTAGTTCTCAGACCGCAGTGTCTACTTCTGCAATTTTGTTAGCAACCTTCTTGAGATCATGGAGCGTCATTCCTAAAAGCAAGAAAGAAGGGTTTTCAGTAGTAGTAATAATTATAGCACTTTTAGAGTGCTTTAAGATTTGCAAAGTGATTTTATATGCTATCTCATTTCATCCTCTCAATCATTTCCATTTTATAAATGAGGAAACAGACATTGTAGATGGTACACACCCAGGAACAGACCACCTCTAGAATGCATACAGGCCAGACTCCTATAATGACAGGGCCCTACACAGTCATCAAAAGTATGGCTACTACACTCAACCTCAGTTAAGCCTCAGTTTCTTCACCTACACTGGCCAGGCCCTTTGCTGAATTTTTTTGTTTGGCATGTGTTTGGTTCATGGTGCCCTTAAGAAAGTCTTCCAGGCCAGGACATCATAAAATGTACCCATCAGCAACCATGTGGGACACCTATAAAATGTAGATGTTAAATGAGATGCTTTCTGAGTACCCTCCAAGCTCTAGAGTTATGATGCTACTCCCTTTAAAATATAATAATAACAATAAGAGTAACCAAATAGCAGCTCAAAAAGAAGCATCCAATCGATGAATCGTGCCCATTTGTTTATGGAAACGGAAGGGTTTATGAAAGCAATTCAGGATCAGATCACTGCCACCAGAAATTACAGGAAGGCTGTCCTTAATGAGCCCAGAGGTCTAGCAGTGTGGATTATGCAACAAAATATATTTCATCTCTTGGCAAGTTGTAAAAAATAGTATCGACTTCAAATCTACAAAGACTCTCAGGTAGCTAGAATTAGGCAGCAGAAGCTCACTGCCTCTTACAAATGAACAAATGACAAATAGCCAATTCTACCTATATAAGCCCCAATCTATCATTTGAAATTCAACACATAAAATATGCTGGCTTGAGAGCATCAATATAGACAGAACTGTTGCATGTGAATATTCCTTGATCAATAAAATTTAAGAACCCCATTTAAAATAAATTTTGCCATACTGAATACTCATGACCTCCAAGGACTAGAGAATGAAAAGCTTTCAAAATACAGATACCTGCATTCATTACATTAACTGTTAACCAGAGTTGATTGCCAGCTGTCAGGAACACCCATTCTTCCAACAGTTTATAAGAGTCAATGAGCCTCCATGATCCATCTTTGGTTCACAAGAGATGGCCAAATAACCATCCTTTTATTAATTATTTACTAGGCATAATTAATACAATAATTAATTACCCAGAAAAAACCAGAGGTCTAGCATAAAGAGTCAAAATCTTTTGGGAACCTCATAAGATGTGTGTCATCCCCAGTTGTCCTAGAGATGTGTACATCCCAATGCTCTTATTAAATTACAAAAGAGCAGTCGTCTTATTGATCTGTACATCAGTCCAAAGAACATTAAATAGAAAAGAATAATAAGCAGTATCTTTTTCAGGACCATTTCTATCTGAACCCCATAAAAATATAAGCAAATGAAATAATAATAATGATGATAATGCCAAATACTCCTAAGCCCCAAGGCCATGTGAAAGAAAAGGCTTTCTAAATGTAGAAGCCCAGTGGGAGAAGTCAAAACCATGTGGGAACAGAATAAGACACATGCTATCCTATCTGCTTCTGGAGATATCTTTAAAATGACTTTCAATGAGCCTGGAGAACACATTTCTACCCTAATATTTTTATTCAGTTATAAAACCAGTTGTTTTATCCACCCATGTAATAGTTCACAGAATATTAAATATAACAATAGAGAGGCCGCCATGGCTTAATGGATGGAGTAGACCTCAGGAAGACCAACTCTGACACATACTGGCTGAATGGCCAGAGGCACCAGGTCACTGAAGCTCTCAGTGCTCTGGGCATCTCTTGAAGACTATAATTTGAAGAGAAGGTATTGACCTGAATTGGTAGAGGGGGTTTCCTGATCTAGAAGTTCTCTATATTGAGGACATCACAATGTCAACCTGTCTCAGCACCATTTCTATCTGAACTCCATGGAAAAAATGAGAATGAAATGAATAACAATCACTGTAACTCTCATGTCCACAGTCTTTTCCTTATAGTAGCCCAATGAAATAGGTAAGATAGGTATTATTAACCCAATTTTACATGTGAGGAAGCTGATGTTTTGAGAATAGTCTCTTGCCTATTGCATGGCAGAGATTGGACTGGAGCCCATGGGTTTGGATGACATCTTTGCTGCTCTTTGCATTACTCTGTGCTCTAGAAGGATCTCATTGGATCATACATTTTAGAGGGGAAAGGATCATGGCGGCCATCTAGCCCAACTCTCTTATTTTACAGAAGAGGATATTGAGGTCCAGGGAAAGTGTAAGTTATTCCCGGGCCACACAGGTACCCAGTAGTTCTCTGTGTTAAGCTAGCCTGGTACCACCCAATTTCAGAGTTCCTTCTGTACAACACAAATACATGCACCACATGTGTTGTCTTTTCACATTTCAGACACACAGGTTTGACAATAAGTAGATTTGTCCTCAAGTTACTCCCCTCATATTCCTCCTTTCTTTAATATTCTTTTTTCTGTAGTATTCTATTCTTGTAATATTCCATGTAACATTCTATTCTTCCTTTCTGTAATATTCCATTATGTTCACATATTCCCATATGTCATATGTGACATATATGTTGGGGGGTTGACTCAGTGATATATATGACATACTCTCCCATCTCTCACATCACTGCCTCCAATTTATTTACCAAAAACAAAATAAAAATCCCACTCCATCTGGTGATAGAATAGAATCTACTTTGAAAATAGCCAAATAAGAGATGGGATAAGAGATAATACTATAATTAAACACTATTTAGTAACAGGAGACCAAGAGTAGCCAATAGCTATGCTTGGAATAGAATATTTGATAGAACTGCATAGATTTGGGAACAGTCTGATGCCCTCTAATGGTTGACTGGAGGTCAGTCCATTGGGGGAACAAGCAGGGTCAACAGATAAGATTATAGGATAGGTCCTGCGAAGGGCAAGATGAAATAGTATTGTGGGTTGTTGATCTAATGCTGACCCCTGGAGGACAAGCTGTAATATACCAGATTCTCACCTACATTGGCCAGGCCCTTTGCTGAATTTTTTTGTCTGACATGTGTTTGGTTCATGGTGTCCTTGAAAAAGTCTTTGAGGCCAGGACATCATAGTTTCAGCTAAACTGTACCCATCAGCATATTCCCTTCCCCTGCCTCCAGCTTCTGTTTGTAGCTGGGCACAGTCTGTCCCTATTTATGTGTCAACACAGCCCCACTGGACAACTGTGTCCCCACCTAACTGCTCCAGACAGTACAAGACTTGGAAGGGATCCAAGGATTGCCCAATGGTTGACACATTCCAGTCTCTGTGAGGCAAATGGCCAGCACTAGGCAAATTGTCGAAGTAGACAAAATTTATATTTCTGATCCTCTTATACCTCCTGACATCCCCCTCTTTTAACCCCCCAAGAGCTGGCTGCCCCCAAACACTCTCCTGCTGTATTCCACCCAAGCCTGCTTATTCCACCTCTCTGCTCTAAAATAGTCATTTTAATTAACTGGTTAATCAATTAAATTAATAAAAATACCTCAATTAAAAATTGTTTTAAACAAAATCTATCCCTTTAGGCAGTTAAGCAGCTTTTTCATTAAACTACATTATTATATTAAAACAAATATTTACTTTTGTACTCTTTTATTGTTATCATTCAGTGGTTTCAGTCATGTCTGACTCTTCATGACTCCATTTGGGGTTTTCTTGCCAAAGACACTGGAGTGATTTGCCATTTCCTTCTCCAGCTCATTTTACAAATAAGGAATTGAGGCAGACAGGGTTAAGTGACTTGCCCAGGGTCACACAGCTAGTAAGTGGCTGAGGCCAGATTGAACTAAGGTCTTCCTGACTCCAGACCCACCTCTTTATCCACTGTACCACCTAGCTGCCTTTTATACTCTGCTTTTTAGATTTGCTATACACCTTCCCCACAACTATTCTCCCCAGCTGCCTGAGAGTTAAAAATTTCCTGGGTTGCCAGGCTTTTTTTCTGCTTATCAGAGGCATCACTTGTTACCTTAGCCTTCCACTGAGTCCTAGTATCAGCATCCTTGAGGCAATAAGAAATTTCCTTTCTTATCAGAGGATAGCTGCCCGAATTCTACCCTAAGATCTTGGAGACCCAGGTATCCGCTGTTAGAATAACAAGGGGAAGGCGGGTAGGTGGTGCAGTGAGTAGAGCGTCGGCCCTGGAGTCAGAAGGACCTGAGTTCGGATCCGGCCTCGGACGCTTAATGCACACACAAACAAAAACTTAGCCCTGTGACGTTGGGCAAGTTACGTAACCCCAATTGCCCTCCAAAAAGCAAAAAAAGAATAACAGGGGGCAATGAACTACTGAGTCCAGATTCACTTATAGGGCTTTCTACACTCTTCCCTAAAGCCATCCTTAGTTGTGGAAAGGAGGAAAGAAGAAGACTTATCCTTCTGGCAAAGGCCATAAACTCCTTCAATTTCTCCCAACTGTCTCCCCAAATACTTAGTTTGGCCATGTACAACAATGGATTATTTTCAAATTTGGAGCTTGAAGGGACCTTAAAGCCATCCTCTCTAATCATCTCCCTTTTTCTTTCTTCCTTCCCTTCTTCCTTCCTTCCTTCCTTCCTTCCTTCCTTCCTTCCTTCCTTCCTTCCTTCCTTCTTTCCTTCCTTCCTTTCTTTCTTCCTCTCTTTCTGTCTCTGTCTCTCTGTCTCTGTCTCTGTCTCTCTCTCTGTCTGTCTGTCTCTCTGTCTCTCTCTCTCTGTCTCTCTCTGTCTCTCTGTTTCTATGTCTCTCTGTCTCTCTCTCTCTGTCTCTCTCTGTCTCTCTCTGTCTTTCTCTGTCTCTCTCTGTCTCTCTCTGTCTCTCTCTCTCTCTGTCTCTCTCTCTCTCTGTCTCTCTCTCTCTCTCTCCCCTTCTTCTCCTTCTCCTCCTTCTTCTAGTGAAACAAGTTAAACACAGGTAGTAGGCATCAGGAGGGAGATTTAAACTCCTGTTTTCAAAAAAGGATCTGTGAGATTGTGATTTGCTGGGTACAATAATTTTTTTCCCCTGCAATGCATTGTCTCTTTATTCAGTTACTGAGATACAATTCTGTAATTTAATTCTCTAAGAACAGATACACCCAATGACCAACAACTTATTGTTACATCCGCAAATACATCTGTATCACTGTATTCTTTACAGTCAACTGTGATTATTTACATATTCTGTGATCCTTTAAACTTAATTTTATAAGGATTTCAAGCATGTCTTCTATCAGGGTACTTACGGGGAACAAAAAGGAGTCAGATTGCTTTATTTTATATATTTATTCAGAAAGTGGTAAGCCATTGTTATATCTTTTCAAAAGTTCAGTTTACATAATAACTTATAATTGTGAAATTACTTGTATCTGCAGCTTTATGCATCATGTCTGATGTTCTCATTAGCAAAAGTTGCAATGAAGTAGTGGTTATGATCAGATCCTTTTTGCAATCAAAAAACAGCTAGAATTTTCTGTTCGGCAGAGGCAGCTATAAAGTTGTCGGGAAGTAATTGCCCATCTTTAAGGACCTGGTCATCTTTGCCTTGATCAACTAATATGTCTAACTGAGAATCTGGATAAGACTTTACAAGCTGAATACCATCATATGCCGTCCACTGACTTTGATCTGATCCTAAATATCCATTGAAGACCTTTTCCCTCCAAAGATGGAGCACTGGATTGCAGATTGAAGAGAATGCTGACACAGATTTGTATTTCCCGGGTTTCTTCAGAGCACAAATTAGAACTCCATGGCCTCCCACAGAAGAGCCAAAAATAGATATATATTTTTTGATCAGCTGGAAAATTGGCATTTATCAGCTTGGGCAGCTGATGAGCTCTATTACATAAGAATGCATCCTATAGGTAGTTTTCCAAGGCTCTTCAGTGGCATTCATGTAAAAATTTGTACCAATGTCAAATTCCCACCTGTCATCTTTAATATTACAGCCATGTAGACTGGTATCTGCAACGACAATGAGGCCATGTTCTGTTGCAGTTTGGTGATAAACTTTTTTGATAAAATTTTGTTTTTTGCAAGTTAAACCAGACAGCCAGTAAAGTACAGGGACATTTTCTAGTTTTTGCCTTCAGTGGTAAGTAGATTCCAAATTTCATTTTGCATTTTAGTTTCACACCGTCATATTCATAAACTTTTTGAAACCCCACAAAGCACTTGTTGCTGGAAATCTGTTTCCAAGGCCTTAGTTTCTTTGCTATTCACTTGCTACTGTCTTCCCACTTACTGATACAAGGTTACTGACAAAAGGTGTATGATCCTAGGTTGGTGTAGGTGGTAGTAAAGACGGCTGGAGGTGGGGAGCACTGGGTACAATTTTTAAGACAGATTATTAATTGCCAGAGTTAAATGATGCCAGTTTCACACAACCCTTCTTAGAGTGTATGTCTATGGGAAGACTGTCTCTTACAGAATTCTAATAAGCAGTGATATCTAATACAGAAAGAAATGGATGCCTGAACACTGCATATTCACACAGAAAACCACAGATTAACATTGTCTGTGTTGTATTTTATTTCTATTTATGTTGTTAAACATTTCCCAATTACGTTATAATATGGTTTGGGACCACTCTGGAGTCTTGTATCCAAGAAAAGTCTTACTGAAACTTCAGTGGGCCACAGCAGACACCACCAAGCTGGGAAGTTTTGGGCTCTGGAAGTAGGAACGGTTTCTATGCGTCATCCAGGGGCCAGCCTGGTTAAATTCAGAGGGACTCTGAAAGAGGCAAAATTTTATAAGTATTCCAAGTAGACCAACACAACATGTTGAAATGCTTTACTGTAGCTACTCACAATTAGCTGTGCCACCCTGAACAAGTTACTCTTTCAGCATTACTTTCCTCATCTGTAAAATGGGCATAATAGCACCTACTTTACAGGGTTGTTGCAAATGAGCTAACTCGGGTAAAGTGCTTTTGGCACCAAAAAGTGCTATATACATGCTAGTTATTGCTATTGTTATTATTATTTCCCATCCTCCTCAGCTGACTTTTCCTGGGGAATTTTAGGTCATGAGATTTCTTCCTATCCTTTTCCTTCAAATTCCATTCTGCCAGAATGTGTGTGAGTGTGTGTGTGTGTGTGTGTGTGTGTGTGTGTGTGTGTGTGTGTGTGTGTATGCTCACTCAAGGACACATGACACAAAGACACACTAGAATGCCTCATTTTCCCCTCCTTATTTAAAGTGAATCTTCTTCCCTACAAGATTGCCATCATTTCTATTTCAGTAACAAGTTCATTCTTATCCGTCAGAATTTTGTCCAAAATAACAGTCCCCATTCAATACTCCCTCCATTTTTTGACGGATAAAAAGATCATTAAGAAAGGCGTATCAAGAATTCAGTCATTCTGCTTTTTCCTTGCACCAAGCTTGCAAACCAGGGCTGCTGTTTTTTTGGGGGGGTTTGACATGGACTATTATCTAGATATATACACCACCCATTTCCTGTACTTGTAAAGTTGGACTCAGTTCAAAGACAGTGAAATGAAAACTTTCCTACAAAGGGAAAAAGTAAATATTTACAGAGGGGATTTGGAAAGGATGCTAGAATTGGTTCATAGCAAAGCATCTTTTTTCATTTAGTCAGTTATTGCCTGAAATTTGCTCATGGGCTTGCCTTCCCCACTCCAGCTGTCCATAGACTAGCTGACCTCACTTAACCCAACAAGTCTTCCTAAAAGTTGTCACAAGTCTGGTTCAAGGAAGATCCCCCTTCAAATGAGATATTATTTGTAAAGAGCTTAGGACAATGCCTGGTACACTGTAGGTGCCTAATAAGTGCTCATTTCAAAAAACCATTCCTAGCCCTCTCCTCCCCCACCCCATCCAAAGTTTCCTGTTTTATCTATCTCAAATGCAGATTTGCTGTGATTGGCCCAGATATGTGTTCTAATATCAGAGAACTACCTGTCTCTCATCATCCAAGAATCTCATAACCTGAGACTTACCCAACAGTTTGTCTAATGCAACAACTAAGTTTACTTTTGTTTCTCCGTTCATCTCTTTCTCAAGAAAGCATGTAGATTTCCTCTCTACTCCATCCTCTATTCTTATTCTTGGGGTCTTCAGTAGTTATTTAAATGTTCTTTGAACACTTTGGCCTCCAGTCCACCGCCTTCCACAACTTCCACTTACTTTACCTGAACAGAGGTGGTCACATCTTTCCCCTCATCATCGCTACATAGTATGCCACTTCGGTGAACTTGAACTCTGAATTTTCCCATGATCATACTCTGTCCTTCCATATTGCCCACTATATTATTTCTAAAAACTTTTCTTTATCTCTACCATCACCTCCAGTCCCTCTATTTCTTCCTTTTCCTCTAATCTGGCACCCTTGTTCTAGCTTCACTTTTCTCCCTCTACCACCTTGGCCCTATAGTTAACCAGTTCACTTCTTCCAGGGTCTTCCACTCTTGAATCCTTGACTCCCTTAGTCTTCAGTCCTTCATGACCTTTCGGTCAAGGGTGCAGTGATAAGTCTTTAACAACCGGCTCTCTTAAAAATGTATTTGGGACATACTTTTAAGTTTAATCTGCATTGTTAAATCTTTCTTAAGGCTAGACAACCAACAAAACAATAAACCATGTCCTGCTTTGTAATGTTTGCTGATTTCTGAGGTCTAAATGTTCACTCTGAAAATTTAACCATTGGCTCAGCCCTTGCTTCAAGCTAGATCCAGCACACCCTGCAGATAGTCTTTAACCTTGGGTTCTGTAAACCAGCAGTGGGGAACCTTCGGGATTGAGGCTACATGTGACCTTCTAAGTCCTTGGGTGTGGCCTTTTGACTGAGTCCAACTTTTACAAATCAAATCCTTTTATTAAGGGAATTTGTTCTGTGAAGGTTGGATTCAGTCAAAGGGCCACACTTGAGGACCTCGAGGTCTCAAGTTGCCCACCCCTGCCCTAAATCATTTGCTTTCTCAGTGCATACTCCTGAGATGCTGAATACTCCACTTATGTGTTGTCTCCTACAGGAAGCCCTGCCTGATTCTCTGAATAATTCATGTCCTCTTCTCAAATGATCATGTATGTATACACTTATCTGTTCTTAGGAAATCACAAAACCATGCAGAAGGGTTCCATTAAAAATTCATGTCATGTCACCTCATTTGTCTGCTGCACAGACCATAGGAATCCTTTGCTCCATCTCTTACTGACTATATCACACTCCCCACAGTAGCTGTTCTAAACCCCAAGCGCCCATGCCACTCCCAAGCCCCCTCTCTCATCACCTCAGTCCACCAGTTGTTAGTTGCTTTATCCCCTATCTTCCACCCTCAAAATCTCCTGAGTGTTTATCGATCCTCTCTTCCTTCACCCTTATCTCAGGAGATAATATGGCTTCTCCATGCCAAAACTAACCTCTCTGCTGGTTTTGTTTTTTAACTTTTGTTTTATTTTATTTTAATTAAACAGCATTAATTTACTCTTTCTCCTGCACACCCACTTTCCAATTGGAAAAAAAATGCTTGCAAAGAATATACATCATCAATCAAAACAAATTTCTGTGTTGACCTTGGCTGTGTATGTCTCATTGTCCATCGGTGAACAGCATGCTTCATCATCTGTGCTCTGGAATCACATGTTTGGTAATTCTGTTGATCAGAGTTTATGTCTTTCAAAATTTGAAAAACAGTTTACTCTTGCATTTTAACCCAATCTGTTAGCAGGCACATTATTTATTAGCTGTACAATTATCTGCTTGGAAAGAGGTTTTGACTGGTCACGTTCCTTCTGCTAAATCAAAGGAACACTCCATGCCCAACTACTTCAAACAGTTCCCAACTCATACTATTTTTGACACAAAAGATGAAATTCCACATCCATGGTAAAACAAAAGTACATAGTTTAGTTAGGGTTTTTAGGATTCTGAAACAAAATATCCATGTTAATTTGGGCACACACTCTTGGAAAAGATGATCTCTCCACTTATTTCACCCCCTTCTGTCTTCTTCAGGAACTTTTTCTAGGGAATAAGTCGTTTAATGTCCAATGTTGAATTCTTGGACTGGGTCCTGAAAGTGGAAGCCTGATGTCTAACCTCTTGTCCTGGGCAAGGCCAGGGAGGTGAAAGGTCTAGTGTCTAAAGTTCTGCTTCTGTTTCGTGTCCAGTCCAGCAACAGCAGCTTTACCTAAGACCTGGCTCAGTGGTATAATGAACTGTACTGCTTTGCAGTAGACTATAGTACAGTAGGATGGACAGATAGCAGAAGGGGGCTTCTCAATCTAATCTTGGAGCAGGGGTGGAGTAAATGTATCCACTAATGCTGATCAATGGAGACAGAAAACACCCTCACTCCTGCAATGGAAACTCTAAAGAGCCTTATTCACTTCCTGCCCCTCAGAGTCATTCTCCAGACCTGATTTCTTGTTGCTTCTTACAAATATGCTTACATCCCTCTCTCATAAAAAAAACCTGGACTTGACCCTACCATCTTCAGACATCAGAGGGCATTATTGCCAATGCCTGGACTTATTTATCAATTAGAAAGAAGCTGCTGTTACTCAGGCAAGCACTCCTTCCCATTTCTTATATGAGCCACCCAACATGAGTAGGTAATTTAGGACATTATCCCAGTTCTTTTTGCCTCTCGAAGACTCTCCTAGAGCTAGCTACCTCTTACCTCATGGCTCTACTCCTTTGTGAGAGTTCTCACTTTTGTCTGGTTATGTGTTGGTGTGAATTATCCCATGAGATCATGGTATGACCCCTCTTTAGAATTCATTTTTTATTCCTTGTGTTTTCTGTAAAGGTCTTTTAGTGGCAACTCTTTAATCAGACTACTAAAAATAAAAGCAAGTAGAGGTAGTGTGATGCTATAAATAGAAAGTTGAGTCAGGAAGTCCTGGGTTCAAGTTCTGCCTCTGACAAATTCTAATGATCTTGGGCAAATCATTTAAACTTTCAGTACCCTCAAGCAACTCTTTAAGACTGTAAATTTCAGAGAAGGTGTTGTCCTACATTCATAAACGGAATTAGATATATCAATGAAATCACAGGCACATTGCCTAACCCCAAAAACAAATAATATCAAGGTGCCCAGTGTACATTTTCCAGTCTACAATCCCTTTCAATCTGCACCCTCTCTTAGCCTCCAGCAGCAGACAGGCAAAAAGTTCTTCAAAGTTGAGAATATCATAGTTTTTCCCAAGAATGAAATAGCTAGACATTTGATGTAAGTCTTTTTTCTCGTTGAACTGATGGATCAGCTTCTTATCGATGGAACATAGATACTCATAGCCACCCACTGATTTTTCCAAATGGTGGTATCTGTGCACTGAATCACACTGCCTCTTAATGAATCTTGGTGTACAAAACTATGACAACTTTGATCTACTGACAGGAGCCAAAGTGTCTGCTTATCACACTAATATTCTATGTCTTTCTTCCCTTTCAGTACTAAGCTCCTAGAGAGAACCATCTACATTCAGTCTCTACTTCCTCATCACCTACTCCCTTTACAAATAACTCTTTGCAGTCTGTCTTTCTATCCCACTGCTCTACTGAAGTCACTCTCAAAGTTTACAGATGATGTCATAGAATCACAGAATCTCTGAGTTGGAGGGGACATCACAGGTCATCTAACTCAACCTATGTTTGAAAAAGAATTTCTCATGACAAGATTCCCAAAGTAGTCATTCACTTCAGGATGTTTAGTGAGAGAGAACCAACTACCTTCCAAATTGATCCATTTTAATTTCTTTTTGGATAACTTTGTTAGGAAATTTTTCCTGATATCAAGTCAAAATCTGCCTGTCTGCAACTTCTGCACATGGCTTCTTGTCCTGTCTTTGAAGACCAAGCAAAACAAGTCCAATCTATATGACCCTCCTATCTTCCCATTAGAGCATGATAAAAAATGAATTCAGTAGGAATTTTAGAATACAAATATGTCCTGGTGGAACAAAAACCTCAGAGCTATTATTATAGGGTCTTATCTCCTTTCTGTATTGTATTTTGTATTGTATTATGTATTAGCCATAGGTAATTCATCATTATCAACAGTCATTGGTTGAGCATCTAGATGTAGGGTCCAACTGCACTGGGCCCTAGCAAGTGTCTAAAGAAGACAAATACTTAGGATAATAGCTCTGAGATTGAGTCTCACATTCTACTAACTGGGCAAGCGAGACATCCAAAGTCCTTCTTAAGTGACAAAAAAGTGCTAATGTACTTAAAAATTATATTTGCCTTATTTAGCCTTCTTTTTCTAAATCTAGAAGTCCTTGCTCTTCTCCTGATGCTGAATTTCACCATCTAAAGGTAACTGTTTAAATTTATATAAATAAAAACACATTAAGGCATTTCTTATTGCACCAGTGATACTCTTTTCTGTTTGACTCTGGACGTGTCTCAGAATCTCACAATGCTCTAGACAGCTCTGTAAGACTATACATTACTTCAATAGAGGGAGTTTCCTCTCTCATGCTAGAGGAGAAAGGGATTCCCCCAACTGTGAGCCATGGTCCCAGGAGAACTGACTCTCTTGGCCTACAGCTTATGACTGAAGAAAGCCCTGGACAGCTCTGCATGCAAAGTTGAGTTTCAGTAGATGATAACTCGGAAACCTCCAAATCATGACTCCTCTAGTCTGTAGCTCCTTATGGTTTGTTGTACCACACTGGTATGGGAAGAAAGAAAAGTAAGAAGATACAACTTGCTGACCCCAAATGGCTTCTTTCTTGTTTCTTTCCCTATTACCTAACCTTTATCATTTGCCATTGCAGGTTATGTGGTCAATCATCAGCATCAGCCAGTGTCCAAGTATGTACACAGAATTCAAGAGTTGTAAGGGACCTCAGAGGCCATCTAGTCCAATCTGTATCCCAGAGGAATCTGCACTGTAATATACACTCCACTGGAGTCATCCAGCCCTGCTTGAAGGCCTCCAAGGAGGGGGAATCTACCACTTCAAAGCAGCCTGTTACACTGTTGGACAGCTCTTATTGTTAGGAAGATTTTTCCTGGCAACCAGCAAAGGTCAATACAGTAAATTTCATTAGGGTTTGGAGAAACAACCATAAGCCATATGAGGTCAATGCTGGAAAGCAAGGTGGGTGATTAAGCTGATTAAGCTGCTTCTGGTATAAAACAGTTATGAGCCATGACTATGAAATCAATAATACTTAGCTGGTTTTCTCAGGTGCCTAAGTTACAAACAGGATGTGAAAGCTTCCCCTCTCCCCTTCCTCCCCTTCCCCCAGAGTCCCAAACATTTGGCACAAGGTAGTATTGTTAAGTATGGAACCTTGCCTTCATGAGTGGATCGGGATTCATCCAGACGGTGGAATGGCAGCATCAGCCCGGGGATCAGCCCCAGTTCTTTCCAGTGTCAGATAACTCATCAGAGGAACAAAATAGCTACCAAAGACACAGCTCAATATCTTCTAGCAATACTTGGAATTCCTCTTTGTTAACTGAGGCATAAAAAATTGTGAGGCAATGAACCAATATATTAACTTTGAGGTTTATTCTTATTTATAAACAAATCTCTACATCCATTCTCAGTGGGCAATTTAAAATGTTACTATATCCCTAATCCTAAATAGTAACCCTCTAATCAGGAAAGTTTATGAATCAAAATATTAGTAAATGTGCTTTTTGAACATTTAAAAAAATATGGGCAGTAGGTAATACAGTGGATAGAGCACTGGCCCTGGAATGAGGAGGACCTGAGTTCAAATTCAGGCTCAGACTTACTAGCTGTGTAATCCTGGGCAAGTCACTTAACCCCAGTGTCTCCAAAAAACAACAAACAAACAAAAAACCCTCACTTCTGGCCATCTCCTTGAAATGCTCTCTTCTAGAATCACCATCTTCAACATGTCCTACCCCTCAATCTTAACTCTGCCCCTGAGTTCCCTCCCCTCTGTAACCCTATCCCCCACAGGTGAACTTTTGCCTTTTCCTGCTGGAGACTCAGGCTTCTTTAACACTTCCTGACTATCTCCTCACCAGACTTTCTAAATTCAGACTACTGTTCCCCCACCCCAGTATCCCTTTATATATATTTTTTATAATGTAAGCTCCTTAAGAGTAGAAATGGTCTTGTGTTTGTGTGTGTGTGTGTGTGTGTGTGTGTGTGTGTGTGTGTGTGTGTGTGTCTCACACCTAGCACAGTGCTTGGCATATGGTAAACACTTAATAGATTATTTATTTATTTAGAAATTTTCAAGGTAAATTTTTATTGACTACTCAATCATAGTTAATTATTTTTATTCATCAAGCCAAATAAAGAAATTAAAACTTAATTTTTAAAATTAACTAACCTTTAAAAATACAATTTTAAATTGTAAGTTTTTTAGCTATTAAACTTTTTTTTTAGCTTTTAGGTTGTGCCTGGTCATACCTTTTATACATGCCTATGATCTCAAACCTAAATTTCTTTCTTTTTATAAGTTCTACCCATATCTCCTCATTTTGTCCTCAGGGGCCAAACAAAAACAAATTTAATCCCCTTCCAAATATATTCAGAATATAACATTTTAATTACAATCAATTCAACAAGTATGCCCTGTGCCACCAAATTCCAGGAGCACACTCTTTATTTCTCAGTTCTTCCCATACTAACATGGAGATGGGAATAATAGATATCTTTCCATCATCTCATCATATTATAAGGATTAACCAAAAACATTCAGCCCTATAGAGCAATTGCCCAATAAATCTTGGTTGGACAAAATAGCAATAGAATAGAGACATATTTTGAGTCACTTCTAGATTTCAGAAAATATTTGACATTTGTAGGAAAGATAACTTCGTAGGCTAGAGATTGATACCTTGCACCGATTTTGGCCAGATTAAAAGGAAACCTGGTCATTCAATTGGATTCCAACAGGTTCCTAGAAAGGGATAGTATTCCATAAAAAGTAATCAAGCTGGGAGAAGAGTATGGAAAAGTGATGGGGTGGGTGGAGTATAAGGGAAAAGGGGG
Organism: Gymnobelideus leadbeateri; assembly: GCA_011680675.1. Lineage (NCBI taxonomy): Eukaryota > Metazoa > Chordata > Mammalia > Diprotodontia > Petauridae > Gymnobelideus > Gymnobelideus leadbeateri. The sequence goes on from WOXC01002294.1 coordinate 32,608, forward strand.
AATTACACAAATGGTGCAATATTGTGAAAAGCAAGCAAGTCTGGTTCCCAGGCTAACTGAACTTGCCTGGCAAGGGTTTACCCAACAGCAAACCTGCCCAGCCCAGCCCAACCAAGGAAATGAGGCCAGGGAAGCTGTGCAGGTAAGGTGAGGTGGTGTAAACCAATCCCCTCTTGATTCTCAAAGGAGTAAGCAGCAATGCTTTCTACAGAAAGCAAGCGCAGTGCCAACCCTATCTCTGACATGGAAAGAAAGCCTGGCCACAGGCCTGGCACTTCTAAAACAAATCTGTGTCACAAGGCCTCACCCTAGCCCAGTGAATACAAGGGGAAAGTGCTTTGGGTATCTTAGAACACTGTGAATTCATTGGTTCCATCCCGGTCATGCCACCTCGGTCCCCCCCCACTCCCAGCACCAGCTGCTGTGAGATCATATCTCCAGGCTTAGACAGATTTCTCAAGGAGAAAAGGGAAGATTTTTTATGCTATTTGTTATTACTGCTGATAAAAATGAAACATTCGCTTTCAGATCAAAGCTCAGCTCAGGTACCAACTTCTCTTCAGGACCTTGCTGGGTATCCCCACCTATGAATGTCCCCCAATTATCTTGTATCTATCTTATGTTAGATACTTGCTAGCTGTGTAATCCTGGGCAAGTCACTTAACCCTATTTGCCCCAGTTTCCTCATCTGTCAAATGAGCTGGAGAAGGAATAGCAAACCACTCTGGTATCTTTGCCAAGAAAATCCCAAATATGGTCATGGAGAATCAGATAGTACTGAGACAGCTGAACAGCAACAAAATCTTGTACGGATACACGTATATGTGTCAGTTGTCTCTTCCCCAACTAGATTATAAGCTCCTTGAGGACAAGAACTCTTTTATCTTTGTTTTTGTATATTCAATGTCTAACACAATAGCTAATACATAGCAGGCAATGGATACATGCTTATTGACTGAATGATAAAAATATTATCTTCTTCAGGTTAGGTTTAAAGGAAAGATGTCAGGCTGAAGGGAACTTTCTACTTCTCTCTTGTTGCCTTAGAAACAGTCAGTTTCCTACTGGTTATACTGAAGAGCAGACTGATTCTGCAGGTAGGCTAGTCTAGCCCCATGGTGCCAGGGTAGGAAGGAAGATCACTGGACTGAAAGTCAAGATACCTGGTTTCTGGTTCCACAGCCTTGTACCAATAATCACTTCTGCCGTTGGACTACAATTTCTTCCACAAAACTTGGGTGCCTTTCAGCTCTAAAGTCTTGTAATTCTAGAGTTCCACCTTTAGTCCTGTTACTGTTTTCTATGACTGCCTTTCTCTCTAGGCCTTTCTGTAACTCTGGCCTAATCAGGTTAGAAAATATTCTCAAAAGACACTTTGGCAAAACCCTGTGGGAAATCTGGAGCCTACAGGCCAGAAGCAGTACAGGTCAATGGAAAGAACACTGGACCTGAGTCAAGTCTTGGCTGTTCTATTTACTGCCCTTGTGACCTTGGGCAGATTGCTTGACGTCTGGTTCCTTCCAAAGAAAACGAGCTGAACTAGAGGAGGTCTATGGTCCCTTTTAGCTCTAAATATTCCATGAGTCCAACTAGAGAAAGGTTCATGGAGGAGGTCTGAAGTTCAGCTGGTTCTGAAAGATAGAAAGAATTTGGAGATACACAGAGGAAGCAGGAGGGCATTCTGAGGTAGGAATATAGGGTAAGGAAATGCCTATGTTAAATATGGAAAAACTTCTCTAAAGCCCATTGCAGGGTTTCCTGAATTCACAGTCTCATTCCTCTCATCTCAAGTTTATTGGAGAATGTTAGAATTGGAGGAGACCTTCTAAATCATCCTTCTAACAAATATCTAGCCTTGCTGTGATTAGGTGATTGATTGTTCATACCCCTTGATGAAAACTGTCACAGTGTATTGAACTTTAACTTTCTTATATACAGTTTTATAGTCACTCTGTACATAGTAGGCACTTAATAAATGTTTATTGAATTGACCTGAGGTTAAAACATCTTCTTCTGTCGTGGAAAGTTGCTTCTTTTAACCTTTTTCTGTTTTATTAATTCCATGTATTGTCTACCCTCTATATTCTGTGACACCTAGTTATCTGGGACCTATTTCCAATTTTCTCACATACATGATATGTGACTCTGGGCAGGTAATGTTGCCTATCTGGGCCTTAGTTTGCCCTTCTGTAAAGGGAGGGAATTAGATTAAATGTCCTTATAGGTCTTTTCCTTTTCTAAAATTCTATGACTTATCCTTCCTAGCCATCAACAACTCTGGCAGGTCAAAGGAGGGATTATCTAAGGTTCTGGCTGGAGCACAATTTAGAGGTGGACTTGCAAAGTAGGGTAGGTTACTTCCCCTTGACCATTTCACCTCTGTCCCACATTAGTTCCCATTCTAGCAGGGTTACTAAGGGTAAATTCCAGTCCCTTTCTATTTTTAGATTCTCTCATTCCTCCAGGCTACTAGAATAGTATAGTCCTAAACATAGTCAGTCCCATTTCAGAGCTGGAGGGGACCTTAGAGATCATTTTATCTGACCTCTTATGATAGACACTGCCTGTAAATGGGAGAGTTAAAGGATTTTAGAGCTAAAAGGGACCTTCAGGTGATCAGCAGGTCCAAAGGTTCTTAATTTTTTATGTATCATGGAACGTTTTTGCAGCCTGTTTTGGACCCCTTCTCAGAAAAATGTTTTGTTTTGTTTTTAATCCAAAATTAAAGGAAATAATAAATTTCATTTACAAGTTAGTGAAAATAAAGATGTAATATTTTCCCCATTCAAATTTATAGGTTTCTCAAAGGTGCCCATAGACCCCTAGCATAAAAACTCCTGATCTAGTCCAACCATTTCACAAACTGGGAAACAGGGGCATTTGTGTGGTCCAACTCTACATGACCCCCTTTTGGGGTTTTCTTGGCAAAGATGCTGGAGTGGTTTGCCATTTCCTTCTCTAGGAACTGAGGCAAACAGAGCTAAGTGACTTGCCCAGGCTCACACAGCTATTGTCTGAGGCTGGATCAGAACTCAGGTCTTCCTGACTCCAGGCCCTGTGCTCTATCCATTGTGCCAGCTAGCTGCCCATAGAGGCACAGAACAGATGACATAACTTCCCCGAAGTGATCACAGCTCATGCAAAGCCAGGACTCAGATCATAGTCTCCAGCTGGATGACCCCATCTGCTCTAACCACTTCACAGATGTAGAAATTGGGGGACTCTATAGAGACATAGATGAGTTCACAACCTGTCAGTGGCAAAGTCAGGACTAGGATATAGACTTAGCTTTTTGCCTTATTTTACAGATGAAGTCACTGCCCAAGGTGACACATGTAACAGTGACCATCAGGATGTGAGTTCATGCCCTCTGACTCAAAATGAGGATGAGGAGGAGGAGGAGGAAGATAACCCCAATTATATATTGCTGTTTTAATACAAACAATAGTAATCAATGGTATTTATATAACATCTCACGGTGTGCAAAGCACTTTACATACATTAATTCGATTCTCACAACAACTCTGTGAGAGTAGGTGCTTTTATTGTCACCATTTACAGAAGGGGAAACAGGGTAAGTGGTTTGACCATGGTCATACATGGCTATTCAGTATTCTTTCAATAGAACCCCACTGTTTCCCAGGTCTATAGACTCCAAATACTCTTTGAGCTCTTACAGCCCTTAGCCTCATATACAGTTAAATCCCTAGTAACTTCGGGTTTGGGCAGCTAAGTAGTGCAGTGGATGGAGCATTTTGCACCCTCCTTGGAATCAAGAAGACATCTTCATGAATTCAAATCTGGCCTCAAATACTTAGTAGCTATGTGACCCTGGGCAAGTCACTTGATGCTGTTTGCCTCAGTTTCCCCATCTATAAAATGAGCTGAAGAAGGAAATGCCAAACCACTTCAGTATCTTTGCCAAGAAAACCCCAAATGGGGTCATGAAGAATCAGACACAACTGAACAGAAAAACTTCAAGTTTTCATAAGGATGGCTAAGTCCTCTGGCCATACAGGACTTTTCAGAAATAAACTCAGAGTCCCAGCAGAGCACAAAAGGAATCTAATGCTGAGTTCTCTAGGGGAGTCCTTTTAAAATGCCAGATAACAAAGTGATAAGGAGATAGTCTGTGTGACTTCGGTTTGAGAAAGTCTTCTATTTCAAGGCATCTTCTCAGTCTTAAAATGGAAAAACAGGGGCTCTGGGTCATTGTTGCAGTTCATGTGATTAGTCACTAGGTGTCCCTACTGGTCAATGGCTAGCCTTCATAATGCTCTAAGCCTGAATGCAATAGATTATAAAAATCATTCATTCTCTAAAGGACAAATGGAATATTAAATTCATTTCATTTTGAATTGGATTCATTCTAGAATGGACAGATGGCTTTCTGAGTTTGGAAGGGCAGAAAGAGGCTCTTTTAAAGTGGCAGTATATTGCTGAGAGTTGTCCTTTGAACCAAAGGGGAGAATATGTCAAGGTGTTTTGGCAGACTATAATTAGAATTAGTGGCATATAAGTAAAACTAACTGCCAACACCCAGTTTTCATATTTTAAAAAATGGACAGTGAGTTAGTAGAAAGGAGCACAGAGCCTCAGGGTTCAAATGCACCCAGAACCTGATTAATTCACTCCTGAAAAGGATTTCCCCCTTAATTGCCCCATCCATGGCCCCATAGGCTCTGGTGATGATCTGTGTTAGGGGCAACTTAACCACCTCCCAAATTTACCCCTTCCACTTTGGGAAAACTCTGATTGTTAGGAATGTTTTTCCCCTCCTGACCACAAACCAAAATTTGCCCCTATGAAACTTCAATTTACAGCCTCTTCTGGGATTGAACTGAAACATCTAATCCTTTTCCCATAGGCTTTCCCTCAGGTTAAACATCCCAGGTTCCTTCATGTAATTTATATGGTATGCCCTGGAGGCCCTGGTTCCCCTCCTCTCCAGTGTGGACAGATGTCTTTCCTGATATGTGGCTCCTGAATACACAGTATTTCAATTGTGGTTTGACCTGGGCAGAGTTCACCTTTTCCTTTCTGTACTCTAATCTCTGATAAATGCACATTAGCTTTTCTTTTAATCTTCTTTGTCACATTAGTAGCCTCACATAGATGAACTCCTATTAAAGGAACAATAATAGAACTGTGTACTTTATTATGTTTGCCAAACAAACCTCCCTCTAAGCCAATGGATTTCTGGAAGATGGAGGAAGTCCTAGAGATTACCTATGATTTGTGGGAGTGGAAAAGGAGCTTATTTGTTTTTATGGTGCCCATGGATGAACATGATATTCTATTTGTCCCTATTCTGGAACCAGAACAAAAAATCATTCAAAGAGTGACTTATTTGGACAAGAGATAATAGTGGCTGGAGAATAGGTCTGGAGGACAGAAGGACCTTGGTTCCAGTCCCACCTCTTACACATACTGACTCTGAAAAAGTTAAGTGACTTTCAATGCCTGCAGGCAACACTCTTAGAACTCATATCATATGCTGGAGCTTCTACTTGGGGGCTTCCCCACAGTGATCACACAGTTAAAAAGTCTTAAGCCTTGAAACAGTGGCCTAGCCAGCCCCACCATCCTAGGCCATATCCCAGGACAACAAAGCACATTCTTAGGAACTTAGAACACAAAATCTCCTTTATTATGCCATAAACAATTTTAATGCTATTTTTTAGTTGTTGTTGAGTTGTTTCAGTCATGTCCGACTCTCTATAACTCCATTTGGGGTTTTCTTGGCAAAGATACTGGAGGAGTTTGCCATTTCCTTCTCCAGCTCATTATACAGATGAGGAAACTGAGGCAAACAGGGATAAATGACTTGTCCAGAATCACACAGCTAGAAAGGGTCTGAGGCCACATTTGAACTCAGATCTTTCTGACTCCGGGCCTAGTGTTCTATTCACTGTACCACCTAGAAAGCAATGCTATACTGCACACAGGCCCAAATTATCAATAAGTTATGTCCTAGAAGTTCATGTATTAAGTCAGCTGTTTGGAACTTGGAAGGCATTTTTCTATAGAAAGTAGGTTTAAATGTAAAAGCCTCTCCTAAATCCTCCCCCTAAAAAAGGCCTATTTAATCCATAAAGTAGCTGAACTGTGTCATCATTTAAAAGATGTATTTGTGACTTCAGCAATGTAACTCCAATAGCACAGATCATAACTCCAAGCCTTAGTATAGTTTTCAGAAATTTTATATGTGCACTAGTCACCACTCTAGTGGAAAATAATTTGAACTAAATGTATTATGACTTCTCTAAATGGTGTTATAACCTAATGAAATAATTATTTCCATAGCACTTGATAACATAGCTTCAACTTCCACTACTGTTTTGGCAACAAAGTACTAGGTGGAAGGGTGGATAGAGTGCTGGCTTTGGAGTAAGAATGCCCCAGATTCAAATCCTGCCTGGATACTTCCTCTCTGTGACTGTAGATAAGCCACTTACCCTCTTAGCCTCAGTTGCAACTGGACTGTAAAAAACATATTATATACTTGTGGCATCCCAGCAAAATCAAATCCTTATTTTAGTCTTTGAAAATGGGCATGCCATAAGATCCCAGGTAGGGTAGTCTTCAGACCCTCTACAAGTCCAGAAGCCAATCGTCTAAGGCAGGAGTATGGAATCTGTGGCCCTCTAGGTCCTCAAGTGCAGCCCTTTGACTGAATCTAAACTTCACAGAAAAAAATCCCCTTAATAAATGGAACTTGTTCTGTGAAGTTTGGATTCAGATGGCTGTACTTGAGGACCTATAAGGCTACATGTGGCCTTGAGACCGCAGGTTCCCCATCTCTGCTCTAAGGCTTTCTACCCCACTCCTATTTTCTAATTCAGATGCCTGCCGATTGTATAATGATTCTGTCACCTTGTTCACCCAGATTTTCCATGTTTGTTCCCCATGGGAGCACAGTTCCTTTCCAGAGAAGGTTCCCAACCTACGTCCATGATACTCTGCTACAATAATATATCAAAATTTTAGTTTTACTCACAGGTGAAATTCCTTCCTCTTTCACAGGAGATCTATCCTCTGTCTTACCTACAGGTGAGTTTTCTTTTGGAAGAACAAATATACCTCTCAGTTTCTTTGGTGGCCAGTCCCATTTGCTTATTAAGGCTTCTATTTTCCTAAGTAACTACTTCTCTTTTTTTTTCTCCCATGTCAGTTTTTTATTATAATTAAAGAAACTAGTTATCTAACAATTTCTGTACACTACAGGATATTCTCTTACACAATCTCTCTTTTTAATAAGATGTAAGATAGAAAACATAAGATAGTAAACAGATACTCTATACCCTGACTACAAAGAAATAAAACCCAACTTTAGAAAAATACAGGAAAAATTTCAAGTTAAAAATATATTCATTTGGTTAAAAGCCATCTCCTTCATAACATTCATTTATAGTCTAGTATCAAAGCATGCTTCGCCAATCCAATTTAATCTTCTAATATACCAAACTTCTGGACTAAAAATTTTTGTCCAATATTTTATGGGGGAAAGGGAGGTGTCACTGGTTTTGTAACAATAAAATACTTTGATTTTCTAAAAGAATAGCCTTATTGCAGTAAATTTCTTTGCTTTTATTCTAAAAATTATTCTTGCCATCATTACTTTAGAAACCTGTGATACATGTAGTTTTCTTCAGATACGGTATATCCAAACTTTTTGTAGAAACCAACATTTTGTGGAAGACATTCAAGGGTAATTTTGTAACAGTTCAGTTTTTTACTTAGCAGAGTAAGAGTTGACAATAACAATTTTCCCAGTTGTTTTCCTCTGCATTCATCACTCACAACAACATCTTCTACTCTTCCTCTCTTTGTACATGAATGGATGAATTTATGTTCTATTATCAGAGTAGCGGTAGCAACAATCTGCCCTAGAGTGACATCTTCTACAACTGTAACATAATAATCCCCGGATTTCCTCATGTGCTCAAATGATCTCATAAATTGCTCAGGGCTGACCATTCCAGTTTCTGTCAGTTGACCAAGTACCTTAAAAAATCCTCTGTTTAGATCTGCAGTGCAAAGGGGCCTCAGAACCAAACCATCTCCTGGGTAGGTTGGGGAAATGGCTGGAGAAAATGTTGCAGTATTCTGGCTCCAGTCCACCTCTTTCAATAGACTTGGGTCAAACATAGGTGTCTCATCAGGTTTCATGACTGCAGTGAGGACTAGTTCAGGGGGAAAAGGTCAGTACCCCAAACTTCAGAGTATACAGACAGATCAAATAGGCTTCCAAACTGTCCAACCATTATCAATACCAAAATCACAGTTACCAGAGAGGGAAGCATCAACATCTGGGTTTTCAAAGCCAGGGGGCTCTCAATGGCTGCCCAGAGTCTCATCTAGTCAAATCACACAACACTCCTCAAAGTGAGCCCCAACTACTTCTCTTTAACAGGGGAATGTGTATGGGAGGGGAAAGGCTGTCAATATACCAGGAATTTTCTTTTAGCCAATTGGGGTTAAGTGACTTGCCCAGATTCACAAAGCTAGTAAGTGTCTAAGGCTGGATTTGAACTTCAGTCCTCCTGACTCCAGGGTCAGTGCTCTATCCACTGAGTCAGCTAGCTGACTCCTCCCAGGAATTTTCAAAAGACCAAATGGGTTTGGTAATTCACATAGCACTTCCTGGGTTGGTCTTACTATAAATTATATTGTAGTCCTCCTACTTGTACATTTTTTTTCAATTCTCTTATAAGTTTTACCCTCTAAGTCTACATTTAGGCAATAGCACCCAAGAAATCAAAGTCAATTGCCCATGCACATTGTCCCATCAACATATACTTAATATAATATTCATCAGTCCTTTGTATCTATACATTTAGCCATGTCCTGATTAATCCTGAGAGAGGGTACTACCCAGAAGAGACTAAAAGAAAACACAAAATAAGACTTTTTAATTAAAAAACAGTCTTTTTTAATAAACAGGATTAAAAATCATATTGAAACTGGAAAAAATTCAAGAAGGCATGAATTTTTTAAAAGCATCTGAAAAATAAAATGAGGACATTTCTTCCTCAAACATATAAAGAACTACTGAACTAAAATTATGTTCAAATCAGAAAAAATATGTAGAGTAAAAGTCCTAAATGTGCTTTTATTTGATACTACACAATGTACTTAAAGAAAAAAATTTTAAATCCCTTTGGTAGAGAGTTTTCTCACCTGAAAGTTCCACTCTGTATATCAATGAATTCATCAATCCAGTTACCATTCTTATCCGAATTTTTAGAATATGTATTTTTTTTTGTTGTAACTATTATCATTTCCATAATGGTCCATGTCATATTAGGCCTTGAATCTATAACAATGAAGATCAGTTAAAGGAACTAGGGGATGGGCATACTGGAGAAGAGAAGATCGGGGTGGGGAGACACCAAGTATTTGCAGGGCTCTCATAGAGAGGAGGAATTATTACACTGGCAGCGAGGTGGCTCAGTGGATAGAGTGCTAGGCCTGGAGTTAAAAGGACTTATCTTCCTGAGTCCAAATCTGGTCTCAGACATTTATTAGCTGTGTGACCCTGAGCAACTCACTTCACCCTGTTTGTCCCAGTTTCCTCATCTGTAAAATGAACTAGAGAAGGAAATGGCAAGCCACTCTAGTATCTCTGCCAAGAAAACCCCAAAAGAGGGTCATGAATAGTTAAACACAACTGAAAACGACTGAACAGCAACAAGAACTTGGTTGAGAGAGTAGAGTTACTGTAGGAGCAATGGGTAGAAGTTGCAAAACCAAACTTAGACTTGTCCAGAAAGCTGTCTCACATAATCAGGCTGCACAAAGAGACATCTATATAAGCAGGGGATGAGGTATGGTAGGGAGTAGATTACATTTGAATCTTTCTTTCATTTGAACTGAACACACACAAACACACAAATTGGGTTCAGAAATACACTTCACTCAACAGGGAAATAGAATAGAAAGTGGAGAAAAGGGGGAAAGGAATTAAAGAGAGGACAGATGGGGTGGGGTAATGGAAGGGCTGGTCATAAACTCTATGGATATATAAAAGTATTTATAGCTTTTTTGAGGTGGAAAAGAATGGAAATCTGAATGGAGTGGGGTATAAATCTGAAAATGGATGAATACGTTATGGTATATAAATATGATGGAATAATGTTGTATTCTCTGATCTCTTAGCATGACCAATTACAATTCCAGAGGACTAATGGAAAAACATGCTACCCACCTCATCAAGGAGGTGAAGGACTCAGGATACAGATTGAAATAAAGGTTTTTTTAGACATGACAAATATAGAAATTTGTTTTGATTGATTATTTCTTGGTAATGGTTGATTTTTTGTGGGTTCACAATAGTGCAGGAAGGGGGTGAGAAGGTAGATTTTGGTTGATTAAAACAAATAAAATATGTTTTTAAAAATAGCCACAGAATATATAAAATACTTGTGAATGTACCTAGTAAGATACACAAAAGAATTCTATGAATATAATTATATTACAGAAATAAAGACAGACCTAAACAAATGGAGGAATATCATGGGGTAGGCTGGGAAAATATAATAAAAATAATAATACTATCTAAATTAATTTACTTATTCAGTGCTATAGCAAATTGATAAAGGTTTACTTTAGAGAGGCTGAAAAAAGAATAACAATTCAATTCAACAAGAATTGCTATGAAAACTGGAAATAATCTTGGCAGATATTAGGTTTAGAGCAATACTTCACATCATATATATAGCAAGATAAATTCCAAATAGATACATGACTTAAATATAAAAGGTTATATCATAAACAAATTAACCTTTTTGGTGTCATAGAGCCTTTGGAAATCTGATGAAGCCTATGGACTCCTCAGAATAGTAGGGTTTCTACTATGTAAAATAAAACACACAGAATTACAAAGGAAACCAATCATACAGAAATCTAATGATTGAAATTTTAAAAATATATAAATTTGCAGATATCCAGGTTTAAAGCCCCTGCTGGCTCCTGCCTCTGACATTTACTAGCCATATATGACCCTGGTCAAATTGCTTTACCTCTCTAATTTTGGCCTAACAATTAACACTAAGAAAACACAAGTGTTCCATCAGCCACAACCACACCATCCATACATAGAACCATTGGTTGCAGCAAATGGAGAAGTTTTGAAGGCTGTGGGTAAGTTCATTTACCTTGGTAGTTTACTTTCCAGGTATGTACACATTGATAATGAGTTGACTCAAGTATTGCCAGAGCTAGCTTAGTGTTTGGGAGGCTCTGAAGGAAAGTATGGGAGAACAGAGGTATCAGACTAATTACCAAATTGAAGGTCTACAGAGCCATTGTGCTGACCTCAATTGTTGTATGCCTGTGAAACCTGGAGAGTCTACCAGCGCCATGCCAGGAAACCGAATCACTTCCATTTGAATTGTCTTAAGAAGATTCTGAAGATCACCTGGCAGGGTAAGGTACCAGACACTGAGGTCCTTTCTTGAACTAAACAGCCAAGCATTCAAATTCTACTTCAGAGAGTGCAACTCTGAAGGGCTGGCCATGTTGTTAGAAAGTAAAAGGTACACTTGCCAAAAAGACTATTTTATGGAGAACTTGCACAGGGCAAGCACTCACATGATGGTCAGAAGAAGCTATACAAAGACACTCTCAAGGTCTCCTTTAAGAACTCTGGAATTGATTGTGTGACATGGGGGACACTGGCACAGGCCCACTCTGCATGGCATGCCCACATCAGAGCAGGGGCTCTATAAGCAAAGCAGAATTGAAACAGCTCAAAGGAATGCAGGATGTGCAAATTTGGAGTATCCACTCCAAATCTTCACATGGACTATATGTGTATGGTGGAGCATTCCAAGCTCATGTTGGTCTGATCAGCCACAGTTGGACACACTGAAACTTCACTCTGGCATAGTGATGTCATTTTGGTCCTCTTCAAGAACAAAAGACACCAACGAACCAATAATAAATCTAATAATCACTACTCTACAGAAGTGTTGTGAGGAAAACCCTCTGTAAACTTTAAAGCATTATGCTGAATTTTTATTATTTCTCCTTTTTACCTTAGTGAAATAAAATATTTCTCTGCATCTGAAGGAAGATGTGGCCCTGAGCTGTGTGTTTGAAATAACCAATACTTTTCTAATGAGTGATATTCCAACTTAATCTAGGGACAGTTAAAACTGCACACAACTCCCTGAATGAAGTCAGGAAGGAAAAAAAGTTTTTCCAGATAATTTCATATATATCCTAAATATAGACTAGAGCTCCAAAGCTAAGGGCATCCGACCAGCAAAGGAATTTAATAATAATAGTTATGCAACCTGCTCTGTGGGTTAAAGGTTAAAATCATGTCGTCTACCCATGTTTTTTCTATGAGAATGTCAATAATTAGGTGAGTTAGAGTTAACCATTTACAGAGGACTGGAAAGCCAAAGTGAAGGGGGGAGGTGTAATCCTTGTTCCAATCTCTTTATAGTAGAGATTAAGTCTATTGGAGTCAATTACATTCACTCCAATTCCTAAAATGTTTACTGAAACCTACTATTATGTTTGTTCATAGCACTGTGTTCAAAGTAACCTGTTGTGGTTTCAGGAACTAGTCAGTGAAAATGGTCAGAGTCAGGGAATAGAGTGTCTTAAGTGAGGAACAGCAGCGAGGCCAGTGTCACTGGACCCCAGAGTAAGTGAGGGTGATTAAGGTATAAGAAGACTGGAAAAGCAGGTGAAGACCAGGATATTAAGGAATTTGAATGCCAAAGATATAGCTTTTTATTTCATATTCTAAAATATAATATGTATATGTACTGGGGAGGGAGGAAGAGAGAGAGAGAAAGAGAGAGACAGAGACAGAGACAGAGACAGAGAGACAGAGAGACAGAGAGAGAGGCAGAGAGACAGAGAGAGACAGAGACAGAGACACACAGAGAGAGACAGAGACAGAGAGAGAGAGAGAGAGAGAGAGAGAATCATTTAAGGTGCTTCAATGCTTACTCTGCCTTTCTGTGTCCAGAGTGTGGGACAATAGGTACTATGGGCACTTTTGTCTGGTTAACTTCCTATCAAGATGGGTAAAAAAATCTCTCTTGACTGCCCCTTCTGGAGTTACAGAGCATTATGGCCCCAGTTAATTAATTAACTTAGTTTAACTAATTAAGTTAATTAAGGGACCTCAGCTAGTCCAGTCATTTCTGGAAGGAGGACTTCACTACAGCTTTGACAAGGGGCCATCCAGCTTCCACTTGGAGATCTACTTTGGGAGAAAATTCTCTACCCTGACCCCACTACCCCCACCCCAAAGGTAGCACATTTCATATTACATTTGTCTTCCTTTAATTTCTAAATGGCACAGTGCATAGAACACTATATCTGCAGTTGGGAAGATGAGTTCAAATCCAGCATCAGACACTTAGTAGTCTGACCCTGGGCAAGTCACTTAGCCTCTATTTGTCTCAGTTTCCTCAATTGCAAAATTGGGATAATAACAGCACCTAGCTTGCAGGTGGTCATGAGGATCAAATGAAATAATATTTGAAAAGTGCTTAGCATAGTGCTTGGTGCATAGTAGGTGCTATATAAATGCTTATTCCCTTCTCCTTCCCTTTCCTCTGTGGTCACACAGGTATTAAACAGTGACAGACGTGTCCAAATCCAGCACTCAATCCACTGAATTATACTCTCTATAGAATTTCACTTTAAAAAAACATCTTGCTAGATTTGGCCAACTAACATATAACCTGCCAATTATAACATACACGAACCAAGATCCAATCTGTTTACACTAGATTATAGAGATTAGCTCCACCAATTTGATAAACCAGATGTCTAAGCAGTCTTGAGCTCCAATATTTTCCAGGAATCAAGAATTGTGAGATGGTTGTTAAATTTTTCCGTTTGAATATGAGCATTTACACCTTGGAATTTGACAAACACTGCAAATAAAGATTTAATTTATTGTTTTGTTCTCCATCACTTAAGAAAGTGGTGGAGAAAATATTAATAATTCAGGTTAAACTCAAAAGCATATATTTCCAACATTTTCTCCCAGAGAGCTGGTTGTTAAATATATGTTAACACACTCCTATCCCAAAGCCACTTTTTTTTTTTTGCGCTTTTGGAGGGGGAAGGTAGGGCAATTGGGGTCAAGTGACTTGCCCAAGGTCATATGGCTAGTTTTTTTGTGTTAAGTGTCTGAGGCCGGATTTGAACTCAGGTCCTCCTGACTTCAGGACTGGTGCTCTATTCACTGAGCCACCTAGCTGCCCCTAAAGCCACTCTTTTTTTTTTTTTTTTTTTTTGCTTTTTGGAGGGCAGTTGGGGTTAAGTAACTTGCCCAAGGTCACACGGCTAGGTTTTTGTTTGTGTGTGTTAAGTGTCTAAGGCCGGATCTGAACTCAGGTCCTTCTGACTCCAAAGCCAGCACTCTACTCACTGCGCCACCTAGCTGCCCCAAAACACTCCTATTTTTTTTTTTTTTGCATTCTTGGAGGGCAATTGGGGTTAAGTAACTTGCCCAAGGTCACACGGCTAGGTTTTTGTTTGTGTGTGCGTTAAGTGTCTGAGGCCAGATCCGAACTCCGGTCCTTCTGACTCCTGGGCCAGCTCTCTACTCACTGTGCCACCTAGCCACCCCAAATGGGCAGGAACTCTTTTTTTTTTCTTTTTGGAGGGCAATTTGGGGTTAAGTAACTTGCCCAAGGTCACACAGCTAAGTTTTTGTTTGTGTGTGCATTAAGTGTCTGAGGTCGGATCCAAACTCAGGTCCTTCTGACTCCAGGGCCGACACTCTACTCACTGCGCCACCTAGCCACCCCTAAAGCCACTCTTAAAGAGAGGAAGAAGATGCTGGAGAGAGCTGGCAAGGAAAAGACTGGTTGGATGTTTGACCAGTTAATCCCAGGTGATACCTGGAATAGGAAATGATTTCATGGTGCATCCTAGAAAAGCTTTCTTTAGTGTAGAGGAAGAAATAGAAGAAAAAAAATGTTGTCTCTCTGAAACAGCAAGCAAAGTAGATTTTTTTTTTTTTGCCGTTTTTCTGGATTGAGTTTTAGCCAGTCAAGTGCGTTTGATTGAGTCTTGCCTTTGATTGGAAACAGTGTATGTTGTATTGCTTGGAGGGAGAGGAGAGAATAGAGAAGCAGAGCTGAGAGAAAGAAGTGAGCTTGAGGAGGCTAGGGGAACTTGCTTGTGGGGAGGCCTAATAGAAAGAATGTTTGTAATGGTGTTTGTAATGTATATAAATATTGTTGTAGCCCTGTTAAGCTTTGTTTTCCTAGAAACAGAAGCTGCAGGTAGGAACCCCTGGAGCCTGCTGTCAGGTAGAATCACAAAGAGCTTGGAGTAAAGCAGTGCCTGTGAGTAGGAACAGGGAGCTGCCTGCTTGTAAACTCAGGCAAGAGCTGGGAGCGGTTGGCCCACAGAGGAGCCATAAGGTTTGGAAGTCAGCCTCAAATCAAGATGAGAGAGGATTTTACTTGGATACTGTGTATTGATTGAGGAGATTGTGACTTACTGTGACCTAGGGGTGGATGACATTTGTATTTTCTGCTACTGCTAAAGGACGTGTTGTGCTGGGGAGATCCTAGCTTGGGACCCCCTGATTTGGGGGATGCAATGATATATACTCTGCGGAGATTCTGAGGAATGCTATCAGATATACTGAATGATATGTTTTGCTTAGGACTGTGACCACCTTAGTAAAAATTGTTATGTTATGTTTTTGTAAATGTTATGCTTTAGTTTATTGTGGAATGAGAGTTCATTATACTATGCGATTAAACCCTTGAAATTATTCACAGCAGAAGTCCTCAGGTGCGCTGCCATGATTACACTTTCTGCCTCTACCCTTCCTATAAATCCATGGAGGGTGTTTTCTATCAGTTCAGATTTAAACATGCTAATAAAAAAAAGATGACTACTAAAAATATACCTTTATAATGGTTATATATCAATGTCTTTTGGCTTTATTATTACTTTATTCAACACAGATCTCCAAGCACAGGAGAGGATAAAGAACACTTGCTCTGAGTTAGAGGACCTGAGTTCAAATCTTACTTCTAATACTATCTGTGTGACTATAAGCAAGTCACTTAACTTCCCTCTGCCTCAATTTCCTCATCTGTAAAATAAGGGGGACTGGAGTAGATGGCCTCAGAGGTCTCTTTCAACTGGAGATTTCTGATCCTGTTGTCTCCTGTCAGAGAGTATACTGGTCTCACTTGGGGAGAAAAGCTCTCCTTAATCTTACTGTAGATGGGGAAGGAATTTGCCAAATTAGACTACATCTCAATAGTATCTTTGCTCCTACTTCAGAAGGAGGTCCACTAAGGGCTAAACTATGATAGGCCAGAAATTCTCCCTTATTTAAGGTTTGTCTTTTGTAAAGTGAGGGGTGTGTATGTGGTGATGTCAAAAGTCCTTCCAACTCTAACATTCTATGAATCCATAGAATTCTCAGAAAGTAGAGATTTGCAGAAAAGCTTGTCCTTAGAAGAAAATGATACTGTGGCTTTGGCTTGAGTTCACAAGCATTCAAAGAAATTTTGCTTGCTTCAGAGAATCAAGAATACTATCACATGTGATATTTCAACAGCACCTAGTATAATACCCAGGCACACTCAATAAAAGTTACTAGCTTGCTAAAATTAGATTAACTCCTAAATGCAGTTAAGATTTGATCTTACACATTGAAAATAGTGGAACTCTAGATTATACAGCATGCCTTTTTTCTCACTGAGAAATTTCCATTTTCTGCTAAAAGACAAAACATATATTTATGAACTCCATTATTATGGGTGGACAGCTAGCTGGCACAGTGGACACAGCACCAGAACTGGAGTTAGGAATATCTTGGTTCAAATCTAGCCTCAGACACTTACTAGCTGCGTGACCTTGGGTGAGTCACTTAACCCTATTTGTCTCAATTTCCTCATCTGTAAAATAAGCTGGAGAAGGAAATGGCAAATGACTCCAGTATCTTTGCCAAGAAAATCCCAAATGGGATCACAAAGAGTGGGTCATGATTGAAAAATTATTATATAGCTGCTCAAGAGACCTCCTCCCCACACTTGGGGAAAGATATATGGATTCTTTCAAACTCCTAGGATTCTGTCCAACAGAACAGAAGACGAAGGATTTTTTAAAAGTATTACAATAACCACCAAACATGGTAGGTGTGGGAGGAAGGGGAATACACATCCCAAATCCATATCTTCAAGATTCATCTGAACTAAGTTACATGAATAGGTTTCTAATCACAAACTTGGAAACTATAAAGATTCAAGTTCAGTGAGTAGAGTGTCAGCCCTGGAGTCAGAAGGACCTGAGTTTGGATCCAGCCTCAGACACTTAACGTACACACAAACAAAAAACCTAGCCCTGTGACCTTGGGCAAGTTACTTAACCCCAAATGCCTTCCAAAAAGAAAAAAAAAAGATTCAAGTTAGTAATTCACCAGCCATTTATGAAGTTCAAGTCTACTATGTAGAAGACCCAGTGTTAGGTCTGACAAATATAAAAATAAAATATCCCTGCCTTCAAGGAATTTACATTCTACTGGGTAGGTGGTAGAGGAGTCAAATGCAAAATATATATAATGTACTGTAAAAGTAAATTTGTGGGAGTAGCACTAGCAATGGGAATAAGGGCGTGTTCAGGACAGACCTTTTATAAGCACCCTGTGCCGAACCTTGAAGCAAGCAAAGGACTGAAAAAGGAGAAGGAGGCGAGGAAGGATACTAATAGAGGCATAAGAGATAGTCTGTGCAAAAGCACAGAGACAGAAGGTTGGGATGGTTTTCCCCAGGTCACCAAGTCAGGCAGTATGGCTACAACCCAGGTCTTTAAATCAGTGTAATAATATAATCTTAGCTGTGTGACCCTAGGCAAGTAACTTAACCTCTGTAAAATGGCACTTATCTCAAAAAGTCATTATGAGGATAAAATTAAATAACTTTGTGTAGCGCTTTGCAATGTCTTTAATGTTCTGTAAAATGCCAGCTCTTTTACAAAGATGATGATGATGTAATTTGGGGAAAATAGGCAATCGCCAGATCATTAAGTCTATCAACTAAGTTTATTGAGTGCCCACTAAGCACAGGGCACTGTATTAACAGGGCTGGTGATACAAAGAAAGGCAAAAGACAATCCCTGCACTCAAGGAACTCACAGCCTAAGAGGAGAGGCCCCAGAAGTTTCCTATGACACAACATGAGAATGACATGGCCAGATCAAACAGTCTGACAGCTGTGTGGAGGATAAACTGCAGAAAGGAAGTTATTGCAATAGCCCAGGCTGGAGAGGACTCAGAAGCCATTTAGCCTTGGTGACTTGGAGAGAAGGGGAGAGCTGTGGATGACTCTAACTGTGGAAGAAACCAGGAAGGAAATCAGCATCTATGGAGCACCATTCTGTACTAGGTGTTTGACAAATATGGCTCCATTTGATCCTCACCACAACCCTAGGAAATTCATGCCATGTTTAGGGTCATCTGTATATACCGGGAAATTAGAAAGAAAGGAAAATGAAGGGAGAAAATAATGATTGAGACGCCAAAAGCCGAACTGAACACAATGGAACCAAAGTGCTAAGTACTGGAGAGGAGGAGCTTCCTGGAATCCTTCCTGTGGGCAGAGCTTCTTAGAGCTCTCACCCTATGGGAGGAGCTTCCTAGAATCTTCTTCCAGTGGGAGGAGTTCCATGGAGATAAACTTGTAAGGGAAGAATCTTAGTGGAGGGGCTTCCTGTAGCTCTTACCCTATGGGAGAAACGTCCTAGAATCTTCTTCCGGTGGGTGGAGCTTTTTGGAGGGAGGAGCTTTCTGGTAGTCTTAATTTGTGGGAGGAGCCAGCTGGAATCGCCTTCCTGTGGGAGGAGCTTCATGGGGAGAACCTTGCAAGGAGAGACTCTTCTTAGGGGAAAAGCTTCCAGCAGTCCTTATCCCAAGGAAAAAACTTTCTGGAGCCCTTATCCTGTAGGAAAAGCTTCTTAAGGGAGGGGGGTCCTGAGGGAAGGACTTCCTGAAACTATCCTGTAGGGGGAGTTTCTTGCAATCCTTTTTTGTGTGGGAGGAGCTTCCTGTGAAGACGCTTTCTATAGGAGCTTCTTGGGGGCGGGACTTCCGTTCAGATCTCCATACGGAAAGAACTGAGGCCTGTCAGCGGTAAGAGACAAGATGGCGGTCTCGGTGGACCAGGCCTGCCGCGCACCTGGGACCTGGAGCGTGTTCTTCAAGGCCGTGAGGTCCAGGCAGCCCCAGAACCACGTGCTGGACTCCGAGCAGCAGGGCACTGGGCGGTGTTGAAGGTCTCTGGCCGATGCTCCCCTTTCCCAGGGGCCTTCTAGGCCCAAGCATCCTGCCTTCCTCCTGCAGAGGCGTGGCTTCCTTCCTGGAGTCCCGTTCGTTCCAGGGGAGCTACGGCCGACTCATCACAGAGTGTGTTAGACCCGCAGCTTCCACTTTCCCTGGGCTTTGCAAGAGTGGCATCCTTGGTTGGGAGAAGCTCCCTGCAGCCCCTCGTTAATAATACAGAAACATTTAAATGAACGTCAATGCAGTGTCAGCCTATGGGATGTGGATTTTAGTAGAACAAAAACGCAGCTTAGTTTAACTTGTTGGATTTGCTTAAGGATTTTTGTGCCAGATGTGTGTATGAGAAGACATGCCCCCCATTTTTTTGAGTGACTTAAAAAGTTAAGCACTATTTCAAAGGATTAAGTTTGCCTTGGAATTATAAACATTTAAGTAGATTAATTCAAGTGCAAAAAAAAATCACCTCTATTTTGGAGCAGTTGAGTTGGAGATGCCTAAAGGGCCTTCTGAGATGATGTCCAGCAGGCAGTTGACAATTTTGGGCTGGGGCTTAGGAGAGGAACTGTATGGTGTGTAGGTTTGAGAGTTATCTGAATACAGATGCTGATTGAATTTGCTGTAGCTGATGCGATTACCATGGGGGTGGGGGTGGAGGTGGGGAGAGAAGACTGAGAAGATCCTGGAGGACACCATGATAGTGAGATGATACAGGAGACTGGAGTTGTCCGAAAGGTAGGAGGGGAATCAAGGGAGAACAGTGTCACAGGAACCCAGGAAGGAGATCTATTCTGGGAGGAGGGCTTTCAGTGGTGTCAGAAGTTACATCAAGGTGAAAAAGGATGAATCCTAAAATTTTAATTATGTTTTTTAAAAAAAAATGTCCAAACCAGTTCAACGTCTTCAATCTCTGTACTTTCCTCATAACATTTCTCTAGAGTAAGGCTGGCAGGTATTATACCTCTTATGTGCTGAGAAATTGAAATAGTAGTGAAGTTAAGTAATTTACTCAAAGGTATACATTAGTTATTAGAAAGACAAGACTTGGAACAGGGGCCATCTCACTCCCAGCCCAGGGCTTTCCCCCTCCCCCACAACAGCCAATTATACTGCCTTGTAGGTTTGGTCATCAACATTATCTTAGCATCATAAAAATAGAATCCCACAGTTGGGACACTCCAGAAGTCATCTCTATCCATCTCTTATTAATCACTCATTTACTTTTTAATCTTCAGACAAACTGATCTATCCCTGACTCACAAATAACCCCGGTGGTGTGAGTAAGAGTGCTGGCCAGGGGTTGGGATGACCTAGGATGGGATCTGGACTCAAAATGAGCAACCTTGAGCAAGTTACTTAACCCCAATTGCTTTAAAAAAACCAAGAAAACAAATAAGCCCTGTGGCTTCCTGTCTCCATGCCTTTTGTTCACAGTTCTCCATCCCTAGGATGTTATCCTTTGTTCTTTTAACCTGTTTGATTTTTCACCCATTTAAAATACCATCTTGTCCATGTAGGCTTCTCTGACTTCATCCCTTCCCTATTCTTAACATTCTTATTTTTTCTTAGAACTCATGTAACACTTTGTTCTGCAACATTCTAATGCATTTGTCATGTTACAGTTATAGTATGTTTTATCCCTTGACTAGACTATAAGCTACAAAAGATTAAGGATGATATATCCAAACTTTGACATATACCTGAAGGCTCTGTATAAAGTCAGCATTAAATAAATGTGCCTTGAATGAATAAGCCTATATCTGAGTGTAATGGTAAGGGAATTTGAAGATCTTCCCTGCCCCTTGGTTTAAGTGGTAGGAGGCTTGTTTTTCAGGAATGTCCACACTTTGTTACTTTGTGATTGGACAGTGGATCATGAAGGTTATGATGTTCCCTCACACTGGAGAAGGCTGTATATACCCTGATGTGAGGTTTTGCTTTGGGGATCACTTATGGGAAGAGTTATGTGATTTCACCAGATGAAACTCTGGGTAACCATTGAGCTTTGAAAACCCAGATGTTAGTGCTCTATCTAGTAACTAACTAGGTATGGATGTAATGGTCAGTCAGCTGGAAGCCCTGTCTGTTGTTCTGTTTCTCTGTATTTTTTGGTCTGCTTGTAACTTCTGTTTACATTTTCTCTGAAGTTCAGGGTGCTGGCTTTTCCCCCTGAACTAGGTAAATGATATGTTTCATTAAAGTAAGATTGTTAACCCATTTTAGAGTTGCTTTCCTTTAGAAAAGCTAATCAAACAACCTGTGGAGCAGCTATTCTGGGTATGCTAGGGCACTTGCTGCTACACTGGCTATGTTCATTTAGTAGAATAAATAGAATGACATATAATGAAAGCTAACAAAATAAGACAAACTGTTGTGAAAGGAGAAAAGAATTCTAGTTAGGGTTTCCGAAATTAGAATTCAAGCATGACCCAGAATGGAAAGTTTATTCCTTGCACCTCTAATATATGTTGCCATTTTTTTTATGTCTAAGTCACAAACCCATTTGGAATTCATCTTGGTATTGAGCAGAGGTTTCAAAACCGGGGCCACTGGGTACTAGCTGTAACACTCCTGAATCAAATTAAAATATTTAACAAAATAAATAAAAATATAGTAGAACATAAATAATGTTAATATGTGGTTTTCTATGTCAATATGCAACCTGCAGAGGTCCCCATTTTATTTGAGTCCCCATTTTTATTCTAATTTGACACCACTAGTAGAGAGTATGAAATATTGTTTGTTCTATACCTACTTCCTGTCAAACTTCTTTGCAGTCTTCCTAATAGTTTTTGTCAAATAGTGAGTTCTTTCCCCAGTAACCTAGGTCTTTACATTTATCAAACACTAAGCTGCTATGTTGACTTGCTTCTGTATGTTGCATACTTAATCTGTTCCTTTCTATTTTTTACCCAGGACCAAATTGTTTTGGTGATTATAGCTTTGTAGTATGGTTTAAGATCTGGTATTGCTAGGTCTCTTCTTTCTCATTTTTTCCCCATTATTTTCCATGAGATTATTGACCTGTTCCTACAGGTGAGTTTTATTTTTTCTAGCTCTCTAATCCTTTGGCAGCTTGATTGGTATCTCACTGTATAAGTAAATTTAGGTAGTGATGTCATTTTTATTACATTGGCTTAGTCTAACCACGAGAAATTAATATTTCTCCAATTATTTAGGTCCATCTTGGTGTCCATAAAATGTTTTATATGTATATTCATAGTGTTCTTCTGTGTCCCATTTTAATTCCACCCTAAGTGGGAGGAGGGAAGAGAAAAATATTCCACCCTGATATTCAAGTCTAGTCCATGAGCATTAATTAAGTTCCAGACACTCTCTTAAGCACTGAGGCTGCTGAGAAAGGCAAGAAACAAACAGAGCCTACTATCTAGGAGCTGAAATTCAGCTAACCACTGCTTCTTTCCCTTTTGTTAGTAATGAAGCACATAACCCACAAGAGGTAGCATTGATCCTTTATCCATCCTCTATCTGTTCCATTGAAACAAGGTGTAAACATAATTTTAAAGAAGCACAAAATTTTGGAACAGGAGCTCACTCTCCCCTAGGAGAGGTAGGAGAAAGAAGAGGAGAGGGCAAGGAGGGAGGAAGCCATCGTTTGTCTCAGCAGAATCTAACAGTGACATTGTCTCTTATAGACAGGCATCCTTATATACAGCTATAGCCTATCCAGGAGAGTGAGCATGGGGACAAGCAGTGCTTCCTTCAAATGGGCGGGGTGGGGGAGAGAAAGACTGACAATGAAACTACTCGTATGGCTGCCTTGCAACTGCTCAGTTAAAAAAAAACCAAACCTCCTGGTTGTTGGGACTTTGTCCAGCCACCTTGTGCCCGTGTACCTCCTCTCTTCTCACAAGTGCCTGGCAAGTCACAGGGTTCAGTTCCAGCCCATAGAAAGTAATTTCTAATTGTGCAATTTCTTTGTTAGAGAAATACCTGGGGTTACATAAGGAATAGCTGGCAAACCAATTCAATAAGAATAGAGAGTGGGTGCTGGGGAGTAATATGAAATAAGATGGGAAAGGTATATGACCTCTCCACTTTGTGGAGGTCCTGACCATAAGTACCAGGCAAAAAGTTTTGTATTTCAAAGCATATTACTGGCTTGCTTCTTATCTTTTTTTAAATTATTTGGCTTCTGCATTTTTTTTAAAGCAGTTGGGGTTAAGTAACTTGCTCAAGGTTACACGGCTAGTCATTATTTATGTGTGGGTGCTCATTTTCTGAGGCCGGTTTCGATCCCGGGTCATCCCAACTCCGAGGCCGGCTCTCTTACTTGTGCCACCTAGCCGCCCCAGGCTTCTGCATTGTTAAAGGCTAGGGGGTTTGGGTAGTATTTTCCTGCTCATTTCCTGTTTAATTGGTTTTGTTGTTGATTATTATTTGTAATGACTTAAAAAAAATTGTATGACTTCTGCATTTGGGGTAGCTAAGTCCCCTGGAAAGCATTATGGCAGGATGTGGTTATAATGGACGTGTACTGTCTGTCACACTGTATTGTGATGGTTAGATATGGCAATGACTTCTTGTTTGTTAGAGGATGGATGCACAGAAAGGAAGCAAAATTCACAAAGTGTTCTTGACTTGAGAATACTTGATAATACTGAATTCCCATTGAAAAGACCCTGCTGGTTGCTCTGAGGTATCAGGGCTATTGATGAGTGGTAGATAAGATGTTCTGAATGAAGGATAGTGCAAAACTCACACCTTATGTGAGTTTTCTGAAGCAGCAGAGCCTTCCAACATTCTGAAAAGGTGCCTGAGATGTATTTAAATTTAAATTTAAATACATGCCCTGAGTGATCTCACCCAGGTGAGCTCTTCCCCAGCCTGACCTTTCCACCAAAAAACTAATAGCATTCTTACCACTGGCTTCACAGTGTCCTCCTATGGGGCAATCTCTTCTCCCATGGGCATTGTGTCCCAGGATCTCTCTCCCACATATCCCTCTGAAATACCTACCCCCTGAAATAATTTTGTTTTTAAAAGTTGGTTGATTTGAGTACATTTTGTGTTTACTTGCCTTTGGCATGTTTTGTGAGCCTTTGCCTTGGATGCCAAAATTGCTAGTTATGGCTCTACCATTGCCTATGTTAGAAAGAGGGAAAACTCTAATTCTCTTATATAGTATATTACATGCATATATAATATATAATTACATATATACATCAATTTTTATATTGTGCTTTTTTCACAATATTGAGATACTTTAAAGTATTATTTTTCCCATTTCACAGACCAGGAAAGAGAAACATGAAGAGATTAAATATCATACAGCTATTAGATGTCAGAGTTGAGTTTCAAAACCAGATTTCTGCCAGCTTGAAGCCTAGGGATTTTTGTATTATGTCACAGTAATAGCCCCTACTAATGACTTTGGGGTCATGGAAAGTGCTGCCAACCTTCATATTAAATCCCTAATCACATGCCAAGAGGAGAGTGTAAAAGCCTCCAACTATATACTGAAGTTGAAAAGGTTACAATATGAAAAGTGATTAAAGGAAAAATGATTAGAATTATAGGATCACTGGGGTGCTTAGTTGGCCTAGTGAATAGAGCACCGACCCTGGAGTCAGGAGGACCTGAGTTCAGATCCAGCCCAGACACTTAACACTTACTAGCAGTGTGACTTTGGGTAAGTCACTTCAACCCCCATTGCCTTTCCTTCCCCTGTCCAAAAGGAAAAAAAAATTACAGAATTACTGAATTTCAGAGTTGGAGGAGACTCCAGGGGTCATCTTTCCAAGACATATTTAAAAAACTCCCCTCTTCAACATACCCAGCAAGTGGTTGTCCAGCATCTATTAAATACCTTCAGGCTATCCATTCTACTCTGGGATAGCTCTTATCATTGGAGAGTTTTTACTTATATCATACCTAAATTTGCATTTTCCCCCTTCTAAATTCTGCCTATTGTTTTGGTTTTTCCCATGAAGGCCAAATAGAAAATCAAATCTTTCTTTGACACGACAGCTTTTTTAAATAGTCAAAGACAGCTATCATGGCCCCACTAAATCTTTTATTTTTCAAGCCGTATATGTAATCAACCAATCCTCACATGGCCTGATATCAAGGCCTTTCACCAGACCATATGCCCTTTTCTGGAAGTTCTCCAGATTACCAGAGATTCTAGTGTGTGAACCCATGGCAGACTTGCTCAATTGCAACTGAGCTGTTATAATAACCACAGTTGTCTGGAAACCAGGACCAGGTTCATAGTTTCTCCCAAGGAAAAATGAAGGACACAGTGCTAGAGTTTTGAGAAGAGATAATAGTTAGACACATGGGCCTCTGTGCTACAAGGCTAAGGGTTGGTTACCAGTGGGAAGATAGATCTGATGAAACAAGCCAGGTCTTTTAGACTACAGACCAGGAAGTTTTCAGTTCCATTCTTCTGCTAAAACTGGGGAAGCTCAGTGGTCAGTGAACTTAGCCACTGAAATTATACCAAGGTAGGCCAACATGGAACTTTTCTAGTTTTCTCTTAACACTGTGGTCAGAATGGACATTTGAATGTAGAGTACATGCAAGAAAAGAACCAACTCTTGTTATGTCAAAAACTACAGCCTCCAGGGGTAGGCATTAGGGGTTGGTGAAGAAGCTGGGGAAGAACACTGGTGCAACCCATTCTGTGAGGGACAGAGCCATCTGCTAAAGTGAGTGAAAAGACTGAAATAGAGGCTGCAGCTATTGGACAGTTTTTTTCAAGTGATCTTGGGCAAGTAATTTAACTTCCCTGGGACTATTCTCTCATCTAAAAAAAGGTGGTATTAAGCTAAATAATAATAAATACCAATAATAAACACTCTCTGAGTGTTCTTTCAACTTGCTATCTGTGAGCCTATTAAAAAACTAATTTATAAACTTTTATAATCATGTAAAGAATTATACATTTGTGATTTGGTGAAATTGGCTATTCACAACAGGTGAGATTATAAATTGACAAGGAAGACTTTTAGTATTTATCTCAATGTGCCCAGCCCAGTGGTATTCCTAGAATCGCTGCTTTAATTGGAACAAACTCAGGATTATCAGAGAGGTCTGTGGGCATTGTCAGGGTAGCAAACAGAAGCACAGTACCTGGAAACTCAGATAGTCCAGTTTTTCCATGCCAGCATTTAGGTGAGGACAGAAGGGAGGGCTGATAAGACACATAGAATTTCCCTGCAGCCTAGAGTTAGAAGGTTGTTTCCTAAGCCATATGCTTATTTAGTGGATGCTGATAGTTTTTGTTTTGGAGACTTCCTACTGCTCAAGGAATAAAAATAATTTTTAATAGTGTTCTATTTTTTCCCCAATTATATGTCAAAGAAATTTTTAGCATTCAAGTCCCAAATTTTTTTTCCCTCTTTCCCTCTTCTCCCTTCTTCTTAAAATGGTAGGCAATTTGATATAGGTTATATATGTGCTGTCATGTAAAACATTTACATATTTTTAAAATCTTATTTTATATAGTCATAGTTATTAAAGAAGAAACATATCAAAAGGAAAAAAACCCACAAAAAAGGATAAAGTAAGTGAAACAAAATATGCTTCAATCTTCATTCAGAGTCCACCAGTTCTTTATCTGGATGTGGATAGCATTTTCCTTTGTGAGTCCTTTTACTTGTCTTAGATCATTGTGTTGCTGAGAAGAACGGAATCATTCATACCTGATCAGCACACAGTGTTACTGATACTGTGTATGGTGTTTTCTTGGTTCTGCTCATTTCACTTTGTATCACTTCATTCAAATCTTTCCAGGTTTTTTTGAAATCTGTCTGTTCATCATTTCTTACTGCACAATAATATTCCGTTACATTCATATACCACAATATGGTTTTAGATCTGGTATTGCTAGGCCACCTTCCTTTGTGGGTTTTTTTTATTAATTCTCTTGATGTTTTTGACCTTTTTTTCTTTCAGATGAATTTTGATATTTTTTCTAGCTCTGTCAAATAATTTTTTTGGTAATTTGGTATGGCATTGAATAAGTAAATTAGTTTAGGCAGAATTGTCATTTTTATTATATTGACTTGACCTACCCATGAATAATTGATACTTTTCCAGTTGTTTAGATCTGATGTAATATGTGTGAAAAGTGTTTTGTAATTGTGTTCATATAGTTCCTGGGTTTGTCTTGGCAGATTGACTCCCAAGTATTTTACATTGTTTACAGTTGTTTTAAGTGGAATTTTTCTTGCTGTTGGGCTTTGTTGGTCATATATCATCAGAAATGCTGATGATTTATGTAGGTTAATGTCATATCCTATAACTTTGCTAAAGTTGTTAATTATTTCAAGTAGTTTTATTAGTTGATTCTCTAAGTATACCATCATATCGTCTACATAGAGTGATAGCTTTGTTTCCTCATTGCTTATTCTAATTACTTCAATTTCTTTTTTCTTCTCTTGTTGCCATAGCTAGCATTTCTAGTACTATATTGAATAATAGTGGTGATAATGGGCATTATTCTTTAATACTTGCTTTGCCCCTGGTCTTATTGGGAAGGCTTCTAGCTTGTTCCCATTATAGATCATGCTTGCTAAAGGTTTTAGAAAGATATTGCTTATCATTTTAAGGAATGCTTCTTTTATTCCTGTGCTCTCTAGTGTTTTTCATAGGAATGGGGGCTATATTGTGTCTAAAACTTTCTCTGCATCTGTTGAGATACTTATGCTTTCTGTTTGTTTTGTTATCAATATGCTCAATTATGTTGATAGTTTTCCTAATATTGAACCAAACCTGCATTCCTGGTATAAATCCCTCCTGGTTTTTGTATATAATCCTTGTTATATATTGCTGTAATCACCTTGTTAGTATTTTGTTCAAAATTTTTGCATTGATAGTCATTAGGGAAATTGGTCTATAATTTTCTTCCTCTGCTCTCCATGCAGCAGCAGCAGCAGTAGCAGTGGTATATGTGGTATATGAATGTAATGGAATATTATTGTGCTATAAGAAATGAGGAGGAGACAGATCCCATATTTATCTGGAGAGGCTTATACAAACTGATGCTGAGCGAAAAGAGTAGAATCAGGAGAAATTTGTATACAATCACAGATACATCATATTGTGATGACCAACTATGACAGACTGGTCTCTTTTCATCAATGCAGTGATATAAGTCAATCCCAAAAGACTCATGAAAGAGAGAAATGAGACATCCAGAGATATAACTAGAAAGAAATGAGCCTGAATCCTGATGGAAGCAAACTAATTGATCTTTTTCTTTTCATTGTTTGGTTTTATTTCTTCTTTATCATTTTCCATCCCACCTAGTACCATACACCTTTGTAATTGGACTAATGTCTAATATGAATGTATTTGCAGATCCTATACTGGACTATATGCTGTCGTGGGGGGGTGGAGGGGGGGGAAGTAAAGGAAATTTGAAAATCAAGGAACTATGGAATTGAATCTTGTTAACTGAAACTAAAATAATAATTTAAAAAAAAAGAAAATCTCATAGAATACAAATGGCCACCTGATGGAACAGGAGAATATTATATGCTTCAGGAACAAGTCAGTGAATACTTGGGTGTGACTTTAAACGAAAATATCCAGATTTAGAGCGACGAGATTTGTCTCACAAGGAGAAGCTCTACCTTAGAGAGTTAAATGTCATCACAGAGACTCAATGCACTTTAGGTCTAGCAACATTATGTAGTGATGAAATAATTGATCTAATGATAAAAGAATACCCTGCTAAACATGCAGAATATTCTGTTATTCTTCAAGAAAAAGAGTGTCAGCGAATAACAGATCATTATAAAGAATACTCTGTAAGTGATCTCTGATTAAAGTCTGCTTTGCCTAACTTTGGAAAGGTTATCCAGGTGCCTGGAAAATACAAAGTATTTCCTACAGAGCGGACAAAGGTTAGTTCGTATCCAGTGGCCCTTATCCCAGGACAGTTCCAGGAATATTACAAAAGGTACTCACTGGATGAACTATGTTATTTTCCATTAAACACGGCAATCTATGAACCCCCACTGGATCCTGAGCTGCCTGCTTTAGACAGTGATAGAGATTCAGATGATGCAGAAGATGGTCGAGTAGATGAAAAACGAAAAAACAAAGGCACTTCAGACAGTTCCTCTGGCAATGTATTGGAAGGTGAAAGCCCTACTGACAACCAGGAGGATTCTTTTCAGGGAAGACAGAAAACAAGAGATAAAACTGATATGCCAAGAAAAGAGGGCTCCAAACATTCTGTACTATCCAAGTCAGTTCCTGGGTACAAGCCAAAGGTCATTCCAAATGCTATGTGTGGAATTTGTCTGAAGGGTAAGGAGTCCAACAAGAAAGGAAAGGCTGAATCACTTATACACTGCTCCCAATATGATAATAGTGGCCACCCTTCTTACCTGGACATGACTATGGAGCTTGTTTCTATAATTAAGACCTACCCATGGCAGTGTATGGAATGTAAAACATACATTATATGTGGACAGCGCCACCACGAAGAAGAAATGATGTTCTGTGATGTATGTGACAGAGGTTATCACACTTTTTGTGTGGGGCTCGGTGCTATTCCATCAGGTCACTGGATTTGTGATTGTTGTCAAAGAGCTCCCCCAACACCCAGAAGAGGGGGCAGAAGGGGAAAAACCAGCAAAGAGGGATAAAATTACAGTTTTTATCCTGATATTGTTATTTATATTGTGAAAATTTTGGTGCCAATTAGTTTACCACTTTGTGAAACACACTTCCTCATATTGTTGTCAATAAAGCATTTTTCAATTTTTAACTATGTAAAAAATTTTTAAAATTTTCTTCCTCTGTTTTAGCTCTTCCTGGTTTAGGTATCAGCACCATATTTATGTCATAAAAGGAATTTGGTAGGACTCTTTCACTTATTTTTAGAAATAGTTCATATAGTACTGGAATTAATTGTTCTTTAAGTGTTTGGCAGAATTCACTTGTGAACTCATCTGGCCCTGGGGATTTTTTTCTTAGGGAGTTCATTGATGGCTTATTCAATTTCTTTTTCTAAGATGGGGTTATTTAGGCATTTTATTTCTTGATCTATTGGGTAATTGATATTTTTATAGATATTCACCTATTTTGCTCAGATCGTTAGACTTATTGGCATATAATTGGGTAAAATATTTCCTAATGATTGCTTTAATTTTTTCTTCATTGATAGAGTATGGGCAGTTACCATAAACAGTAGTAAAACACAACACACACACACACACACACACACACTTCTACTTCTGCAGTAACCATAGAGGAGTGGTGGAAAGGGGTGGGGAAAGATTAATAATCACATGATTTTAGACCAACTCTAACTTAGTTATTGGTACTTGAAATGTGAAGTTTTTGTACATTGTCTTGTGGGTGAGACATACTACTGGAGGAGCTAAATTCTTTTAATATTGGGCATTCTTGCTATAAAGAAAACCAGAAGAAAAAAGGAAATTGCAGCTCAATGGAGGGATGGCTCACAGATTCTCCTTGGAGCATCAAATAAAGCAGTTGGTTTTATACATACATATATACATATATATATGTGTGTGTGTATATATATGTATGTATATATATATATATTTATATTATAGTTATTTATATCCAGAGCCAATAAGAAACAGCATTTCATAGGACATTTTAGCCTCTTGATTTGTAGTACTTCAGTGTATGGTCCAATATGTGAATGTTACAAGGGATGTTTGGTGAGCTAAAGAAATTCAAGGAAGAATTCCAAAAGGCCATCCAAATGACAACTACAATATGTTTTGATACTTAGTTACTTCAGTTCAAATGTGGGAATAAGTTAGTGTGGTAAAACATATGTTGTGAAGTATGGTTCAGAAATTAAGAATGAGAGAGACCAAAATTTGTAGGCTGCCCCAAAAAAGCCTTATGTCCAGAGTATCATGAACACTTTCTTTGAGAAAAGATTTAGAAGGTATTGGACATGGCAAAAGCTGAATGACAGCATAAAAAAAAAAGAAACTAATTATTTATTTATTTTAATAAAATTTAAACAAATTAATTTTTCCCAATTATATTTAAAGACAATTTTTAGCATTCATTTTTACAAGATTTTGAGTTCCATATTTTTCTCCCTCCCTTTTCCTCCCTCCCCTCTTCCTAAAATGGTGAGCAATTTTATATAGGTATATATGTACCAATTATGTAAAACATATTTCCATATGTCACAATTGTGAAAGAAGAAACAGATCAAAAGGAGAAAAAAAAAACAAAAAAAATAAAGTAAGTGAAAAAAGTATGCTTCAATCTGCATTCACACTTCATCAGTTCTTTCTCTGGATATGGAGTGCATTTTCAATCATGATTCCTTTGTAATTTTCTTGATCATTGTGTTGCTGAGAAGAGCTAAGTTATGCATAATTGATCATCATACAATGTTGCTGATACTGTATATTGTATACGATGTTTTCCTGGTTCTGCTCATTTCATTTTGCATCAGAAACTGATTATTTTTTTAAATTTATTTACTTTTACTTTATAACATTTAGTTCCACAAGTTTTTGACTCCCAAATTTTCTCTTCCCTCCTCCTCACCCTCTCTCCCCATCCATGGTGGCATGCAGTCCAATATAGATTCTACATATACTTTCATATTAAACATTAGTCAAGTTGTAAAGAAGAATTATAACCAATAGAAACTGATTATTTTAACAAACAGAAATGGCTCATTACTGATGTGGAAGTCATTCTGGAATCAGCAGCCTGTGTATAGTCATATCTCTGACTTATTAGCACCAAAAAGAGTCAATACAAAACTAGCAGAAAAAATAAAAATGAGGAAAATATATGGTATAGCATTAAAAACAACTCTACCAAGACCTGTTTAAACAAGTTATTGATGCTGAAAAATGGGTAATGGACTTAAGAAAAATATTTTCCTTGTGTTCAGTACCCTATACATATATATTGACTGGTGTGATTA
This sequence comes from Gymnobelideus leadbeateri, assembly GCA_011680675.1. NCBI lineage: Eukaryota > Metazoa > Chordata > Mammalia > Diprotodontia > Petauridae > Gymnobelideus > Gymnobelideus leadbeateri. The sequence goes on from WOXC01002294.1 coordinate 64,815, forward strand.
AGCTATCAGGGCTACTTGAGATTTTTCTCTAAGCTATTGGAAAGATCAATTCAATTTAAAAAAATCATTATGATTCAAAATACAGGTTTATCCAACTTAGAATAAGTCATTGCTTTCACAAAAACATTGCTTCAAGTGAAAAATTGGAGCTATTCTAGTACTTAAAGGCATGTTATTTTTTGAGGCTGTGGGTTGGCAGAGGCTTTGCATGAGGGCTAAGTTTAATAGAACATCTTTGGTTCTCTCTCTGAGGAATCCTGAAGAGAGCTCCTGGGAGCTGAGGAGGGTGAATTAGAGCTGAGCTTTTATGGGTACCTTGGGGGACATAATCATAGGATGCAACACCAGTGGTGGCCCCAACCATAGGGAAGAGAGGGGGAAAGACCCCAAGAAGTATACATGGCTGAGTACAGAGGAGCAGAGATCCATCCAGTCAGCTGGGATGTTCCTAGATGGATGAAAGGGAATCTTGAGGGAGGACGGTGGTATCAGCTGAGCCAGGGGCAAGCAGCAGGTGCCACAGTAGCACTTCGGGATGCACTGAACTGTCAGAGGCGGGACAGGATTGATGGGTGGTGGGTAAGGTAGCAGCAGTAAGTGGAAGAGAACAGGAAAACATTTCTGCTGAAATGGCAGCTAATAAAAGGTAAGGAATATGAGAGAAAGAGATGAAGTTGGAGTACATTCTAGACATGATTGATGACCTGTGTGAAGGCAAAGAAATAGGAGATGGGGGGAGGGGTAGCTAGGTGGTGCAGTGAATGGAGCACTGGCCCTGGAGTCAGGAGGACCTGAGTTCAAATATGGCCTCAGACACTTAACACAAAACTAGCCATGTGACCACGGGCAAGTCACTTGACCCCAATTGTCCTACCTTCTCCCCTCAAAAAAGAAAGAAGGAAGGAAAGGAAGGGGGGGAGGAAGGGAGGAAGGAAGGAAGGAAGAAACAAAAGAAGAAAAAGATAGAGAGGAGATGGAATGCCAGGTTTGGAGAACAATCCAGTATGGCTGGAACAAAGTTTATGTAGGGATGTTGAAGACATAAGATTGGAAAGGTTGAGTTACATCAGCCAGAGGGGACTGTATTTAATCTTAACTGTCATAGCCTGCAACAACTACAAGTTTTATTGCTTTGACTTTGTGTAAGAGCTATATCAGATGCTGGACATGTAAAAACAAAAACTGAAATGGCCCCTTCCTTTCAAGCAACTTATATTCAAAATCCACTGAAGCAGGGGATGTTATTAGGCCTGTGCCTTACAGGAAAAGACACTTTGGCAGCCTTGTGGGGGATGAATTGAGGAAGAGAGTATTTACACTAAGTCTCCAGGCTTCAAAGACATACCTGAAGGAAGTTTCCATGACTTTGTTTCTAATGAGACTGTGTGCCTAGGGTAATCCAGGTTACTGGTCTGGATGAGCAGACATTTGGGAAGAGGAACTGCATGGAAGAGTGACTATATTGGGTGGTGTCTTAGTGCCCAGAAGTTCTGGCATGTTTGTGAATCCCACAGGATCAAGGAGAGGCAGCTGCCAAGAGGCGATAGCCACGCCAGACGAACCCGACCCCAGCAGACACAGGCTTCAAGCAGAGCTACCTGAACTGAAGCATTGTACCTGCCTCATTCTGTTTTCAGAAACAGACACTTTTTCTCTTTTTTGGGAGCATTATTCTCAGAGTAGATCATTTATCCAAACTGTTTGCCCAGAGATGAGAGCCTAATCTCTAGAATGTCTGTTGATATAATACCCAATTCCTTTTTAAATTTTTTTATTCCATAATAAATGTTTTACTTTTATTGTGCACATTCCTTGATGGCTTGTTTGTTAACATGGTACATATTGAATTTAGATGATCTTAAATGCTCCAAACAGTGCTAGTAGTTGGCTTATGCCAAATAAAGACCCATTTACCATTCACCCATAAACCTTACATTAAACCCGCTTCTCATAAATCCAGGGATGAATGTAACTTAGGCATCCCCTAAATACGTATGCATGTACAACACATACATGTGTATGCATATATAACTGTTGTAACATGTTATTTTATATATTTGATAGGACATGTCAGTATACATATATGTGTGTGTATATAAAATATTTATAAACCAATCATTTCCTCCATGTACATAAAGTATAATTTCAGCAGTGTTTTAACTTCAAAGGCAGAATGTTTTGGGAAGATAGTAGCTTTGTAATGCAAAGACCCACATCAAGTCCCATCTCTGACCTATGCTTGACTGTGTGGCCCTGTGCCAATCATTTAACTTCTCAGTCCTAGGGGCAACTCTCTAGGATACTAAGGTGCAGAGAAGAAGCTGAGCAGACTTCCTAAAAGGAAATTCTTCACCTGGGAGCCGTGTATACTAGTAAAAATTCTTATCTCTATTTTTACATTTGGTTGGTCTTCAGTAGGAGTTATGTTTCCAATACTTTAGTTTTAAGTTGCCATGTCCCTCAGATTTTTCTCCATTGTGAACAATCTGAACTCAACAGTCAGCCAAAAAAGCAAATATTTTTTCCTAAACAATTGTGTAAAATCTCTATTTATCAGGCTTTGTGGGATTTACTTAATATAAATTCCTCAGGAGTCAGACCCACAATGTCTTTCATTGCATATATATGTATATATACATATATACATATATATATACATATTTTCAAGAACACCTTTGTTCCATACAGTGAAATATATCTGTATTTCCCTTTTACTATATAAAGACTAGCTACTCATTTCTCAATTGTTTCTTTTCTCTTTATTAATGCTTATAATTAGGGCAGTTGTCTACTGTGCAGCCTGTCCCAGTCTTAGGATCACACAATTAAGAGCTAGAAAGGACCTTAGCAATCATTTAGCCCAATTCCTTCATTTTATAGATGAGGTTATATAACTTGTCTAAGGTCTTGAAAGTAGAAAGTAGCAGAGTTAAGATTTAAATCTAGTTACGCTGAGTCCTAATTCAGTACTATCTCTCTTATATGCTGTTTCATCTGGGCCTCTATCAAATCTAATCTTTAGTGTCTCGGTATTAGCTAATTATTATTTTTTCCTTTTTGCAGGGGGAGGAAGGGCAATTGGGGTTAAGTGACTTGCCCAAGGTCACATGACTAGTAATTGTGTCAAGTGTCTGAGATCGGATTTGACTTCAGGTCCTCCTGACTCCAGAACTGGTGTTCTATTCACTGTGCCACCTAGCTGCCCCAGCTAATTATTTTTTAGCAACCATGAGCTTCATGTAGCTATATTCTGAAAGAACCAAATCCCTTGTTTTGTTAGCAATCATAAACTAAACCTTTTAATAAGTGAACAAATAATCTTGTAGAATTGAATTTTCACCTTTCAAAGCATGAATGACTAGTGTAATGGGAGTTTAATGCATGCCTAGACCTCCCAAGATGGTGTCACCCACATGAAAGACTTGGGAACCTGCTTCTCAGGAGGATGATAGCCTGGTTCATTGCTAAACATTTTGTATTGGTCTGCCATGTGGTTGGGAGCAGCCTTTTCATTGATTGTGTGGCTGGAACTGTCTATATCTTGAAAACTGCCAGACTGAATACCATCAGGGTTTTCTTGGAGATACTTTGTTGCATTTACATCTGAGGGTAAAAAGCTTCTTCACTTATATTCTGTGGTAAGGGAGGGAGTGGGGAAGGGCCTGAGAGATGCTTCTTTCTTCCTCCCACTAAAGACTGCATAGTTCCAGAAATGGCCCTGCAGTTTTGACTTTTTTTTTGTTGTTTGTGCTATTTCCATTATAAGTGACATCTTCTTCATTCTGGCCCAGAAACTCAAGCCATGGGATCTAGGAATCTGTGAATATAATCTTGTTGCAATCAGCTTATCATCAAAGCCTGGAGAATAGGGGTGATGGGGCTAGCCCCGTTGGGCTTTAGACTTGGACTTGGTGGAACTAATGTTGTGTAGGAAATAAATTAAGCTATGAGTCTAATCTTCCTCCTCCTGTAGAGACTAAGGATTAGGTAGGGCATAAATTATGCCCTGAGGTTTTAGAAGTGTTTTTATATTTGATGTATCTTTGATGTAAATATTCTTTTGTAAAAGCTAATCTGATATTAAATGGTTAAATAGTTCTAGCTAGTAGGCTCCTAAAATTGAGCCAATGGAAGAGAAGAGACTCCTCAAACTCCCTCATAGTACAAGGGAACTCTTTGGGAGGAAGCTTGATGATTAGAAAGTAGAGCTGGAGCAACCGTTTTACACTAGAATAACTATATTGAAAAGACTCACTATCCCTTTTTTTGGACCCACTTGATCATATATAAATATTAGTACTTCATCATAAACAGCTCCCATACTCACCTTTTCACTGACTGTAACAACAATAAGCATTATATACTTATCACTGTGTTAGATATGGCCCTTAACATCAAGTGACTTGCACACATAACATCAAAATGAATGTGCCTAGATGAAAATGGCAATTATAGCAGCTTAAGATTTCACTGATAAAAAAGGAGTGATGTGGGTAGATGATAGTATCAGTTAAGTGCATATAAAACTACTTAAGTTGTTGGACCCGAAGAATGATCATGGGTGGATAAATGTCAAAAGGAAGTCTCTAGTGAAGTACCCTAGGGAACTGTCCTCATCCAGGTGTCATTTGCCAAATCTCCTTGTTAATAATTTAGAGAAATATAAATTTATATAAATATAAACAAATATAAATGCCATGCTCATCAAATTTCCAAATTTATGAAGATAGCAAAGAGAGTTAACATGTTGGATGACTCGGTTAGAATCCAAAAAGTTCTCAGCAGGCTAGAATAGTGTAAATAAGATGTAAATGGAGTAAATGGAGTAAAATAAGATGAAATTTAGTAGGGATATTCCAAAATGTGTTCATCCAGTCAACTTCAAAAATACAGGAGCAGGAAAATATCACTGGACAATAGTTTATGTGGAGGAAAAAAAAATGAATGGGGTAGTGGTGTTGCCATAGACTTCAAATGCAATATGAGCCATTGTAGGTTACATTAAGAGAAGCAAAGCATCCATAGCCATATTGGGTTCAGGTGCCATATTTTAGGAAGGACATTGAAAGCCTGGAGCAGGTCCACAGGAGAGTAACCAGAATGCCAGAATGTTGAGGGCACTGAAAACCATACTATGCAACAGTGTATTAAAGGAGCTAGGGCTGATTAGGCCAGGGCAAATAGGGTGTCTAGTATTTGAAGGACTGTGGTAACATGGAAGAGAAAGCTCTGTTCTACCCATCCTTAAAGCAGATCAGGACCAAGTTGCAGGCAGTCTGTGTAGGGATAAGGCTTGGACTGAGGGCTTTTCAAATGTGGAATGGAATGCCACTGGATGCAGTGGACTTCTCATCATTAGAAGTATTCAACTGGGGGTTGTATGACTACTCATTGGTGTTACTATAGAGGAAATTCTTGTTTTTAAATCAAATGGGTGCTTCTGAGGTTCCTTCTGACTTAGAGATCCTGAGTCTATTTGTGAGAATAAATTAGAGAAAAATTAATGGAAGAAAGTTTCCTGAAGGAAAATTTCCTAAAAGGAAATTTGAGGTCCAGTTTGAAGGAAAGAAGACTATGGTTTGGTGTGGGGAAAAGGAAAGTGGTTCTATAGCAAGCATTCATGAATACCCTTTCAAAGGTAAGGAGGTTGGAGAGGAGAAGGTGAGTGTTGAGGGGCCAGCACAAGCGCTAAGTTGTTTGTTATACAGTCAGAGAGAACAGTAAGTTCAGCAGAAATGGCAGTCTTGAAAACAATGGGTGGAAGAAGGCAGTTTACTTGTCTTGAAGAGTAGTGGGTTATTATTGGAAGAGGACAGTAATATGCTAGAATGCTGTGACCAGAGTTGAGTAACTAGATGCCTGAGATGATGAAATAATGATAACTCACAAAGAGCATACTTCACAGCAGCCCTGGGAAGTGGGTGGTACAGATACTATATTCTCATTTGACAGATATACTTAAAGAAGTGACTAGCCCTGTGGTCACACTAGTAAGTTCCTGTCTTGGGACTTGCACTTAGTTATCCTGACCCTCAATCCAGGGCCCTTTTGAGCATACTACAGCACTTTCTGTGGGTCAAGAATTTCATGACATGAATATCCATTCCCCTTGGAAGTTCAGAGGGCCCTCAAAGGCTTGATTGTACCACTGATCAGCACTGATCAAGGTGACTAGCAGGAGGGCAATGTAAGGCTCTGGGAATGACATCTTCACACTGGAGGCCTGGTGCCTGGAAGATAAGAACTAAAATAGCTGGCATTTATATGATGCTTTAAAGTTTGTAAGGTATTTTACATTCATTATCTCATTTAGGCCTCAGCACACACCTGGTGCTAGTGTCACTGAACTCTGTCTTCATTAGACCTCAAGTTGCGTGTTTGAGTCAAGTACAGAGCACCATCTTCATTTCTGGGCAGCACAGTTGAAGGGGACCATTGATAAGTTGAAAAATGTAGAGAGGAGGGCAACAAGGATGGTGAAAGGCCTTGAGTTCATGTCACATGAGGAGTAATTGAAAGCATTGAGAATGTTTAGCTTGGAGAAGAGAAGACTTGGTGGAGGGGGGCAGAGAAAGTGGGAGCCATAATAATTGTTTTCAGGTACTTGAAGAGTCATCACATGGAAAAGGGATTAGGTTAGACTTATTTTCTTTGGCCCTGGAGGCTGAAACCAGGAGCAGTGGATGGAAATTATAGGGACAAATTTAGACTCAATACCAGGAAAAAGTTCCCAGTAATTAGAGTCACCCAGACCTAGAATGGGCTATCTTGAGAGATGGGTTCCCCATCATTGGAAGTCTTCAAGAATAGGCAGGACCGGAGTAGAAACAGCACTTTGGCGCAGTTCCAGCTCCCACCAATTCCAATCCATGTAAAAGGAGACTCTGAACAAACTCTGGGACTATGGAACCCACAAAATGACACAGAGAAGCTAAACTCTCACTGAGGATAACCTGGCAGCCCAGCAGGGAGCAGCCACCACAGCACTTTGTGAGCCCAGCCCAGGCCCACATGAGCCAGAGGTCTTAGCCACAGGACGACCATGACCAGCAACCGGCTAGAGAGACTCCAGATCACCAACAGCTGTCGAGGTTCCAGAATTACCAACATATAGATGCCAAAGACAAAGTGAGAGGTCAGTGCCCTCTGGACTTTGTGACCAATACTTGGGAGTGCGTGGCTTTTTCCCCCAGGGCGAGAAGCTGCTTCACCACAGACTCAGCCACCTGGCAGCTTTAGCTCATGGCCTGCAGACTGTAGGGGGATTGGGCGACCAATCTGGGGTGGGGGGGGTAATCGCTCTTCCTTTAACCTTCTTGGATCTGGATTGCAGTATGGAGTGGAGGTCTTGGGGTGTGTGATCAGCTTTCCAGAGCGTGTGGAGGCGTCAGAGAGGGCACCCAACTAATACCTCCAGCAGCTGAGAAAACCTCAGAGTTTGGGATGGAAGCTCCCCTGTCTGGTGACAGAGTCCTACTGTGGCAACAAGCCCAAAAGTCAATTAATTGAGTGGCAACATGCCTAGGCAAAAGAAACAAAATAAATAGAAAAATTTAACATTAGACTCCTATTTTGGGAGCAAAGAGGATCAAAGCATGGAACAGGAGGAGAACTGGGAGGTCAGAACTCCTGCACCAAAAGCCCCAAATGAAAATACGAGCTGGTTACAGTCCATAGAGGACCTTAAGAAGCAGATAAGAGAAGTGGAGGAAAAATTGGGAAGAGAAATGAAAAAGATGCAAGAAAAAGTATGAAATGAGAGTCAACAGCCTGACTGAAGAAAATAACACCTAAAAAAATAGACTAGGGGGTGGAGCCAAGATGGCGGAGTAGAAACAGCACATCCAAGGCTCTCTCCCCCCAGATTACCTCCAAACTATGTAAAAGGGGACTCTGAACAACTTCTGGAGCCCCAGCACCCACAGAACAACACAGAGAAGCTAACCTCCCGCTGAGGACAGCCCAGCAGCCCTGCAGGAAGGGCCAGCGCAGTGTTCTGGGAGCCGGCAGCACAGCATGCAGTGTGAGGAGAGTTGAGCCCAGGTCCCGTGGTTTTAGCCCCAGGGCAGCTGGGCCAACAGCTGGCTGGAGGGACCCCAGAACACCAGCAGCTGTGGCGATTCCAGAATGGTCAACACAGACATGCCTGGGACAAAGTGAAAGGTTAGTGCCCTGTGGACTTTGAGACCAGTATTTGGGGAATGCGTCGGCTTCCTCCCCTGGGGGCTAGAAGCCACTGAGGAGACACGCCATTTTGCAGTTTTCAGTGGTGGCTCCAGCTCCTGGCCTGCAAACTGTAGGGAGATCCAGCTATCAGTCTTGGGGGGTAATCGCTCTTGCTTTAACCTCCCTGGATCTGGATTGTGATCTGGGGGGGGAGGTTGTGGGGCGGGTTTCCAGCTGGCCAGAAACGGAAGTTGCCCCCCCACACGTTCGGGACGAAGCTCCCCTGTCTGGTGGCAGAGTTCTACTGTGGCAACAAGCCCCAAAGTCAAGTAATTAAGTGGCATCATGCCAAGGCAAAGGAAACAAAATAAACAGAAAAATGAAACATCAGACTCCTATTTTGGGGGCAAAGAGGATTGAAGCATGGAACAGTCAGAGGACTGTGAGGTCAGAAATCCTGTTCCAAAAGCCCCAAAGGAAAATATGAGCAGGTTACAGGCCATAGAGGACCTTAAGAAGGACTTTAAAAATCAAATAAGAGAAGTGGAGGAAAAATTGGGAAGAGAAATGAGAAGGATGCAGGAAAAGTATGAAATGAGGGTCAACAGCCTGACTGAGGAAAACAACACCTTAAAAAATAGACTAACTCAAATGGCAAAGGAGGCCCAAAAGGGCAATGAGGAGAAGAATGCCTTAAAAAGTAGAATTTGCCAGATGGAAAAAGAATCTCTAAAGCTCACTGAGGAGATTCATTCCTTCAGAGTTAGACTGGAGCAAATGGAAGCTAGTGACTTTATGAGAAATCAAGATGCTATTAAGCAGATCCAAACAAATGAAAGAATAGAAGGCAATGTGAAATATCTCATGGGAAAAACCACTGACCCGGAAAATAGATCCAGGAGAGATAATTCAAAAATTATTGGACTACCTGAAAGCCATGATCAAAGAAAGAACCTAGAAATCACCCTTCAAGAAATTCTCAAGGAAAATTGCCCTGACATTTTAGACCCAGAGGGCAAAATAGAAGTTGAAAGGATCCACTGATGACCTCCTGAAAAAGATCCCCAAAAGAAAACTCCCAGGAATATTATAGCCAAGTTCCAGAATCCCCAGGTCAAGGAGAAAATACTACAAGCAGCCAGGAAGAAACAATTTCAATATTGTGGAAACACCCTCAGAATAGCCCAGGACCTGGCAGCTTCCTACACTGAGGGATTGAAGGGCATGGAATAATTCCAGAGGGCAAAAGAGCTGGGATTGAACCCAAGGGTCCCCTACCCAGCAAAACTGAGTATTTTGTTTCAGGAGAAAATATGGTCATTCAGTGGAATAGAGGACTTTCAAGCATTCTTGAGGAAAAAACCAGAGTTGAATAGAAAATTTGACATCCAGACATAAGAAGCAAGAGATACCTGAGAAGGTAATCAGGGAAAAGAAATCAAAAGGAACTTATCAAAGTTAACCTATTTACATTCTTACATGGAAAAACAATAACTGTGACTGATGAAACTTTTCTCAGTTTGAAAATAATGGAAGAAGGGTATATGGTCACATGAATACATTTGTGAATGTGTGTATATATGTTTAAAGTTATACATGGATAGAGGGCATAGGTTGAATTTGTTGGTAAGGGATGATTCTTAAGGGGTGAAATTATGAGGTGAGAGAGTAAAGTGGCAAGAGGAGATGGGGAGAGACAGGGTAGGGTAAACTATCTCATGTAGAAGAAGCAAGGGGAAGTGGTTGCAAGGGAGGGGAAGAATAGGAAGGCAAAAAGGCAAAACCCACATTTTCATTGAATTTGGTTCAGGGAGAGAATGACATACATACTAAATGGGATATCTCAACTTGCAGCAGAATAGGGAGAAGGGGGATGAGAGGAGGGATGATGGATGGGAGGGCATTCTGGGGGGAGGGGAGGTTGGAAGTACCCACTATAGAAGAGGGACAGGATCAAGTAGGGAATGGACCAGGTGGGGGGTGGGATGGGTGGGAGGGAATTATAAGCAGCCTTGTACAGTATATCTACTATGGTAATATTATGCATAGTTATACATGTACAACACATACTGAATTACTTATCTTCCCAGAGGGAATGGGTGACAAGGGAGGAAGGGAATGGATCTGAAATTCGAGGTCTTAAAATTAAATGTTTCAAATATGTATAAAATTATTATCAATACTCTTTTGCATGTAATTGGGAGATAAGATGTACAGGCACTGGGGCACAGAGATTCACCTTGCTCTAATGGAAAAGTCGAAGGGGGTAAGGGAGAAGATATGGGAGAGAGCAGGATGGAGGAAGCGATATCTTGTGGGACTGCTATTCTGGGAGGGTGTAGGGGAAAAACGGGGGGAAAAATTGTAACTCAAAATCTGGCAGAAATGAATGATGTAAAACAGGAGTTAATAAAGCATTTGTTTAAATAAAAAAAAGAATTGTAGCTATCAGCAGAGGCATTCTGCTAAATGTTTAATAATCAACTCTCTAGAAAAAACAAATGTGCTCATGAAACAAACAAAAAAAATAGACTAATTCAAATGGCAAAAGAGGCTCAAAAAGGCAATGAGGAGAAGAATGCCTTAAAAAGCCAAATTTGCCAGATGGAAAAAGAATCTCAAAAGCTCACTGAGGAGAATCATTCCTTCAGAATTAGACTAGAGCAAATGGAAGCTAGTGACTTTATGAGAAATCAAGATTCTGTTAAGCAGATCCAAACAAATGAAAGAATAGAAGGCAATGTGAAATATCTCATGGGAAAAATCACTGACCTGGGAAATAGATCCAGGAGAGATAATTTAAAAATTATTGGACTACCTGAAAGCCATGATCAAAGAAAGAACCTAGAAACCATCCCTCAAGAAATTCTCAAGGATAATTCCACTGATATTTTAGAACCAGAGGGCAAAATAGAGGTTGAAAGAAGCCACAGATTACGTCCTGAAAAAGATCCCAAAAAGGAAACTCTTAGGAATATTATAGCCAGGTTCCAGGATTCCCAGATCAAGGAGAAAATATTACAAGCAACCAGGAAGAAACAATTTGAATATTGTGGAAACACAATCAGGATAGCGAAGTATCTGGCAGCTTCTACAGTGAGGGATTGAAGGGCCTGGAATATCATATTCCAGAGGGCAAAGGATCTGGGATTAAAACCAAGAATCACCTACCCAGCAAAACTGAGTATCATGTTTCAGGGGAAAATATGATCATTCAGTGGAATACAGGACTTTCAAGCATTCTTGAAGAAAAAACCAGAGTTGAATAGAAATTTGACATTCAGACACAAGAAGCAAGAGATGCTTGAGAAGGTAAACAGGGAAAAGAAATCATAATGAACTTATAAAAGTTGAACTATTTACATTCCTACATGGAAAAATGATAATTGTAACTGATGAAACTTTTCTCAGTATGAAAATAGTTGAAGAAGGGTATATGGACATATGAATACATATGTGAATGTGTGTATATATGTTTACATGTATACATAGATAGAGGGCACAGGTCGAATTTAATAGGAAAGGATGATACTTAAAAGGTGAAATTAAGAGGTGGGAGAGGAATATAATGAGAGGAAATGGGGAGAGACAGAATGGGGTAAACTATCTCATATAGAAGAGGCAAGGGAAAATGGCTACAAGGGAAGGCAAAAAGGAAGGAAGGCAAGAAGGCAAAACCTTATTCTCATTGAATTTGGCTCAGGGAGAGAATGACATATATACTAAATAGGATATCTCAGGCTACAGGAGAGTTAGAGGAGAAGTTGATTAGAGGGGGTATGTTGGAAGGGAGAGTAGACTGGGGAGGAGGGAAGTTGGAAGCACCCACTTTTGAAAAGGGACAGGATCAAAGTAGGGAATAGACCAAGTGGGAGGTAGGATAGGAGGGAGGGAAATATAGTCAGTCTTTTACAAAATATCTACTATGGTAATGTTTTGCATTGCTACACATGTACAACATATACTGAATTGCTTATCTTCCCAGTAAGGGTGGGTGACAAGGGAGGAAGGGAATGAAGCTAGAATTTGAAGTTTTAAAATCAAATGTTTAAAAATATATAAATACTATTATTAATACTATTTTACATATAATTAGGAAATAAGATATACAGGCATTGGGGCACAGAGACTCACCTTGCCCTATTGGAAAAGTCAGAGGGGATAAGGGAGAAGATATGGGAGAGAGCAGATTGGATGTGGGGATATTCTGTGGGACTGCTATTTTAGGGTGGTGGGTAGGGGAAAAATGGGGAACAAATTGTAACTCAAAATCTGGAAGAAATGAATGATGGAAACCAGAAGTTAATAAAGCATTTGGGGAAAAGAAAGAATAGGCAGGACCACTTTTCAGGTCTGTTGAAATGGGGATTCTTTTCATGTATCAGTTGAACTAGATTGGCCACTGTGATGATTCAGTGGACAGACTGCTGGAGAAGTAAGGAGAGGATAAAACCAAGGGCACCATATGGAGGGGTTTACCTTGTTTATGAGAAGGTTCATTTCATTCTCAGAGGTAGAGGAAAGGAGACAAGATTGTGGGGTGATGTCAGGGGATTTTGAGATGAAGAGGAGGGAAAAGAGGAAACTCATAGAGAAGACCCTCAGTTTTCTCAATAAAGTTTGAGACAAGGACTTTTAATGAGAGGATGGGGAGAGGGGAAAACACAAAAGGATTGAAGAGAGAAGTTTGGAACAGCCCCTGGGGAGTGGATTAGAGAATCACTGACAGAAAAGTAAAAGGCTTGCTCTACTTCCCATAAGGCCCATTTGATGAACTTAAATTTGTGGTGGACACAGTTTAGTTGATAGCTTGCCTCTAGCTCCTTTCCGCATAATTTCAGTCTAGACCGGTGCCTTCTAATCCCATCACACTGTTTACACTCTTGTGAGAAATACTTTACACAGGCTTGGAGGAACAGAATAATGCATTGGAATGTGTACAGACACACCCAGAAAGAAAGTAAACATATCATCTTTCAGCATCAGTGATACCTGGTGCAAGCAAGTGGAGTTTTGCTTGAGCTGATCTCCAAGAACCTGCATAAAATAGAATCAGGTGACGGCACTGCACTGAATATGCCATTATTTCCCAAGAATGGGTGCTCCCTCCACACAGAGACCACCATCACTGTGCCTCTGCACCTTGGTGAATGGAAGTTGTAATGGTAAAAAAATTTATCACTTGGTGGCCAGAGTCCTGGGATGAGTTGGTCCTCAAACAGCCAGACATACCAAATCTTACCAAGCCCTTCTAGAAGTCTTTCCAGTTTGGTAGGACATGCAGGAACTTGTGATCTAGTAACATAGTCTTCAATAACTCAAGGTCAAAGCTTGTGCCCGAAGAGGTACTTCCCTCTGTTCTTTGCAAAGATGGGGGAATCTGAGTAAGTAACATTGTATATTCTCTTAGATTCTGGCAGTGTTCTCCTTAGTTTTACTGACCTGCTCTGCCCTACTCCCCCCTTTTTGGTACTTTGTTGTGAGGGATAACTTGTTCAGAAATGAAATTGTTGCAAAAACAGAAGATAAAAATTTTAAATAAAAAATGAAAGGTCATCTCTGTGCCATGATGGGGCAACAACATAATACTTAAATGAATTTATTTGAATACTGTAATTAATTTCTAGACTTTTTGTCCCATTACCTTTTTGGGTGAGACTACACGCAGGAGGCCATGCTGATGTGGAATGGTAATGCCATTTCCAAGCACAGGGCCCTGAACAAGTTCTTCATCATCCAGCAAGTTCCAGACCCACAAGCCATACTGCCAGCTGGGCCACAAGCAAGTGTCTCAGAGTCAGGCTGTGGTTCTCATGAATCTTCAGCTTGGTTTGAGGGCAACAAGCAGTGTGCTTCCACCAGAACTTCCAGCTGATGTCTAGGCCATGCCCTCCAACATGGTGTGGGAGATTGCCAATGACTGCTTCTCTTTCCAGGGGTCAAGAATGCATGAATGGCATCCTTTGCCTGCTCTTGTAGCTCCCCAGGGACAGCTTCCTTCACTCAGCATCATCACTCCCTGGGAGAAGTTCTCTATTGCACCTCATTAATAATTTATTGTTCAGTCATTTCTGACTCTTTGTGATCCCCTTTGGATTTTCTTGGCAAAAATGCTGGAGTGGTTTCCCATTTCCTTTTCCCTTTCATTCTAAAGATGAGGAGCTAAGGCAAACAGGGTTAAGTGAGTTGCCCAGGGTCACACAGCTAGTGTCTGAGACCATATTTGAACTCACGAAGATGAGTCTTTCTGACATTAAAGCAGGCACTTTTTCTACTTTAATCCCTAGCTGCTGGTTAATAATACCAAAACATTTAGATGGATGTGAATATAAAATACAGTTTCAGCCTGAGCTGTGGATTTCAGTGTAATAAAAATGCCATTTAGTTTAACTTATTGGATTTTCTTGAGTACGTATTTGCTGGAAGTGTGTTTGAAGACTTGCCACCAATTTTTTTAATGACTTAAAAGGTTAATGTTAGATCTCAGTTCAAAGGTTTAAGTTTGCTTTATAACTATAGACAATGAAATAAATTATTTCAATTACAAAAAAAAAAAAGATCAGTTTTCTTTTGGACCTGTGGAGTTGGAGATGCCAAAAGGACATATCTAGTAGGCAGTACAGGACTGGGCCTCTGGAGAGGAAAGCACTCTTGTTCTGGGGAGATGGGAAGAGAGGAGAAGACGATGAAGTCTAGGAATAGCTGACCTAGTGGGAGGTTGGATGGGATGTGAAACTGAGGTCTGGTTTGTTGTTGAGAGCCAATCCGTAAATGCATAAGTAAGCTAAGTGAGCTAGTTGTACATGATCAATTTTAAGAAGACTGGGTTGGCCCTTAGGGTAGAAGCTTCAAAAATGAGATTAACTTCTTACGGAGTAGGGCATGGATTCTAGAAGATCTGGATGTGATGGTCCAGGGGAAAGGAGCACCTTAGGCAGCATACACTATGAGATAATATAGCCTGGGGTGGATGGATGGGTGAATGAATGGATGGGAAACTTTTTCTAGGTTTATTCAGGGTTAAGGAATGTTTAACCTCATAAGTACATTGGGCACGTGATCTGGAACAACTCTCCCTAGGTTTTCTTACTGCCTTGGGCGTTCATGTCATTATAGAGCTGGAAGGAAATTTTACTTAATTTTTTAAACTTTTTCTTGGTCTTTATTAATTTGTTTACTTTTAGTTTATAAGATTCAGTTCCACAATTCCTTGAGTTTCAAATTTTCTCCCCCTTCTTTCCTCCTCCCCCCACCATGGCAGCATGCAATCAAGTATAGGATCTGTAAATACATCAGACATTAAGTTATGAAGAAGGATTGTAATGGATGGAATGAACAATGGGAAAGAGGAAACAAAACCAAACAAGAAAAAGAAAGAGAGCAGGTAATTTGCTTCAATCTGCATTCAAACTCTGTTCTTTCTAGTTCTTTCTCTGAATGTAGACATCTCTCTCCATCGTGAGTCTTTTGGAGTTGTCTTATAACCCTGCATTGCTGAGAAGAGTCCAGTCTATCAAAGTTGGTCATCACACTTACATTGTGTCTGTAATTGTGTACAAATTTCTCCTGGCTCTGCTCTTCTCACTCAGTATCAGTTCATATAAACCTCTCCAGGTAAATATGAAGTCCATTTGCTCCTCATTTCTTACAGCACAATAGTATGGAAGGAAATTTTAAAAGGTCACTTAGTACCATCTTCTGCCACCAAGAAAAAATTAAGCAAAGGCATTCAAAAATTATTTTGTATTCTTAGATTTTTTAAAATTTTCAGAGAAAGGATTCCTAAAACCCTAAAAATGGAGCCCTGACCCTGTGATTTTTAAACCTTTGGACATCATGCAGTTGAAGTCTGTGTTCTTTTTAAGTTGGAGAACCAATGTTTTAATCATTATCCTTTTTTACATACTCCAGATTAGTTAAAAACTTCCTTCTCCCAATGTTTAACCAAGAATCAAATGGTTCTCCAGGAATGCAAGGATGGTTTAATATTAGGAAAACCATCAGTATAATTGAGCAAATCAACAATAAAACTAGCAGAAACCACATGATTATCTCAATAGATGCAGAAAAGGCTTCTGACAAAGTACAACATCCATTCCTATTAAAAACACTAGAAAGTATAGGAATAAATGGAGCCTTCCTTAAAATAGTTGATAGCATCTATTTAAAACCACCAGCAAGTATTATATGCAATGGGGATAAACTAGAAGCATTTCCAATAAGATCAGGAGTGAAACAAGGGTGTCCACTATCACCCCTCTTATTCATTCTGGTACTAGAAACGTTAGCAGTAGCAATTAGAGAAGAAAAAGAAATCAAAGGAATCAAATTAGGCAAAGAAGAGACCAAGCTATCACTCTTTGCAGATGATATGATGATATACTTAGAGAATCAAGTAAAAAACTACTTGAGACAATAAATAAATTTGGGAAAGCTGCAGGATATAAAATAAACCCACATAAATCCTTGGCATTCCTGTATATCTCTAATGAAACTCAACAGCAAGAGATATAAAGAGAAATCCCATTTAAAGTCACTGTAGACATTATAAAATGTTTAGGAATCTACCTGCCAAAACAAAACCAGAATCTATATGATCACAACTACAAAACACTTCTCACACAAATAAAATCAGATCTAAATAGTTGGAAAAATATCAATTGCTCGTGGCTGGGTCGAGCTAATATAATAAAAATGACAATTTTACCCAAACTAAACTATATATTTAGTGCCATACCAATCAATTTACCAAAAAACTACTTTTTAGAATTAGACAAAATAATAACAAATATGCCTTTGTAATTGGACCAATCTCTAATATGAATGTATTTACAGATCCTATACTGGGGGGTGGGGGGAGGGAAGCAAAGGAAATCTGAAAATCAAGGAACTATGGAATTGAATCTTGTTAACTGAAACTAAACTAATAAATTAATTTTTAAAAAAAGAATCAAATGGTTCTTTCCTACAATTAAGTTAAATCCCTGTTGCTAAAGTTTAAAGTGAAATCTTTTTATTTGGTCAATGGGTCAAACCAGAAAATTGGACACCATCTTCTTAAGGAGTATTGGTAAATCATCTCTCCAGGGCAAATAATTCTAATTCCTTTGATGGTCTTCTAAAAACCTTTGAGGCAGGATGAAATTCCTGCTCGTTTAAAGAGATGTGACCACCCTCTACATTCATATAAGACCATAACTATTCCTTTAAGAATTGAGTATAGATAGGATAAAAGCTGGTAGTAGAAAAGGGACCAGATTAAGGTATATTATAATTCTAGTAGGAAATAGAGTCTTGTATTCCTTATGAGTTCTGAAATTGTTTTATTCTTTGGGCGTCTACATGAGGCCTTAATTCAATAAATTAACTAAATGTTTATTAAGCACAAATTATGTGCTAGACACTGTACTAAGCACTGGGGATACAAAAAGAGGCAAAAACCAGCCCCTACCTTCAAGGGGCTTATAATCTACGGGATAATTAAGCCTTAACTGGTTCGCTATCCCAGCCCATTCCTCAGCTAGTTTCTAGGCCCTTCTTATCCTCTTCTCTCCCCCCAAAGAACTCAACAAAAAGCACCTTGTATTTGTATTTGGTATATATTTTGTAAGTATTTATGTAAATATTGTTTCCTCCATTGAGTATAACCTCCTTAAGAGGAAGAAATGTTTAATTTTTATCTTTGTATCCTGAGTGCCTAGCATAATGTCTGGTACAGAAGCAGATACTTAGTCAGCCAACAAGCATTATTAAGTGCCTACTATGTATTAGACAGTGTGCTAAGCTGTAAGGCTACAAAGAAAGGCAAAAAAGGGGTTCTTATCATTAAAGAGTATACATTCTAAGGGGGACAACATCATGCAAATAACTATGTACATACAAGATATGTGTTGTGTCAATGGGAGGTAATTTTAGAATGAAGACACTGGGTTGGGTGAGAATGGGAAAAGAGAAGGACTACAGTAGAATGTGGGTTTTGAACTGAATCTTAGAAGACTCCAAGGAAGTTAGTTCAAATGCTCCAAGTTGGGAAATGGGATATTGTGTCTCAGGAACTAAGTGGGCCAGTGTAACTGGACTGTAGGATTCTCAAAAGGGGAGTAAAGTGCAAGATTGGGAAAGGAGGAAGGGACCAGACTATGAAGGGCTTAAAATGCCAAACAGGATTCTGTAGTAGATCTAGCAGCTCTAGGAAAACACTGGAGTTTATTATGGAATTGGGGGGTGCAGGTGGGGAAGGTGCTGGAGGCATGACATAGTCAAACCTCAACTTTATGAAGATCATTTTGGTAGCTGACTTGGAGGGTAGATTGGAATATGGAGAGACAAGTCAGGGAGACCAATTGGAAGGTTGTTAAAATAGTGTAAGGAAAGTGATGAGGCCTAGGTGGTGGTAGTGACAGTGTCAGAGGAGAGAAGGGAATTATAGGAGAGATGCTTTAAAGTTAGAATGGATAGAACTTGACAACAGATTCGAATATAAGGGGCAAGTGTGTGTGAAGAGGTGAGGATGACATCTAGGCAGTGATGAAGAACTTGTCAGCCTGGGGGACTGGGAAGATGGTAATTTGGTGGTGAGATTTTTATATGGAGGTTTCAGTATTTTTTCAATTTTTGTTTCATACTTGTTACTAAAAATTTGAGAGGCATCATGGTGACTCCTTGAGAGTATAGCCTTGGAGTCAGGAAGCCCTGGGGTCAAATCCTACCTCAGACACTGACTGTGTTACCCTGGACAAATCACTTAATCTCTCCGTGCCCCAGCTAACTCTCTAAGACTCAGAACAGTTGTGAATAGGCATTGGTAGAGTTTCTTCACTAGGAATTCATTATACGAATGAAATAACAGGTCTAGACCCTACCAGCTTCTTTTATCCTCCCCTACCAAATTCTAAGGATTAGCCCAACTCTCTGCATTTGGTTTTGCTGACTGCAGTAGACTCTCTGAAGGGCAACAGGAGTTGTGGGAGGACAGGGGAGGGGGAGGAAATAACCTTCTCTCTTACAATTGAGAGTATTATGGGTAATGTTT
This sequence comes from Gymnobelideus leadbeateri, assembly GCA_011680675.1. Taxonomy (NCBI): domain Eukaryota; kingdom Metazoa; phylum Chordata; class Mammalia; order Diprotodontia; family Petauridae; genus Gymnobelideus; species Gymnobelideus leadbeateri. Next base: position 84,013 of record WOXC01002294.1, read on the forward strand.
ATATATCAATTTTCTGTTTTCAAAGTTCTTTCACCTATTATTTCATTTTATCCTTATAACAATTCTGTGGGTGGTAATGTCAGTGATGAGGTTTTAAAGTGTCCCAGGCCCAAATGCCACTAGTAAAAGGAACATGTAGAAGCCTCTACACTAATAAAAAAACAACGTTCACAATGGCTGTATCAGTATAGAGACAACACCAAAAGTTAACAAAATTCAAGCCAAACACAAAGGATAATGCTGATATACTATCCAAGCTAAAGCATGCATCTTTCCATTCAACAAGTACTTATGAAGCACCTCCTCTGTCCCAGTCGATCTATCAGCATTTTTTAAATATCCCATTTTTATTCCCTAGTACATGTAAAAATGATTTTTGACATTTGCTCTTTTTAGTTTTAAATTTTATTTTAAACTTAAATACAGAATAACCCCAGTTCTTGCTCTGTGAAATATAATATTCCAAGACCTACGGTCCTTCAATGTAGTAGCTAACATTTACTTTTAAAATCTTGAGTTCTATCAAAGTTTTAAAAATAAATGTTTAAATGGGGTGGCTAGGTGGCACTGGCCCTGGAGTCAAGAGGAAATGAGTTCAAATCTGGCCTCAGACACCTTGGGCAAGTCACTTAACCCCAATTGCCCTCCAAAAAAAAGCAAAAAGAAAATGTTTAAAAATTTGTTTTTTTACATGCAACTGGGAAATAAGATATACAGACACTGGGGTATAGAAATCCATCTTGCCCTTCTAGAAAGTCAAGGGGGTGATGGGGGAGGATATAAGAGAGAACAGATTGGGGAAAGGGGTATTCAGTAGGCTTGGTATTTTGGGGTGGGGGTAGGGGAAAGATGGGGAGAAAAATTGTAACTCAAAATCTTGTGGAAATGAATGTTGAAAACTAAAACTAAATAAGTAAACCAAATAAGGGGAAAATTTTTTTTGAGTTCCAGATTCTCTTTCTCCCTCTCTCTCTCCCCTCTTCCTTCCCCAGATGGTAAGCAGTCTGATATAAATTATGTGCAGTCATGAAAAACATACCCACATTAATGATGTTGCAGAAGAAAACAGATCAACCCCCCTCCAAGAATAATAAAGTAAAAAAATATGTTTCAATCTACATTCAGACTTCACCAGTTCTTTCTTTGGAGGGGGATATAATTTTTCATCATGAGTCCTTTGGAATTATCTTGGATCATTGTATTGCTGAGAATAGCTAAATTATTCACAGTTGATCGTCATAGAATATTGCTGTTACTGTATATAATGTTCTCCTAGTTCTGCTCACTTCAGTTTGTATCAGTACATGTAAATCTTTCTAGGTATTTCTGAAATCATCCTGCTGTCATTTTTTATACAGCACAATAGTATTCTATCATAATCATATACCACAGCTTGTTCAGCCATTCCCCAATTGGTGAACATCCCTTCAAACTATCAACATTTTCTAAGAGCCTGTCATGTGCCAGGAACTGTACTAAGAACTCAGGATACCATAGGAGGCAAAAGACAATCCCTACTCTCAAGGAGCCCACAATCTAAGAGAGACAATCTGCAAACAAATAGATAATGACCAAGCTATATAAAGGATGAAGGGTTTTGAATGGCAAGCAGTGAATTTTGTATTTGATACTGGAGATGATAGGGAGCCCCTGGATTTTACTGAGTAGGGGGTGACTTGGTGACTGAATGGAGGATGAATTGGAGGAGGATGAATTTAAAGACTGGAGGCCCACAATGCCTGTGCTGGATACTGTACCAGGAGCTAGGGATTCGAAAACAATAAAGGCAAACAAAAACATCTTTTTTATGTTAACAATGAGAAAGTTTCAAAAGTAGAAAGTGACAGTTACCATCGATTTCAACTGTTTCCAGAAAGTAGTTTTGTGTAACTGTTTTTAGAGAATATACTTGGTGGAGGGGTCTGCCAACTGTATCTTTTGTGTCCAAAACAAAGATCATCAAGTGATAGCTAGATCTGGAACCCAGGGATTTGAATTTGAATCCTGGCTCTGCCCCTTACTACCTGTGTAACCTTGGGTAAGTTCACTTCTCTGGACCTCACTTGCTTGCTTCCTTCCTTCTTTCCTTCCTTCCTTCCTTCCTTCCTTCCTTCCTTCCTTCCTTCCTTCCTTTCTTCCTTGTTCTTCATCTTCCTATGTGATTCCATCACCAGAATTTTTGAGATAATAATATTCATACAAATTAATGCATCTTTTAAAACAAAATCGCATTAATTGGAATTACAACTGTAACTACAGTTGTAACAATAGGTCCCAGTCCAAGCCTCATTTGGTCATTGTTTGGACCCTACTAACTGAGAGTGAGTGTAAATAGCAGCTGTTTCTGTTTTGGCTAGAAATTCTGAGAATCTTCCCCTCCCAAATTGATTTGTATTTTTATTAGGCAAAAAAGGCCATTCTTTGCCTCATTTTTTGTATCAACCTTAATAACTGAATGGGTGTTGAAATCAAACAAACTGAGACCTGGGAAAGACCTTAGCTTAAAGAGGCTAAGATCACCCACTGTATCCAGCGTCATCTCCAGTCATTCTAATCTATATCTTGCCACTAGACCCAGGTGGCTCTGGAGGAGAGAGTGAGGCTGTTGACTTTGAACAGCCCTGCCTCACTTAAATCCAGTTCACTCGAAAGTCAAGACATCAAACTCCTAATGTCATGGTCCTCTTTGAGAAAGAAGGACAAACAACAACAGCAGCCTCTGTCTACCTTTCCGTCATCTAGTAATCATTTGAAGACAACTTGGCATGGCCTAAGGTAGAAAATATTGTTTAAGATTCCTCATTGTGCTATCTGCTTTCTGAATAGGAAATTTCCCCATTTAGTTAAACCCGAACCTTGGTTTTGATACTCTGTGGCTACATGATTAGCTGTCAGATATGACTTGTGCCTGGAATCAAACAAAAGTCAGGGAGTTTTTCCCCTGTTATAGTATATTTTCAGGTCAGTCTCTACCTCTGAGGGGACAAGTCTTGATACTGTTATAACTATGTCCCTCCTTTTCCTTTCATAGCGTATTTCTATAATCAAGGCAAGTGAGCAGTAGAAGTTTTATAAGTACAGCACTACATTTATTAATAGATTGATATTGGAACATCTCTGTTAATAGGATGTAAGTGCAAAAACTCTTACATCTTGAATCTGTATTTGTGGTCAAATTAAAATATAGGGACAACATCTTCCTAAAGAAGGAATTAAATAAAGCACTAAAACAAAGATGTAATGTAAAAAGTTTTCTAATTAAATGAAATAGTAAATGATGTTGAGAAAAGAACAGGATTAGATTTTTCTCTAAGAACTACACACACACACACACACACACACACACACACACACACACACACACGGGCCCTACCTCCTCTACAACTTAGTTTCAGAGAACTGCTTAGACCACTGGGAGGCTGAGTGCCAAGGGTCACATGGTCTTTGTGTGTGTGTGTTAGAGACAAGACCTGAACCGAGTTCTTCTAGCTTCACAGCTAGTTTTCTGATGTCATCAGGATCACACTCACGGAGAATGGAATCGAGGCACTAGTGGGTTAAACAAAGTGTCTAACTAAACCCACGTCTCTTGACTCCCACCTTTGGGCCCTCTGTCTACTAAACGACTTATGTCCCTAACCCCAAATGAAGTCCACAGGACTTCTCTCCTTAGTTTTTCAGCAGTAGAATCCATTGATCTGAGGACTGGGGGAAAAAGATAATTTGTATTCATCTTGTTAGTGTCTTTCTTCCCTCCAAATACCCCTACATTTGACAGGTAATAATTTTAATGACGTAAACAGCCTTCAGTTCTCATGCTCTGCCCCTGCTGATGTCCCAACTGCTGTTTCCAATTATAAAATTCTTCTCCCTCTAACAGGTATTTTGTTCTACTTGCTTGGGAGGGAATGTGGTCAAGTAGTTAAAAGAGACAGGGCAAGAAGAAACTGGTTCCATGTAGGCTATGTCATTGCTCAACTCCTCATGAGACCCTGTGTAAACTCTTCACCCTCTCTCTGTCTTAGCTGTTCAGTCATACTTTGCCTGGCTCTTAAGCAATCCATGTAAAAGAGCTTAAGATATGTGGATGAAAGAAGATATTATAATAACATCATGAACTTACATCTGAACTTGAATTCATGAATTTGGTTGATTTCAACAGTGACTTGGCTTCTTAGGTGGATCCCAGATTCCATTAATAATAATTAAAATGACTGTGTAGTTCTTTAAAGTTTGCAAAGAGTTTTATGTATGTAATATTTAATTTGATCCTCACAGCAATCCCATGATTAGGTACTATTATTATACCTATTTTATAAAAGAAGCTAGATGGCTCATTAGATAGAATACTGAGTCTAGAGTTAGAAATACCTGAGTTCAAATCTGGTCTCAGATACATACTAGCTTTGTGACCTTGAGCAAGCCATTTAACTTCTGTTTGCTTTAATCCACTGGAAAAGGAAATGGCAAACCCCTCCAGTAGCTTTGCCAAGAAAACCCCATGAACAGCTGTAAAACCAATCACAGCAGCATACCTGAGGACTGCTGCTGTGTTTAATTTCAAGCGTCTAATCACATAGTAAAATGAACTCTATTTATTCAACAATAAACTAAACATTGTTCAAAAAAGTATAACATTCATAGAAACATCTTTAAGCAAAATGTATCATCTAATACACACATACGCACATATGTGTGTGTCATAACACTCAGTATATCATATGGTGAATAGATATATCATTGCATTTAGAAGCATTCCCCAAAGTACTGTTTACATAATTAGGGGGTCCCAAGCTAGGGTGTTCCCTAACACAACACATTACACAGTATATATCATTGCATCCCCCAAATCAAGGGGTCCCAGGCTAGGGTCTCTCTAGCACAACACATACTTAAGTGATAGCAGAAAATACAAATGCCATCCACCTGTAGGTCACAATAAGTCACAATCTTCTCAGTCAATACACGGTGTCCAAGTAAAATCCTCTCTCATCTTGACTTGAGGCTAACTTTCAAATCCCATGGCTCCTCCGTAGTCTGACTGTTCCCAGCTCTTGCCTGGGTTTACGGGCAAGCAGTTCTCTGCCCCTGCTTCTTGTCTCAGCTCACAGGGACTGCTCTACTCCAAGTTCTTCCTACTTCTGCCTGACATCAGGATCCAGGCACTCCTGACTGCAGCTTCTGTTTCTAGGAAAACAAAGCTTTAATAGGGCTACAACAATATTTATACATATTACCAACACCATCATCTCAGTTCACTTTAACAGCTCTTAAAAGGAAACCTCTTTCCCATGGGCAGATCTCCACTCTTCAGCTCAGTTCACTCATAAAGACCAACAGATAGGACTTCTGTGTAAGAAATTAACACAGACCGACAGACAGGACTTCTGTCTGAGAAATCAAAACAGATCAGCAGACAGGGCTTCTGTCTGAGAAATGAACACATATCAACAGAGAAAGCGAGGAAGCACTGGTACCACAAACATTTTTTTTTTGTTGGGCCTCCCCACAAGCAAGTTCCCCTAGCCTGCTCACTCACACTCACTTCTTTCTCTCGGCTCTGCTTCTCTCTCTACTCTCTCACCTTTCCCTCTGTGCAATGCAATATATTACTGTTTCAAACCAAAGACTCTTGATTCAATCAGAGGCACTTAATTGGTTAAAACTCAGTTAAGAAAAACAGCAAACCATTTTACTTTGTTTACTGTTATAATAGTATAGTCCACTAGAATCACAAAGAATCAGACACAACTGAACAACAACAAACTTTGCCTATGTTAAAGATGAGAAAACTGAAGCTCTGGCTAAGTGACTTGCCCAGGGTCACACAGTCAGTACATGTCCAGGGCAGGATTTTAATCCAGATCTTCCTAATTTCAATTCCTTTAAGATATCTATCTGCTATGTGTGTTGGGGCCCTCCTTCCAGTTCTTTTAATATTTTAAATATAATAATGCAGCACTCAGGCTGTCATCCTTCACTCTCAATTCCTGACCAGCTTTCCTCCTTTTTCAGTCATGTATGTCTTTGATGAAACATTTCATACTACTTCTTGAGTAGAAATCATAAGTATAAATCATCAGTCTTAACATATTAAAAAATTTATCATCTTTCATTACCCCTTGCTTAGATTATTGGAGTAGTCTTTTAATTGGCCTTCTGCTCTAGTCCATCCTCTACACTGCCCCCAGTGTAGTTTTCCTTAAACAAAGATCTTACCATGTGACTCCAACTCTAGTTGCCTCTAGAATAAAATATAAACTCTTCTGTTTAGCTTTAATACCCTAGAGAACCTGGCTTCAACTTATCTTTCCAGTCTTGTTGGACAGTACTTGCCTTCCCATACTCCATGATCCAGCCAAACTGGTCTTTTCTCTGTTCTTCACACCTGACACTTCCATCTCCTTTTTCCATTATTTTCTATAGCCACCCCCTATGCCTGGCATGGACTCCTCCTTGCCTCCTCCCTATAGGGTCTCTCTCTTGGAGCTTCAGCATGTTATCATTATCTAGTCTTTGCTGATCCTCCTTCCCAAACTGCTAGTGCCCTCTCCCCCCCACCAGAATCCATTGTATTTAACTGTTTTGTATTTATTCACTTTGTGTTTGTAATATATATCTATATTTACTTGTTGCCTCCCCTTTTAGTATGTAAGGTCCTTAGAAAAAGGCATATTTTTTGTATTCATAGCCCTAGTGCCTAGCATGGTGCCAGCACATGCCACAGTCTCAATAAATGCCTATAATTCATTGAAGAAAGCACTTTTAGGACAGCTCATATGTGCCATTAGGTTTTTGCCCCCTCAGTTTTCCTTTTTTATCTTGATCTGTGATTTCATTGTCATAGATAACTCCCCAATGAGGAAATTTCCCCTACTAAGGCAGATCAACTTATGGTGTACAACTTATAGACTTAGAGACTTGTCTGGGCCCCTTAGAAGGTAAGTGACTTACCCTAGCTCTATTTGAGTTTGACACCACTGCTGTAGAGAACCATTTCATTCTTAGATATTAGAGGTGGCATGAAATAATTACTGCTCCATTATTCACTTTGACTGGGAAGAATATTTATTTTTTAAGGATAAAAATCCAAAAATGAAATAAAGTTTATGGTTACCCTACTAAACTTGTGAAACTATATGAACAAGTAGAAAAAGGAAGAAAAAATAGTCTTTTTCTTCTTTTGAGGAGTTCCCTTTCTCTACTGTAAATTGCATTAGAAATGGGAAAAATTCCATGTCAGATACAAATCACCATAGAAATGTGTAGAGAATATAAGATGAACCAAAAGCACTGTACAGTTCATCATAATATTCCTATCCTTCCATCTGTCCTATATCACCCACCAAACTTCTTCTTTACCCTCATAGTGCTCCCTTCTTCTTCTCTGAGACCATGAGTAGGAAACCAGGGATAACCTGTTCCAGGCAAGTTAAATCACTATCTTCCCTCAGATCCTGATGAAGATAGCCCAAGACCCAGAAGACTCAGGAGATAGGACCAGGACTTAGTCTTCTCAATGAAGAGTGTAGGTCAACTGCTCTAAGAGCGGTGATTGGAGAATATAAGAAAATAATCAGAATAGATGTTATGGGTGGGGGTAGGGGATGAAATATGGCTTGTGTGATTTTTCCACAGTCTAAGAGCTCTGGAAATCATAGTATTCCATTCTCCCCTCCCACCCCAAACTCTCCCTGTGTCCAGTTTGAGTTCTGCACTTATTATTGAGAGAGCAGTTACTAATGGAGAAATTGTCACCAGCACCAACCACTGACCCACTGTTACCAATGGTCAAGTAAACCCCAAGAGTCCCAGGAATAACAGCATCCATCAGACCACTGACCTTGCTTCCAGCGCATCCCACATAACCACCATCCCAGGAAATAAATCCTTGTAAAAATTTGATCTAATAACTGTTTCTGCAGATCCTGACACACCTATTTCCCTTAGCAGCCAGGGATAGTTAAGACCCATAAAAGAAAATTTATCACTACCAAATTCCTTAGTACTATCAAATGGTTCCACATTAGAGACATGTATGGTTTTAGCAGTAGAAAAGGGATAGGAAGATGGTTTTGTAAGGTGCATTTGCCAATATACCTTAAGGCTCATTGGACATTTCCATCTGGTTTGCAGTTAAAATCTTATATATGTGTTGTCTAAGAGCTAGTACTATCTTAGTTTTCTTTTTATATTCCCAGTGCTTTTATAAGTACTTAATAAATGCTTTTTTACTCATTCATTTATTCATTAGCCACTAACTTAGAAGTTCTTTTTTCTTTAACTTTTGACCATTCCCAATTTTTGAAACTTCTAACCTGAGTAAATAAGACCATCCTGTTTTTCACCTCTTTCTCTGGGACTTCTGAGTGTTCCTAGAGAAAGCCATGATATGGAGCCTATTTCACCCAAAAGAAACTAATTGTTAACGTCCTCAACTGGGTTTTTCCTACTGCTCTGCTTTCATAGACTCATGGGATCACAAAACTTTCTAAGGAACCATGTTCTCAGGAACCTCTAACCCAGCTCTCTGACTTTAAAGATGAAGAAATTGAGTCTCAGAAAAGTTATGTGAATTCCCCCAAGTCACACAAGTGGTAATAATCAGAAGTAGGCATCGAAACCAGGTCCTTTGCCTCTAGAGGGCTGATGCCCTTTTTACTTGACTGCATTGTGGGAGAGCCAACGTGGATTTACCTCAGTGCCCTTGAGAGGTCCCTGGACCTGTGATGGCACTGCCTCCGGGCTTAGGCGATGATGGCAAGGCCTCTCACCCCCATTAACCCTCTAGGCACTTGAGGGACTGCTAGGCCCCCAGCTGACCACGCCTTGTTCTAAGGAGCGAGGTACATCCGGGTCCACAAGGAATATCCTTGCTCCAGGTAGAAATCGCGAGATAAGAGTCCCAGGGGTTAAGGTGTGCTTGACCTTAAAAGGCAAAAGGTGTTGTAATTGGCCAGGAGCCAAAATGGAAAGTGCTTGCGTAGGATAGGCTATATATGTAGAAGAGCAGGAAATAAAGTTGGAGTTGCCCCCTGAATTGCTGTGTAAGTGTGCTTTGTTCTGCTCGGCACTCTCCGCCACGTGGCGTCCGGAAGGCCCCAGGAAAGGATCCGATGACACTGCATTATTGCTTTCTATCTCATCCTTTACTCCACCCCCCATCCAAGGCATCTGTCCCAAACATTTTCCTCCTGTCTCAAACTAATTATGGCTCCACTCTCTAGTCATATAGTAGTTGACTTATGCTTTTCATTGAGAAGACTGAGGAGTGGGGGCACCCTTAGCTCCTCTCTTCCATTCATCAGTACTTCTAAGTATCATCATCCATTCATTTTCTCTCTTTTACCTTCCTGTCTCAGCTAAGGAGGTATCTGCCCTCCTTGCTGAAGTAAATCTCTTTACCTGTGCCTTTAATCCCATTTCTTCTAGCCTCCTCCAGCAGCTTGTTCCAGACAGTATCTCTTCTTTCTTGAGGTCCTTAAGTGTTCCTTTCTCCATTGGGAGTTTTACAAAATATACTTCTGTCTCTTCAATCTTAAGTTATTCCTTATTCCTCTAGTACATCCTTCATATAGAACATACCCCACTTGTCCCTTCTGTTTCATAGTTACACTTTATGAAAACATTGCAGACTCTTATTGCCTGCATTATTGCAATAGTCTCCTATCAAGTCTGGCTCTTGCCCTGTCCTGCTCCTTACCAAGCTGCCCTGTGATTCACAGTGAGATAAGCTTAGCTTCCTAATGCATAGATTTAGTTAGTCCCCCTGCAGTGGTTCCCTATTCCATAATAAGTATAAAGTTTAGACTCCTAGGCCTGGTATTTAAGATCCTTCCCAATCTGTTATCCGCCTCTCTTTCTAATCTTTGCTCATAACATTCCTTTCTGTGTACTCTAGTATCCAGCCAAGCTGGACTAGTCACTGTCTCCTGTGTACATATTTTTCTTCCCCCATACTTTAGCTCACCTTCCTCCTATTCCTGGGATTCTCCCCTCCTCCCACCTCTACCTTTGGGCTCTTAGAATTCTTTTTTTTTTTTTAATTTTTTCTCTCTTTTTAATTTTTTAGTTTACATCATTCATTTCCACAAGATTTTGAGTTACAAATTTCTCCCCATTTTTCCCTATCCACCACCCCAAAACAACAATCCCACTGAATATTCCCTCCCCTAATCTGCTCTCTCCCATATCTTCCCCCATCCACCCTCCGACTTTCCAGTAGGGCATAGTGGATCTCTATGCCCCAGTGCCTGTATATCGTATATCCCAGTTACTCGTAAAATAATAAATACATATCATACATACATACATATATATATATAAAACATTTGATTTTAAAACTTTGGATTCCAGATTCATTCCCTTCCTTCCTTGTCACCCACCCTGACTGGGAAGATAAGCAATCCAGTATAGGTTGTACCTGTGTAGCTATGCAAAACATTGCCATAGTGGATATATTGTAAAAGCCTGACTATATTTCCCTCCCTCCTATCCCACCTCCCACTTGTTCTATTCTCTACTTTGATCCTGTGCCTTTTCAAAAGTGGGTGCTTCCAACTTCCCTCACCCCCAGCCTGCCCTCTCTTCCACCATCCCCCCTCTCATCTCCTTCCCCCCTACTCTCCTGAAGGGTGAGATACCCTATTTAGTGTGTATGTCATTCCCTCCCTAAGCCAAATTCAATGAGAATAAGGTTGACTCATTCACTTTTGCCTTCCTGTTCTTCCCCTCCACTGTAACATTTTTCCCTTGCCTCTTCTATATGAGATAATTTACCCCATTCTGTCTTTCCCCATCTCCTCTCATTATATTCCTCTCTCACCTCTTAAGTTCACCTTTTAAGTATCATCCCTTCCTATTAAATTGGTCCTGTGCCCTCTGTCTATGTATACCTGTACACATATATATGTACACTCACATATGTGTTCGTACGCCCATATACCCTCTTATATAGACATATATGTATGTATGTATACATATATATACACACACATATATTCATATGCCCATATACCCTCCTATATACATACCTACATACATACATATGTCTATATAGGAGGGTATATGGGTATAGGAAGGGATGATACTTAAAAGGTGAACTTAAGAGGTGAGAGAAGCATATAATGAGAGATGGGTAGATAAAGAATGGGGTGAACTATCTCATATAGAGGAGGCAAGAGAAAACTGTTACAATGGAGGGGAAGAACAGAAATACATACATATATGTGTGTATACATACATATACATATACTACATACATACATACACGTACACACACATATATACATTTCTATTCCCTTCAACTGTTCTAATACTGAGAAAAGTTTCATAAGTTACCATTATCGTTTTTCCATGTAGGAATATAAATACTTCAACTTTGATAAGTTTCTTATGATTTCTTTTCCCTGTTTACCTCCTCATGCTTCTCTTGCTTCTTGTATTTCAATGCCAGTTTTTCTATTCAACCCTGAAGCTAAAACCTCTGGCTCGTGCAGGGCTGGGGTCAGCTCCCAGAGTGCTCTGCTGGCCACTCCCTGCCAGCCTGCCAGGCTGTCCTCAGCGGGAGGTTAGCTTCTCTGTGTCATTTTATGGGTTCTGTAGCTCCAAAGTTTGTCTAGAGTAATTTTTTACATGAATGGAAGGTGGTAGAAGCCCAAGTTCTTAGACTTCTTAACCCTCCTTGAAAGTGTGAAGTAAATTCCACTTCCTCCAGGGAGCCTTCCCTGATCCCTGCCTCCTTCAAGCTGGCCATGATTTTCAGATGCCACTTTGCTTGAGTCTCTCTTTGTAGTTATCATGTAATATTTTTATTATGTTATGTACACTGTTATACTATGTATGCTAAAAATATTATAGAAACAAGGACTGGTCTCACTGCTAGAACAATATTTTATCATATATAGTATAATATACATAGTATAATAAAATATTATGTGATAAAATTATACATAGCATAACAAAAATATTACATGATAAGTTGCATTATACTATCTATGACAGAGCCAGTGTGGTATAATGGATAGAGAGCTTGCCTCAGAGTCAGAAAGTCCCAGATCTGATACCTAGTGACTGTGTGACCCTGGGCAAGTCACTTAACCTTAGTGGTCTAGCCAAATTAAGACTGTAGCTGCAGAACAAGCTTGATGTACATTGGTAGAGGGAATTCCCTTGCTGAAAGTTCCCTACACCAGCGAAATCTTTCAAAAAGAAAAAAGGAGTTCAGAATTTGAAACTATTTTAAAGAGAGAAAACTGAGTGTTACAGCACATACCTCCAGACTGTATATCCCACAAAGGCAGGGAATATGTTTCATCTGAACCTTGGGTCTCCCCTACTGCTTGGTACTAGTGAACTGTAAATAGTACTTAAATTCTTTTTGAATCCCTTTGGTCAAATCCTGAACTTGAAAAGCAGACTCCTCTGTTGGATTAATTACATAAATTCAGTGAACAAAGAGGGCTGGTTTCATTGCTGGAGCAATGCTATGGCCATTCCCATAGACTCCCGTTGTTGCCTTTCTATCAGCAGCACTTAGTGAGAGAATACAATTGTTTAAACAATGATCATGGAAAGGTGCCAACCCAAAGATAAAAATTGTGGAAATAAAGACCACGAAGGAAAAATCCAACATGTAATCTTTCTGTCAGCTTTTAAATTCATTAACTTCTTTATCCCTTTATCTTACAAGGCCAGTGGACGTAAGCTACATAGGTGAGAATGGTTGTGTAAATTATGGGCTTATTAAAGAACAGTCTCTTTGCATCTTTGTAGCACCTACCTTAGACTAGGACAAGAAGGGCTTATTTGTTCAGGTCATCATAGCTCATCACAGAGGTGGGCCCCCAGCATGGAACCAACCATGTATTTAAGCTCCATATTTGGTGCTCTCTGGCTTAATAGACCTGAACCTGCAACTTTTATTTGAACAGTTGACTTGATACTCAGCACCTTTATGACCTCTGGCCTCCATCTCCTCAGTGAAATGAGGGGGTTGGACAAGATAAGCTAAAATCCACCTCTAGCTCTCAAATCTTATTATGCTAGGGTTTTCTTTCTTTCAGGGTTTGGTTGAGCATAAAGAACACTGTCTCTGGGGACCCTGACCTTAGCTCCCTTGTCTCTTATCCTGGAGTATTAGGCTCAGTGCCCTTGAATGACTTCAGGTAATAAAAAGGTTCTTGTTACTAACGTGAGCATTGTACCAGCACATTCATCAAGGACAATGTCTCAGCATTCTCTATCGAATTCATGAAGTTTATTTCATGAGAAAGGAGATGACAGATGGTCACCATCTGTATTGGGTTTACAATATGCTCATTGCTTAATGTAATAGAAATGCAGATTTAAAGATCTTCCCTGCCCCTAGCTTAAGTGCACCTGAAGCCTGGGGTGGGAGGCTTGTTTTTCAGGAAAGCCCACACCTTGATACTTTGTGATTGGGCAGTGGATCAAGGAGGTTGTTACAATCTTTGAGCCAGGAGAAGGCTATATAAACCCTGATGAGAGGCTTTGTTTTGGGGCTCACTTTGAGAAGTGTTGTGTGATTTGACCAGATGAGACTCTGGGAAGCCATTGTTGAGAGCCCCCCGGCTTTGAAAACCCAGATGTTGATGCTTCCCTCTCTGGTAACTGTGATTTGGTATTGATATAATGGTTGGACAGTTTGGAAGCCTGTTTGATCTGTAAGTTCTGTAACTCTGAAGTTTGGGGTGCTGACCTTTTTCCCCTGAACTAGGTAATGTGTGTTTGTTTGATTAAAGTAAGCTTGTTAACCCATTTTGAGTTGCTTTCCTTTTGAAAAGCAGATCTAAGAACCTGTGTTGGCAGTCACCCTGGGGATATTGGGGTGCTTGCTGCTACACTTAACAAGTAGATTTTGTTGCTACTGTCCGTGTCACATTCTTATACCCATGTGTATAAGAATGTACCCAATGTACCCAATGTGTAGAGGGTCCTATCACTCTACCTCCTTCCTCTCCCCCCTCCCCAGATTGACCAGGGTCTATCACCTAGACTTCATTCAGCAGTACCCTAACAAGGATGTTACACAAGTATGAAATGAATTGGAGTCAAGAAGACCTGAGTTCAAATCCAGCCTCAGCTAAAATGCCACCTTCTGCAAGAAGCCTTACCTTGCCCTCACTTAATGTGGTCGTCTTCCCTCTAAGATAACCTCCAATTTACCCTGTCTATATCTTGTATCAAAATAGTTGTTTTTAGGTTGTCTCCCTCATTTGAATGTGAGCTCCTTGAGAACAAGGACTGGTTTTGTCCCCTTTTTTTTTGGTATTCCCAGAATTTATCACAGTGCCTGGCACATAGTAGTTGCTTAATAAATGCTTGTCCAATTGACTTGAAGATCTAGCCACATTTAGCCTTCAACAGTATCTTATGGTAGGTATGACTCAGTATTTATTTTCTGTAGTATGATGGGAAGAACTCTGGATTTTAATGGTACCTTAAAATACTGCTTGCCATATGATCATGAGCAAGTCACTTAACTGGATTTCTTCATCTGTAATTGAGGGGGTGAATAATATATGATTCAGTACCTATGAGATTGATAATGAGGGTCAAATGAGCTCATGGAATTATGGAAGAAACCTTTTAAGTCTAGAATATCTTCCTCATTTTATGGACCAGAAAAGAAAAGTTTAGGGAGCTTCAGTGATACGGTCATGGTCATATAGATAATTCTATGTGAACCTCAAAGCTCTGGATCCATGTCAGCAGTTATGTATTTAGTGCTAGAGGGGCAACTTTGGTTCAGTGACATTGGGCAAAGCCCTGAATGTCTTTGTTTCAGTCACTGTGAGATATAGATGTCTCTTCATCTGACCTTGTTTATGAGACAGTGTATTGATGAACATAGAGGCCATGGGCCATCCTGAACTTTTTGGACTTGGTTACTAGGCACAGGAAGTCTCAGAAACTTCCTAGTAGGTTGACAGATAACCCAGCTGTATGTATTTCATATCTGTCTAGCTCATGCGTTGTTCCTAAAGGTTGATTATATATTTAGTGCTTTCCTGCAAGTTGTATCTTAACATCAAACCAAGTCAACAAGCATTTCTTAAGTGCCCACTGTGGGTCACGTACTGTGCTTTGCAGCACAAAGAAAGATCAAAACAGTCTCTATTTTCAAGGAGCTCACAGTCTAACAGGAAAAATCACATGTAAACAAATATGTAGAAATAAGATCTATATGGGATAATATGGAGATAATCTCAGAGGGAAGGTACTAACACTAAGTGGAAATTTATGGAGTTGATAGTTGTAGTATCTTGTACAGGAGTCACTGCAGTGTGGAGGACATGGAGATGGGAAAGTTCTTGGTGGCACTTGGCATTATCAGCAAACATGAAAAATGCTCCAAATCATTATTAAGGAAATAGTAAGAGAAATTCAAATACTTACATCAGGGATTCAAGGCAGCAAGCATTTATTCAGAGGTCTAAGAAGGCTCCCAGACTATTCATAAATCATAGATTTAGAAATTGTCTGGCTCAGTGTCCCTCCCCTGTGGTTCCGATGAGGAAACTGAAGTACCCAGTGGATAAGCAGCTTATCCAACCGGGGCCAGACAGACAGTGTGTGACAGAAGTAGGATTCCCCATTCAGCCTTGGTTACAGAGTTGCCATGGTAATGTGAAATACCATGAATTTCTGAAGAATCCAAGGTGAAATGCTTTGTCATTGGGACCACAAGATCCCTGCATTTCCTGTTCCCTGAATCACAGCATCCAAAAAGCATACTGGTTGAATTTAGAAAAAGAAGAGTACCTATCAGCTTATCATCAGAGAAGTAATGAATGCCTTGAGTCACTGAAGTGGCATTTGGGCCCCATTAGTTGCAGTGAGAAAATCAGTTGAAGTACCATTATTTATCTCTTCATTCACCAGTGATGTCATCTGTAGGGTCAGCAAGCTAACAACTGACTTATATCAATGATTTTTAGGATGATACCATAGGATCATAGGTCTAGAACTTCTGGAGAAGCGAAAATAGCAGGGTTCTGGAGTGAGAGGGCTTGTAGGTGACACAATGGATAGAGCATCGGGCCGGAGTCAGGAAGATTCGTCTTCCTGAGTTCACACATAGCCTCAGACACTTATCAGCCTGGGACCTTGGGCAAGTCTCTTAATACTGTTTGCCATAGCATCCTCACCGTCAAATGAGTTGGAGAAGGAAATGGGAAGCAACCACAGTATCTTTGCCAAGAAAACCCAAAAAGAGGTCACAGAGAGTCAGATATGACTGAAAAGTGACCCAGCAACTACAGTACCTGGAGTGAGAGAACCTAGACTCAGATCTGTTTTCTGACATTTCCCACCTTGCGACCTTGGTTAGACACGACCTCCCTGAACTCTGTAAAATGAGGGCATTGGACTACATGGTCTGTGACGTCCCTTGCAACTCTAAATCTATAATCTTATCATTCTAAGTGACCTTAGAGGTAATCTAGTACAATGCTTTCAGTTTACAGATGAGGAAACTGAGGCTCACAAAGGTTAGGTAACTTGCGTGAGGTCACATGACTAACAAATAGCAGAGGTACGTTTTGAACCCCAGACCTCTCTTTTATAAGGAAAAGACTTTTACCGGTACTGTTGATAACAACCTCCAAGGCCTGTAGGGATGAGAAACAAAAGACGTTTTTCAGAGACGTAATCAGGCCGGTCTTGGTACCATGTGAATCTCTCTGAGAGGGGATTCCAGTGCTCAGGTCAATAGAGATGAAAGATGTGACACGATCATAGTCCATAGAATTAGAAGAGGCCATATTTCTTTTTTTTTTTTTTTTTTTTAAATTAATTTATTAGTTTAGTTTCAGTTAACAAGATTCAATTCCATAGTTCCTTGATTTTCAAATTTCCTTTACTTCCCTCCCCCCTCCCCTCATGACATCATATAGTACAGTATAGGGTCTGCAAATGCATTCATATTAAACATTATTCCAATTACAAAGGCATATTGTACTAGGTGGGATGAAAGATGATAAGGAAGAAGTAAAACCAAACAATGAGAAGAACAAGATCATTTAGTTTGCTTCCATCAGGATTCAGGCTCAGTTCTTTCTAGTTATATCTCTGGATGGCGCATTTCTCACTTTCTTGAGTCATTCGGGATTAACTTATATCACTGCATTGCTGAAAAGAGTCCAGTCTGTCATAGTTGGTCGTCACAGATATGGTATGTCTGTGATTGTATACAAATTTCTTCTGATTCTACTCTTCTCGCTCAGCATCAGTTTGTATAAGTCTCTCCAGGTAATTATGAAATCCGTCACCTCCTCGTTTCTTATAGCACAATAAAATTCCATTACATTCATATACCACAACTTGTTTAGCCATTCCCCAATTGATGGGCACCCCTTTAGTTTCCAATTCTTTGCAACCACAAAAAGGGCTGCTAAAAATATTTTTGTACATATGGTTCTTCCTCCCACTACTATGATCTCTTTGGGATATAACCCTAGGAGTGGTATGGCTGGGTCAAAGGGTATGAAATTATTTATAATCCTTTGGGCATAATTCCAGATTGCTCTCCAAAATGGTTGAATAAGTTCACAACTCCACCAGCAATGTATTAGCGTTCCAATTTGCCCACATCCTCTCCAGCATTTGTCACTTTCTTGTTTTGTCATCTTAGCCAATCTGACTGGAGAGATGTGGTATCTCAGAGTTGTTTTGATTTGCATTTCTCTAATTAATAGTGATTTAGAGCATTTCTTCATATGCTTATAGATATCTCTAATTTCTTTCTCTGAAAACTTCCTATTCATATCCTTTGACCATTTCTCAATTGGGGAATGACTTGTATTCATATAGATTTGGCTCAATTCTCTATAAATTTTAGAAATGAGTCCTTTATCAGAGACACAGGTTGTAAAAATTCTTTCCCAATTTCCCACCTCCCTCTTGATCTTGGTTACATTGGCTTTGTTTGTGCAGAAGCTTTTCAATTTAATGTAATCAAAATTATCCATTTTGCATTTTATAATGCTCTCTAATTCTTGTTTGGTCCTAAAATCTTCCCCTCTCCACAGATCTGTCAGGTAAACTATTCCTTGCTTTCCCAAATTGCTTACAGTATCATCCTTTACACCTAGATCATGCACCCATTTAGACTTGATTTTGGTATATGGTGTTAGATAGTGATCTATGCCCAGTTTCTGCCATACTGTATTCCAGTTTTCCCAGCAGTTTTTGTCAAATAGTGCATTCTTGTCCCAAAAACTGGGGTCTTTGGGTTTATCGAACAATAGATTGCTATATTCATTAACTGCTGGGTCTCCTGCACCTAATCTATTCCATTGATCCACTACTCTACACCTCTGCCAGTACCAAGCAGTTTTGATGACTGCTGCTGTATAATACAGATTAAGATCTGGCATAGCTAGTCCACCTTCCCTAGCATTTCTTTTCATTAATTCCCTTGATATTCTAGACCGTTTGTTTTTCCAAATAAATTTTGTTATTATTTTGTCTAACTCTACAAAGTAGATTTTTGGTAGATTGATTGGAATGGCACTAAATATATAATTTAGTTTGGGTAAAATTGTCATTTTTATTATATTAGCTCGACCCAGCCACGAGCAATTGATATTTTTCCAACTATTTAGATCTGTTTTTATTTGTGTGAGAAGTGTTTTGTAGTTGTGATCATATAGATTCTGGGTTTGTTTTGGCAAGTAGATTCCCAAATATTTTATAATGTCTACAGTGACTTTAAATGGGATTTCTCTTTCTATCTCTTGCTGTTGAGTTTTATTAGAGATGTACAGGAATGCTGAGGATTTATGTGGGTTTATTTTATATCCTGCAACTTTGCCAAATTTATTTATTGTCTCAAGTAATTTTTTACTTGATTCTCTAGGATTCTCTAAGTATATCATCATATCATCTGCAAAGAGTGACAGCTTGGTCACTTCTTTGCCTAATTTGATTCCTTTGATTTCTTTTTCTTCTCTAATTGCTACTGCTAACGTTTCAAGTACCAGATTGAATAAGAGGGGTGATAGTGGACACCCTTGTTTCACTCCTGATCTTATTGGAAAGGCTTCTAGTTTATCCCCATTGCATATAATACTTGCTGATGGTTTTAGATAGATGCTAGCAACTATTTTAAGGAAGGCTCCATTTATTCCTATACTTTCTAGTGTTTTAATAGGAATGGATGTTGTACTTTGTCAAAAGCCTTTTCTGCATCTATTGAGATGATCATGTGGTTTTTGCTAGTTTTGTTGTTGATATGCTCAATTATATTGATGGTTTTCCTAATATTAAACCATCCTTGCATTCCTGGAATGAATCCTACCTGATCAGGGTGTATTATTTTTGTGATAAGTTGTTGGAGTCTTTTGGCTAATATTTTATTTAGAATTTTTGCGTCTAAATTCATGAGGGAGATTGGTCTATAATTTTCTTTCTCTGTTTTATCTCTTCCTGATTTAGGAATCAGTACCATATTTGTGTCATAGAAAGAGTTTGGTAGGACTCCTTCTTCACTAATTTTCCCAAATAGTTTGTAGAGTATTGGAATCAATTGTTCTTTAAATGTTTGATAGAATTCACTAGTAAACCCATCTGGCCCTGGAGATTTTTTCCTAGGGAGTTCATTGATGGCTTGTTTGATTTCTTTTTCTGAGATGGGGTTATTTAGGTAATTCACTTCCTCTTCAGTTAATCTGGGCAATTTGTGATTTTGTAAATATTCATCCATTTCACTAAGATTGTCATATTTATGTGCATACAATTGGGAAAAATAATTCCTCATTATTTTTTTGATTTCCTCTTCATTGGAGGTAGATTCACCCTTTTTATTTTTGATACTCATAATTTGGTTTTCTTCTTTCTTTTTTTTTATCATATTGACTAAGGGTCTATCAATTTTGTTGATTTTTTCATAAAACCAGCTCTTGGTTTTATTTATTAATTCAATGGTTTTCTTAATTTCAATTTTATTAATCTCACCTTTGGTTTTCAGTATTTCTAATTTAGTACTAAATTGGGGATTTTCAATTTGTTCTTTTTCTAGCTTTTTCAATTGCATGTCCAATTCACTGACCTCCCTTCTCTCTGCTTTAATTAAGTATGCACTCAGGGATATAAAACTTCCCCTGAGAACTGCCTTTAGTGCATCCCACAAATTTTGGTATGTTGTTTCATTATTATCATTCTCTTGAATGAAATTATTGATTGTTTCTATAATTTCTTCTTTGACCCACCAATTTTTTAGGATTAAATTGTTTAGTTTCCAATTAGTTTTTAGTCTATCTTTCCATGGCCCTTTATTGCATATAATTTTTATTGCATCATGATCTGAGAATGATGCGCTTACTATTTCTGCCTTTCTGCACTGGATTGTGAGGTTTTTATGCCCTAGTACATGGTCTATTTTTGAGTATGTACCATGCACTGCTGAGAAGAAAGTAAATTCCTTTTTATCCCCATTCAGTTTTCTCCAGAGATCCATCATATCTAGTCTCTCTAAGATTCTATTCACCTCCTTAACTTCTTTCTTGTTTATTTTGAGGTTAGATTTATCGAGTTCAGAGAGGGGGAGATTAAGGTCCCCCACTAGTATAGTTTTGCTATCTATTTCTTCCTCTAATTCCTTTAACTTCTCCTCTAGGAATTTGGATGCTATACCACTTGGTGCATATATATTAAGTAGTGATATTGCTTCATTCTCAATGGTGCCTTTTAGTAGGATATAGTTTCCTTCCTTATCTCTTTTAATTAGATCTATTTTTGCTTTTGCTTTATCTGAGATAAGTATTGCTACCCCTGCTTTTTTTACTTTAGCTGAGGCATAATAAATTTTACTCCAACCTTTTACCTTTACCCTGTGGGTATCCCTTTGTTTCAAATGTGTTTCTTGAAGACAGCATATTGTAGGATTATGGTTTTTAATCCATTCTGCTATCCGCCTCTGTTTTATGGGAGAGTTCATCCCATTCACATTCACAGTAATGATGACTATCTGTCTCTTCCCTTCCATCCTATTCCCTCCCCTGTTTATGTTTTTGTTTCTTCCTTCTCCCTTCCCCTCCTTGAAGTTTTCCCTTTTGACCGCCCCCTCCCTCAGTGTTCCCACCCAGTGACCCCCCTTCTTAACCTACCCTCTCCCCTTACTACTATTTCCCTCCCTTATAATCCCTCCCTTTAGTCTCCTCCTTTTCACCCCCCCCTTACCCTCCCACTATCTATAGGACACAACAAATTTTTATACTTATCAGAGTAAATTACTCCCCGTTTGATTCCAAACCAATGAGAGTAAATTTCAAACAATGCTCCTCTCCCTCCCTCCAATTCCTCTATTTAATGAATTTATGTGTCTATTCACGTTAGATTCTTAAACTTCACTGATTAATTTGATCCTTCTTTGAACCAGAACCAGTGAGAATAGTGTTTAAATGATGTTCCTCTCCCTCTTACTTTCCCTTCTTCTATAGTGTGTTTTGATGCCTCTTCAGATGGCATATTTTACCTTTTCCTAGCTCATCCTTTCCTTTTTCCCATTACAGTACCATTGATCCCCTTAATAGTCTTTTTTTTTTTTTTAGACTCCATGTTAGTGCATTCATACCCACACCCTCTAAGTATAACCCTTTTGCAGGTCATGATAATCATAGAGATTTCAAAATAGGGATGTGAACATTTTGCTCTTGTTGCATCCCAGGTAATGAGCTTGTGTTTGTGGGTGTGGGTATGTGCACTTCTGCATGTGTGAGTCTATGTTACCCTTGTTTACCTTTTTATGTTCTTCTGGAGTCTTGTAATTGGAGATCAAATTTTCCATTGAGCTCTGGCTTTTTCATTAGGAAAGTCTGGAAGTCCCTTACTTCATTAAATGTCCATCTCCTTGCCTGAAAGATTATGCTCAGTTTTGCCGGGTAGTTAATCCTTGGTTGTAGTCCTAGCTCTCTTGCCCTACGAAATATCAAATTCCAGTCCCTCCGCTCTTTTAATGTAGAAGCTGCTAGGTCCTGTGTGATCCTAACTGTAGTTCCTCGATATTTGAATTGTTTCTTTTTGGCTGCTTGTAGAATTTTTTCTTTAATCTTATAATTCTGGAATTTGGCTACTATATTTCTTGGAGTTTTCAGTTTGGGATCTCTTTCAGGAGGAGTCCGGTGAATTCTATCAATAGCTATTTTATCTTCTGATTCCAGGACCTCAGGACAGTTTTCTTTGACAATCTCTTGGAGGATGTTGTCTAGACTGCTTTTCTCATCATGGCTTTCTGGTAGACCAATAATTCTTAGGTTGTCTCTCCTGGATCTGTTCTCTAGGTCAGTTATTTTTCCAGTGAGATATTTTACATTTTCTTGCAATTTTTCGATCATCTTGTTTTTTTCGATTGACTCCTGCTGCATCATAGAGTTCTGAGTTTCAGTTTGGTTGTATCTAATTTTTAGTGAATTATGGTCTTCAGTAAGTTTTTGAAGTTCCTTTTTTAGGGAGGTATTTTCTTTTTCCAAGTTGGTCATTGCCTCCCTGATTTGGTCTTTAAAATTTTTCTTAAGCTCCTCCAGGAATGCTATTTGGGCTTGAGACCAGATCATGTTTCCTTCTGTGGTCTCTGGTGTGGGCAGAGAGTCTATATTGTCCTGTGTGTTTTGTTGTTCTTGCCCTGCATAGTATGCTCGAATAGACTTTCTTGCCTTCCCCTTCTCCTTTTCAGCTTCCTTCCTTCCCATTGTGACTTCCTGTTTCTTAGTGTCTCAGGCTATGAGTTTGGGGCCTGATCCTTGACTTTGAATACCTCTGGGTGGCTAGTTTATGGCTAAGTCAGGGAAGTCAGTGAGGAATGTAGATGTGTAGGTGGGGATGAGTCTGACCACTTCAGATTTCTGCTTCTATACCCCTGGGCTATAAGTAGGCTTTTGTTGGTGAGGTGAGGTGGGGCTAGTTGGGTCCCCTCCCTCTCTTCTCTTCAGATTCCTGGCTGTCTCAGTTACACCCTTTCTTGGAGATTCTCAAGCCTGAGGCTATTTCTATTAACTTGGGATTTCAATCTGGGTGGGAGACTTATCTTTGGGTTTTCTGCTTCATGGAGGAGGGATGGGAGGATCGGAGCAGCTAGAATTTACTTTGCCATTCCAGCCCCTGTATCATACAGGCAGGCAGTTTCTAAATTTCCAGGCTGGGGGCTGAATGCAGCCTGAGAAGCCACTCTCTCCACTGGGGGCCCGACTCTCCTACCTGGCTCCAATGATCCGTTCCCTCTGCCAGATGATTGCGATTCGTCCTTGGTAAGTCTGCAGGCTGGGGCTTTTTCTCTCTCTGGTGTACTCTGCTTGCCTGCTCTTAGGTCTGAGCTGTGCAGACCCCACGCGCTCTGTGCTCGACCTGTGCGGACACTCTGGGCAACCTCCTGGGCTGGATTCTGCCTCACTCTGTCTTCCACTGGGCTTCGTCACTCTGGAATCTGCTCAGATTTACCCTTTTGGACTTAGTGACAGAGGAGCTCAGCGAGGTTACTGCTTCCTTTCCGCCATCTTGGCTCCGCCCCTACAAGAATCGAGGCCATATTTCTTTAAGAGAAACACAGGGCCTGCCAAATGGATTTAGAATTAATGTGTTTATAGCCAGGCACAGCATTTGTCCACATATGATCCTGTTAGCCAGCTTCCTGGACAAAGCTGTCAAGCCAGTTTGAGGATACGGCTGTAGGGTAACCAACTTTATCCTTACATAGACAGTCTGCCACTGGCTTAATGACCCCTAAGAGCAGCAAGTAGGAGCCCTTTTCAAGGAGAAAAAAAGAAAAGAAAAGCAGTGCTTGAGAACTTCTGCCTAGTGTTCTGACACCATGGGAATTTGTCAGGCCTATTCTAAGGATGTAGGCTAGTTGACATTATTCAACATAAGTGCCTACTATATGCCTAATTATTAAGTGCTGGAGCTACACAAGATAGTCCCCACTCCCAAGGAATTCACAATTTAATGGGGGAGACAACATGCAGACAACTATGTGTAGTCAAGCTAATAAACAGACTTAAGTTGAAGATAATCAAACATAGGGAAAGCACTAGCGTTAAGGAGTCAGCAAAAACTTCTTGTAAAGGTGGGATTAAATTTGATACTTAAAAAAGACTAGAAAATCTAGGAGGTGAAGATGAGAAGGGAGAGAGTTCCAAATATGGGAAACAACCAGTGACAATGCCTGGAGTGGAGAGGTGGGGTCTCTTGTTTGTGGAACAGCCAGGAGCCTGTGTTACCAGGTTGAGGTGGGAGGGAGGGAGGCATAAGGATTGAAATGGTGGGGACATCAGGTTATAGAGGGCTTTAAAAGGCAAATTTCTTAATTTGATCTTGGAGGTAATAGGGAGCAACTAGAGTTTAAGGAACAGGAGATGGGGTGTGATATGGTCACACTTGTGCTTTAGGAAGAGCAGCTGAATGGAGAATGACTTGAAGTGGGGATTGAGGCAAAGAGATAAATCAGTAGACTATGCAGTGGTTTAGGTGTGAGGTATCAGAACCTCACAGATACCCAAACAAGAAGGGAAAATCGGGCTGCAATGTGTACTTGGCTGTCTCATCTAGATCATGAACAAGAGGGTGTCCTCTGCAAGGCTCTTCCTCCCATTCGATTGTTCTTGGGCAGCTAGTGGCCCAACAGCAGGATTTTGTTTAAGTGAAAGAAAATAGAAACTTATAGCTATTCCTTGGAGAGGAGAAGCTGGGTGTTGTGATAACAGGCGTACATAGTTAAATGTCTTACATTGTCTCTTGTCTCACAAGAAAACTCCATAGTGTATCTGAAAAAGCACTATTCCTGAGAGGTTTAAATTGTCAGATACACTGAAGCATTTGCTTCCCTTGGAAAATGATTCTTTTTTTTATGCAATCCACACAGAAGCAGGAACAGAATCATAAATTGTCACAGCCCTTTTAAAAAAAATAGTATTTTATTTTTTCCACAATTACATGTCAAGACAATTTT
>WOXC01002295.1:0-19396 GCA_011680675.1 Gymnobelideus leadbeateri
CAGTGCAGTGCTTTGGGCACTGGAGTATTATTTTGGCAGAAAAGGGGTCAGACAGATGTGTCCAAATGGAAGGCCCATCTCACTGTTGGGGTGACAGGTGACGTGATCCTGAATTAGGGGGAGGTAGAACTGTCAGCTGATGATGGCAGAATCACATGGTATGGTCAGGAATATGCTCTGCATGACTCCCATCCCCCTCATCTGCAGATGTAGGGCCCAGCTGCCATCTTCTGTTAGATGCTGCCTCCATTTCTGCAAACTGTCCTCACTTAGACATGAGCTTGAACTGTAAATCCTAGCGAGGAGCCTGGGGGCAAGTCTCTGCCCTCCTGTGGACCTCAGTAGCCTTGTGATCAAGCCAATCTCTCTGGGCCTTCTCAGCTCTAGCCCTCTGCTCCCTTAGGTTCTCTGGCCTCAGAGGCACCAGAGCTCAAAGGAGGCTTAGCCCCTCACCCTGGGCCAAGTCACCTGGCCATGGCTCTGCCTCCAGGGTCACAAACCCCACTGGGCCCACTTCTTGGCCAGCTTTCCAAGTCCAGCTTTGTGGGCCTGTGGAAAGTGATTCAGGAAAGAGGAGAGAGCCCCCTCCACCACTGTGGTGTAGACCACCTTGTTATCACCTCCTTTCCATGGGAGGCTAGAGATGAGTTGAGACTGTCCTTTGACAAGGGCTTTGACCAGCCAATTTCCTTTATCTTTGTGAGTGCAGGCCGAGCTACCGCTTTGGCAAGGTGTGCAGACACACAAGCACACAGCCCTAAGTGCCTACCTGTGCCCACCTGGCTGCCCCAGGTCACGGGGAAGTGACCAGGAGACAGCCAGCCCCCAACCACCTCTGCCCCCTGACCAGATGGCTCCTGTTTCCATCTCATTATTTTCTGGTTAATGCCATCAATTGGAAATTGGTCCCCAGAGCAAGCTGCTGCTTCTCTTGGCTTCCCCTTACCTCATTAACTGCCCATTTCTGGACTGCTTTCAGGGCACCCATCCAATCTTCCATCTCCTTCCGGTTCTCTGCACACAGGATGAGCTTTCGGAACGGGGTGATCACCTACACAAGAAGCCAGCTCTGTGACCTTAGGGCCACCAAGGTGAGGGGATGGGGGGAACTGAGGCTGGGGACACTGGCCCTCCGGAGAACTCAGAAGCATCCAGGCTCTGCCTTGACCCACTCACAAGGGCCCAAGGGGGTAACTAGCTACAACACACCAAGTGTGGTGGTGCCTGTCTCAAACACCAACTCCTAGTCTGCTCTCAGGTCTTGCTTCTGAGGGTTGTAGGCTTTTACGGACCCCTAATGATAGCCTAGAGTCACTTGGAGGGCACCAGACCTAATGTCGACAGGAATAAGGTGAGGGCCTGCCTGGCAGATGGGTGCTTCCAAAGGGGACAGGAGGTAGAGTGGGAAGCTTGTGACCTTAGCACTCCCCACCTGCCACCTTAACTACTGTGCCCATATCCTCACTCCAAAGGCCTACAAGTATCACAACCACCAGCAGCCTAGCCTAGAAGGGATGGAGGGGAGTCAGATAGATCCTTGTTTCCTCTGGCACCTCAGAGCGGGAGGTGGGCCCAGTAGTTCATGCCCACTCCCAGGTAGAGCCAGTATCTGTCAGATGAGGGGATTTCCCCAGGGAGAGGAAGCAGACTGTAAGGAGATAAGGCCAGGCCTCACTCTGGGCCTTTCTGTCCTAGGGCCCTTGCCAGCTCTGAAATCTCCTGGAACATCTTCTGAGGGTCCTCTCTGCTCTGATGCTCTTTTTCCTATAACTTACTACTAGGGCGCTGATATGTCCCATTGACATTATTTCAATCGCTATTTCCCACCCCCACCCCCGCCCAGAATCGCTTCCTTTCTCATCTCTTTGCCAAGATCAAATGTGGGAGCTGGATGTGCCAATACCAGCTCCCTCCCCACCAAGCTTCACCTCTCACCAGGCAGTCCACGAATTTGGACAAAACCATTTCCTAGCAGTGGGCACATGAGGCATGTCTGGGTCAGGGACTTGAGGGCCTCATCAGCAAGGTCACCATCAATGCACACACATATGCGCATGCATGTGCATGCACAGGCACATGTACACACACATATACACACATGAATGTGCATACACGAGCATGCATGCACAGACACACACGCACAGGATCTGCCCCACCACGTGTCCTCAATGTCCTCCCCGCCCGGGGGCCGACCCCACTTACTGTAAAGCTGTTGTTGATGTTCTTTGTGCTGGTCTCAGCCACGCTAGCATCAGTAAGATCGACCTCATCAAAGATCAGGGACTGGAAGGACAGAAAAGGAACGTGTCTGCTTAGAGAGGTCCCCCTGTCCCCCACCCAAGGGACATGTTTAACATTGCTGAACAGCGGCCTGAGAACAATGGGCAAGGGGGACCCAGACCAGAGTCAGCTTCACATACCCTTTCTGTTGATGATGAAAGTTGGGAACGTGGGCCTGAGGCCCACTGAAGCCAAACCAAGACTCCCTGTCCTAGCATCCCCAGTGTGTGGGGCCCTGGCTTGTATCTGAAGAGCTCCAGGGAAGGCAAGCCCAGAGGTGGAGAAGTCATAAAAGGGACTTGGGCTTTCTCCATAAAGGGCAGCAGAGTGAGGGAGAGAGTTTCCAGTGAAGAGAAAGCAATGGAAGGGGGAAAGAGAGGGAGGAGGAAGGGCTTCAGAGATGGCATTCAGCCAGCACCAAGCACCCAAGCATCCTCCATCAAAGTGCAGGAGCCAGCGGAAAGGGGGAGAGCTTGAACCCTGACACCCAGCCAGAGCTGGGAAGAGGGCCAGGGCCTTCAGACCACTGTGGAGGGGGGAGGAAGGGAGAACAGCTCACTGCCCCTCCATGCCACTCACCATGCCAAGTATTTTTACCAGGCTGAACAGCCTCAGAAGCCCACCCTGTGATGGCAGGAGCTTGAGGCCTGGCACTAAGAGGAGCCAGGCAAGTCCTTGCCCTGTCAGGGCTTCAGACCCAAATGAGGGGCTGGCCAAGGTGATCTCTAAAGGCCCTCCTGGCTCTACAAAGTCAGACAATGAAGGGTATTTGACTCTAGTCTTGGTGCTAGATGGAACCCAGAGCTTTCTGGGAATCAAGAGAACTTTAAGGTAGCGAAGGCCAAGTTTAGGAGTAGGTGCTTAGGGAAAGGGTGCTAAGTTAGGCCAGGAAGCAGTTGAGCCCTCAGGCTGAGCTTCCTGGGGCAGGCAGGTAGGCAGGTTAACTCATGCTGACACTGGGCCCCCTCCCTCATCATTCCCTAGCAGACAGGCCTTTCTCTGCCTCTGTCCCTCAGAGTGAAGAGCTCTCAGCTTAGAGTCACTGGAGACAAGTTCAAAACTCAAGTCTGCCTCTTACTACTGAATGCCCTTTTCTGGGCCTCAGCTTTGTCATTTGAAAGATGTTGAAGGTTGCCAAAGGGGAATTGACCTGTTCTAGAGCAGTAGGCCTGTGAGAGAGATACAATATGCCCATCCCCACTACCCAGGCACCCATGACTGGCCAGCCTGGAACCCAGGCCTTCCTGCCACCCTTTCCAATCGGATCTATCCAGAAATGTGACTGACTTCTATAGCCCCTCCCCAGACACCTTCAGCCCATCAGAGGGCCTGCTCTGGGATGAGGTGCAGGAGGCTTAGTGACTACAGGAAAATTTCCCTCTCTCTAAGCCTCAGTTGCCCCATCTAGAAAAGACTGCCCTTCCCACCACCTCATAAGTGAGAGGCCATTTGTGACCCACAAGAATCCACAGGACACTAGCCACAGAGCAGTGGGTCCCAGGACCCCCTCAGCTGCCTAACACTGAACAGTTGGGAAGGCCCAAGGGGTGGGAGCACACTGGGGAGGACCTTGAATGCCAGGCAAAGGCTTTAGAAATTTGCTATTGTAAGCTGTGCACAAGTGGCTCTGAGGCCCAGGGAGCAGGAAGTACCAAGGTTGGCAGAGGGAAGTCACTGGCAGCATGCATCTCACCTCTGTTTCTAGCCCCCCACCTGCCCTGCTTCCTTCTTTCTCTGGCCCGAAGCCCTGACTGGCCTGTCACTTGCCAAATCCTAGCGATTCTTCCTGGGAAATTTCTCACATCTGTCCCCTTCAGCCCATCCCCAGGGCAGGGGCCTATTGTCAGAGGCCTTCCAGCCTCAGCCCCCTCCCTCCAGTCCAGCCTTGACACTCAGCCAGGTTAATCCTTCGCAAATGCTGCTTTT
Source organism: Gymnobelideus leadbeateri (assembly GCA_011680675.1). NCBI lineage: Eukaryota > Metazoa > Chordata > Mammalia > Diprotodontia > Petauridae > Gymnobelideus > Gymnobelideus leadbeateri. Next base: position 4,207 of record WOXC01002295.1, read on the forward strand.
ATCAAATCCCCCACTTGCCCACTGCTGCTCAGCACAATGAATCTGCCTGCCTTTGAAAGCTCTCTGCACAATGGCCACACCCCAGCAGCCCAGCCTCCTGCCTCCTGACATGCAGTTATCTCTAGTCTGGCCCATCTCCTCTTCCCACCTCCAGGCTTTTGCTCATGCTGTGCTCCCTCCCCCCACCCCCACATGTACACCTGGAATGTCCTCTTCTTTCCCCTCCCCCTCTTTGTACTGTGATCTTCACCTTTTCATCATCTCCAGGATTTCTAGATGGCACTGTGGAAAGCTCCATCTCGGCATTCACATAAATGGGCAGCCATTTGGACCCTGGCCTGTAGTGCGTCTCGGCCTCACATCACCCACTGGACTGGCTCTAAGGCCCTCCAAAGCACAGCTCCCCTTTCTCTCAATAGCCAGCTCCAGGAAGGCAGTGGCCAGAGGAAGAAATGTTAACTGGGGCACTGAATGCCAGAATCACATTTCTGTAAGATCTGAATGGGATGAATCTAGGAAGAAGAAACTTCCTAGACCAGATCTCAGTGATCCCCCACAGGCAGGAAGAGGGAGCCACCCCGCTGTACTTGATCACCACAGGGAGAGCCGGGAGCTCTGGGGGATGCTGCAGAGAAGCCTGTTTAGGCCTGCTAGAAGGAAAACCTTCCTGCTGGTCAGTCAGCTTGAGGAGGTGACAGTTGCAACTGAGAGCACTTTACAAATATCAGCTTGTTTGATCTTCCTATCAATCCTAGGTTATTATAGATGAGGAAACTGAGGCACACAGAGGTTAACTGACTGGCCATAAAGGGGGAGGCCAAATTGCCAGGTGTGCCCCAGGACCCAGAAGCCCTCCTCCTGTCAGCTCCTCTGACTAGGGCCAGGTTCTCTGCTATGCTTTTTCACCCCAGCATGGGATGGAGGTCCTTGGCAGCGAGGAGATGGGAAGGAATGGCTGGCTGCATTTTGTACTGGAGGCATCCTGGTGGGTTTTCAGACAAGCTGTCTTGGTGGGGGGGCTGACAGCCTGGGAAGATGGCTCCCCATGGCCAGTTCAGTGCGTTAGATGGCCTGTCCCCTGCCTTCCACAGCTAGTGTGCATTCTCTGGCCTTTTTCAAAACCTGCAACCTTCTTTGCACTATATACAGATACCCTTCCTCAAAGCCCCCAAACCTGGTGACCAAAATAACCTGAGGTACCCCTCCACTGCTAAAGAATCTCCTATGGCTCCCTATTGCCTACAGGGCTTGATATCTGAAGTCCTTCACCTAACTGTACATATTGGCTGCTCCGGGAGCTGCTCCCCAAACTTGACTCACCATCTCCCATCTCCAGGCCTTCCTCTTCATGAACCTCTTGCCTTTTTTGGCTTAGAATTCCTGGCTCCCTTCCCACCGAGGCTCAGTCTTGGTGCTGCCTCCTACAAAAAAGCCTGCCCTCACTCCTGCCCCATCTCCCAGTCATGAGTTCTTGGCCCTCTTCTTATCTGGATAGAGAGGTCCTCCTTGGAGCCAGGACAACCTGAGGCCTAGTCTCTGCTACCCAGAAGCTATGTGCCCCAAACAGCCCAGAAAAGTCCTGGGGCATGGAACAGTGGCCAATCTGCACAGGGAGAGAAAGACTTTCCCTACTGGGAATCCCCTCTGCCAGTGAGATCCAAGGTCTAGACCATATGGCTCTGGGCCTGCTGCAGTAGGGTGCAGGTACTTGGCTTTATCTCTGTACCCCATGGCAGGAGGTAGGTGCATAAGATACATGGAAAAAAGGAAGAAAGGGAGGGAGGGATGGAAAGAAGGAAGGAAGAAAGGAGAGAAGGAGGGAGGGAAGGAAGGAAAGAACAAAGGGAGGAAGGATGGAAGGGAGGGAGAAAGTAAGGATGGAAGGAATAAAGGGAAGAAGGATAGAAGGAAGGAAAGAAAGAAGGGAAGATAGAAGAGAGGGAGGGAGGAATGTTGGAAGGAGAGGGGGGTGATGGAATGAGGGAAGGAGAGAAGGAAGGTCGGACTCTTCTGGGTCCCTCGTCATCAGATGGCAGAATCCAAGATAAAAGCAAAAGGAGGAGGAGAGGGAGAAAGGGAAGGAAACAGAGAAGAAAAAGTGGGAGAGCTTGTACCTTGGAGTCTTTGGCGTAGTACAGTGTCTTTCCTCGAATTCTGAAATATCTCCTCTTCCACCTCTGGAAAGAGCTGGTCTGTTTCAGTAAAAGTCCTTCCTTTACACTTTTCTGAAAGACACAGAGATGACAGGCCAGTAAGTAAGTCACCCAGCTGGGCCAAACGTGTGTGTGTGTGTGTGTGTGTGTGTGTGTGTGTGTGTGTGAGAGAGAGAGAGAGAGAGAGAGAGAGAGAGAGAGAGAGAGAAATGGAGAGAGACAGAGAGAGAGAGAGAGAGCAAGACAGAGAGAGAGAGAGCTGGCATGAATACAGCTTTGCACAAAGTTCCAGAGGCAGGTGAAGAGGCCCCAAGGTGCTCAGGCCTGGTAGAAGCCCTTCAGCCTGGCTCTTTCAATGACTTTTTGTCTCCCAACCCCAAGCCTCTAGCCCCAACTTCTACCTCTGAGAGACCTTTCCTGAAATGGCTTCTCAGACTCCTTAGAAGCCTTGGGGCCTACTAGGAAAGGGGAAGGGGCTATTCTGGAATGAGATTGAGCTCAATACTCCATGTCCCCTCTTAGGGCACCCTTTGTCCATCTCTAGTCCTGGCCAGACTCAGGCATTATGGGCCTGGAAAGCAGCGCATGGCCAAGGCCCCCTTCCCAGAGTCTGGAAAGAGCCCCAAGTGACCCTCCAACTGTAAGCAAGAGTATATGCATTCATGGGGGATAGAAGGGAGAACAGAGAACCCTTGGCTTCCAAACCATCCCTAGCAGCCATGCCCTGCTCCCCCAACTCTCAGGTGGCCGCTGGGAGGCCAGGGACATGCTGGTATCTAAATGGTCCCTTATGGTTTCAGCTACTCACCTTGAACACTAAGGCTCAAGACCACAAGGGCATAACCACCTCAGCCAGTCACCTTCAGAGTCACCCCCGGGCAAGGAGACAAGAGAGACCCCCATGGATGAGACATAAGGACAGAAAGCGCAGTGACAGACAGAGGCCGTGCACTGGCAGCCCCTTCTGATGGAGGAAGGAGGCAGGGAAGAACCTGAGGAAAACTCCGTCAGCAATGACAAAACATTTCTTGCTTAAGCGTGATTTGATAACGGCGGTATTTTCCACTTGGCCCGATCACAACAATTCACCCAAATTGGTTGACAATAAGGGGATGCAAAGAAGGAACAGACTGCAGAGGCAGAGGGGGGCCTGGTGCAGCACAGGCGTACCCCTGGGGAAGAGGGCCCCACTAGCTGCCAGCCTGCCATGGTGTGGAGAGGGACAGAGAGATGGGGGGAGGGAGACAGGGATGGGCGGGGGTGGGGAGAGAAACAGAGATGGAGAAGGGGGAGAGAGGGAGACAGATAGATATGATAGCTGGGAACCTAGCAGAGGACCTCACCCAAGGAGGAGGCAATGTGGCCTCCAGGCTAGGGCCGCCTTGATTTCTTCCCTTCCTTTTTCTCTGAAAAAACAATGTTCCACTGAGTGGCTGCTGTGTGTAGGGAGCCCACCTAGTTCTACAGAGGCCACTGAAAGGAGTTCAATTACTTAGACCAGTCCACATGGCAACTTAGCTAATAGCCATTCCCAGAGCCCGATGAGGAAGGTAGGAGGATAAGGAGACAAGAAAGATTGGGAAGGAGGGAGGAAGAGGAAGAGGAGGAAGGGAAAGGGGAGGGGAAGCAGGAGGAGGAGCAATGGCAGTGGCAGCTGCAAGTACTTTTGGCACAGGTTGTGGAACTTGAGGTAGCTATAATACCCATTGTATAGAGGAGGAAACTGAGACACAGAGAGGAGGCTTTGAACCCAGGTTCTGTCCCTCCAGACTTAGCCTGGAAACTGCACCAAATGGAGACTGGTTCAAAGCACTGGGAACTACAGAGACAGCTCAGGAGGACACGTGGCAGCCAGGCCATGGCCTTCCTCTGACACCCCCTGCAGGCACCTACCTCGCCACCTTAGGGTGCAGTGCAGTTTTCTGCTTTCCCTCCTTCCCCTCCCCCAGCTTGGCAGGGGTTGCCTGGTGCCCATCTGCTGCTAGAGCCAAAGTGGCTATATTTAGCTCATGTCATCTTTCCTCACAAACCAGCGCCTCCATTTCCCTAATCTGCTCAATTGCTCTCTTCAGGCCTCTCTCCAAATTGTTTCTTGCTGGCACCTTGATATGCCAGGATGCCACCTGGCTGCCCTGCCTGCCTGTCTCCTCTTGCCTCGAGTGTCCAGGGTTCTGGTTCTGACTAGACCTTAGACCCAGGGCCTCTAGGCAGAAGGAGGGAGGCATTTGCCTTGTATACAGGCATAGCAAGGGAGATGATCTGAGGTAGTCCAAGTCTGACAAATCTTTCTCTGCCCAGCAGGGCCAGGCCTTCCTTAACTTACCTGCCTTGTATCCCATTGGCTTGATCCCCTCTCCCCCTTTCCCCCCTGCAAATATACTAAAGATCTCTAAGCACAGGCTGGAAGACCACTTGAAGGGGTCCTTTGATGGGGATGAGGTTCCTTCCAACTCAGGGATTCAGTAATTTGTACTTGTAAGGTCCCTGTCAGCTGTGTGTCTGCAGAGAACTGGGGTGTGGGGTGGGGCTGAGCCAACAGTAAACCACAAAGGACAGGTACCTTTAGGACATCTACATTGGGCAAGAGTGCTGGGTTACTTCACCCTTGGATCTTCTGATCTGGGGGCCTCAGTCACTGCTACCCTTTCTACCAACAATACCCTCTAGAGCTTGGCTTTCTTGCCATGGGCTCTGACCTTTGTCCAATGGGGTACAATTTTGGGTTTTCCCCTTGTTCACTTCACACTGTAGCCTGGCATCCCTTTTAGAATCAGCCCTGGGCCTACTCCTCCCTCCTCCTGGGTCCCTAGAGTTAGGCAGAGGTTGGGTACTCGTCCTGGGCTCAGAAAATGCCTCAAACATGAAAGTACCATAAGCCCCCTCCCAGGCCAGACTCCAACTTACCTACCAGTCTTCTGTCCCAAGTACCAGATGCTCTGACCAACCTTCACAAGGCCTTTGGATGGAACTCAGCCTCTCAGTCTCACTTGAAAAGCCCAGGTATGTCCTTATGCTCTCCCTTCCTAGGGGACCCTAATTCCAGGGCTGCCTAAGGCCCCCAGGGTTCAGTAAGTCAAGCAAGTCAGCAGTGCTTCACAAGACTCACACAAGGCTGGAAAAGGACTGACTGGGGGTGGCATCCAGAGGGGGCAGGAAAAGGCCATAAACTGCCACCCTGTCCAGCTCCATGAGCCAGCCCATAGTCACTGAATACCCCAAACCAAGGGCTCTCTGGTCCTACCTTTGGGCCTTGGGTTAGAGCCAGGGGAGGAAGGGAGGTCAATGGAGAAGCTGCCTGCAAGGTGGCCCTGTCAGTTGGTCTCCTTCAGCCCCACTCTCATCACCCATTCCCTTTGGACTCTAAAGATATGGCTTCAAGCTTCCTTCCTCCTGGGTTACAAACAGGATCAAGTCCAGCACCAACCTCTTCATTTGTTTAAATAGGGCTTGAGATGAGTCTGAAGGGTCATTCCAACACTCCCAGTCTAGGGCACCCCTGCTCGCCTTACCCTGATTCATTCCCCCACCCCCCTAGGACACTCCTCCCTTAATCCCTGCCAAGTCAACTTCTGACCAGACCAATGCCCTCCAAAAGATGGAAATCTCCTCTCCTTCCTTTTCCCAGCAGGGCTTCAGGGTGTTCATTGCCGTGCATGAGTCTGTCAGAATGGGGGGAGGGGGCAGAGCCAGGGAACTAGACAGAGGCCTTGGGCCAAAAAAACTGCCTGGAAGGGAAGGCCTGCCTGTGGTTCCCCCCAAGGTGCAAGCTGACTTTGAGCCTTCAGGGCTGTGATGATTGAGATGGGGGACCACTCCAGGAGGGCCTGCCTTGGGAAATCAATCTTCCTTAGTGGGGCTCCCCCCTAACCATTAACACACCCTGGGGCTCTCTGAGCTGCAGCAACAAAGAAAAATCAAACGAAATCCAATGAACACCACAAAAATCCAACAGAGTTTCATGTTCTTTCAGAATTTTCTCTCAGATTTGGGGTGATTGAAAGCAATCCTGGCTCCCTGATGGCAGGGACACCTCACGAGGCCAGCTCGGCACCGCACCCCCTGCCATCGCTGGAGATTGAACCAAGATGAAATTGACAAGCCTGAGCCTCCTGAATATTTATGCTGATAACTAGCCTGTCACCCAGCCTGTCTGGCCCTGGCTTATCCCGGAGAGCAGCTCCCCACCAGGGATCATTTCTGACAACACAGGGAAAGTAAAGAAAAGAATGGAGGACAAGGCACAGGGGGATGAACACAGATGTGGCCACTTAGCAACTGTTTAGTATGCACCCACCACAGGGCAAGGCAGAACAGAGACATAAAGAAATTAGGAAAATCCCATGAACTGGCCTTAAGCCTTGCCACCATGGAGGGAGGCACGGGTGCCTAGGACTCCTGGCTGTCCATGGCTTTCCATGTGGAGTCTTCTCCCTGGGTCCTTAAACCCATCCTTAGATGGCAGGACCTTGAGGCCCACCACCATCTTGGTTGGGCAGCACAAGGGACCTGGATTCCAATCCTGGATCTGCCGCATCACTTCCAAGATGAGTGGCCATAGACAAGTCCTTTCTCTTATTGAGGCTTCATTTTCTTCTGACATTCTCTAAGGTCCCTTCTGGTCTGATCACCCTGAATTTCTCTAGGTCTAAATGTCCTCCACTGAACAAATGATGGGAATGAAAGGCTTGGATCCCTTCCAGGTCTAACATACTGCTGAGCTGGGCCTCAGTTTCTTCCTCTGTAGTCCATCAGACTATATTTTAGCTCTAGATCCTATGACCCTGGGCTACTTGGGTCAAATCAAGGCTAAGGGTCAAGCTGTCCTAAGAACTGTCCGGTTATACCAATGGCTACATGGGATGGCAGGAAGAATGAAGCCAGGGCATGAGAGCTGAAGCCTTGGGGCTCAATTCTAAGTCTGAGTCATCTTGTGGGCTCTCAGTTTCCTCCGATGTAAATTGTCCCTGAATCCCAGTCTCTGTGGGCCTGGGTCCCAGACTCCTTGATGCCGTGACTTGTACCTTAGATCTGGGCCACAGCTTGACCTTTACTCATTAAAGGTTCTTGTGTGCAGATAGTTCTTTCTCATGGACCAGGACACAGGGTTAGGCCACAGGCAGACTCAAAGCCCATGTGCTCAATTCTGACCCTGCCATATTCAGACCTTGAGCCTTCATCACTCTAAAGACATGCCAGATTCTTGGACCCCAAGGTCTAGTCACTATCCGATCTTTTCCTTCCCCTGCTAAGCCTACATAGCCACACATGCAAGAAACCAGAGGCCCTGGGACACTGTTTTGGTGGCAGCCTCCATTTGCCCTACAGGGTAAAAACCCTCCCCCTCATGAGATTTTCCAGCAGAGAAGGGCATCCCAAGAGTAAAGTCCAACTTTACTTCTTCCCTGGCACCAGTCATACCGGAGGGCCACAGTGACAGCTGTCTGAGGATGGGTGGCAAGCCAAGCCAAATTCTGCCCACACATTAGAGGAGAGAAGGGAAGGACTAGCTTTCCAGGTTCAAAGGCTGAAGGTTTGGGTTCCCACATGTTTTGCTAAAAGGAAGGTCATGGAATAAAGGAAGGGCTAGAAACTTACTGTCAGAAGCAGGGCTTGCATATCTGGTACCTATCAGATCACGGCCAGTATGACTGCCTCAGCTGGGCCCGAAGCTCCAGAACCACCTGGGAGCATGGCTCAGCTCTAGTCTGGGATGGGGCACATACAGGAAACTCTTGGTGCTCAGCACAGGCTCTGCTGTTTCCAGTCAGTCAAGAAGCATTGATTAAGCTCCTACTAGGTACTAAGTGCAGGTAGGAGGGAATAGCAGGAGCATGTGGGAGGCCAGTAGCTTGCAGCCAGTCTGGAAGGAAGCAAGGGAAGGCACGAGGCAGAATAGAAACCAGAGGCAGAGGCCAATGTGGCTGGGCCCGCCAGTCTGGGGAAGGCAATCATGCGGAAGAAGACTGAAAAGTGGGAAGGCCTTTCAGAGGTGACAGGGAGGGGGCCCATGGTCACAGTCAGGCTTTGGGGGGGCCAGGAGATGGGAGGAGCCAAGATGAGGCCAGTACAGCAGGAAAAGGCCAGGGTTTGGAGGAAAAGATCTGAGTTCCATGTTGGAGATGCCTGGGGGATGGCCAGTCTGAGATGTCTAAGAAGCAACTGGAGATGGGTGCTGGGAGCTGAGCGGGGAGATCTACCCAGATAACTAGGTGAGAACATCGGGGAGCAGAGCCCCTAGCCATGTTGACATCCTGGACTGCACACTCCCCCCACCATGCAGCTAGGATGAGTCAAAGGCAGGACTCAAACCCTGGTAAACTTGGCTTTGAGGCACCACAAATGTTGTCAAATATACACCCTGCGGACCCTTGGAGTCTACACTCCCAAGCAAAGCTGAAGCAGATTCAAATGGAATTAGGAATGATTTAACAGAATAAATAAAAAATACAATAGAACATAGATGATGTTAATATGTGGTCTTCTCAGCCACTCTGAGGTTCCTAGGGATCCTTGTGAACTTCCCATCATTTTCTGATTGAGTTAGACATGACTGTAGCATAGCACAGCCCTGTGTGCAGTGGAGTGGGCTGTCTAAAGCTGAAGAAATGTTGGCTGAGTCACTGGAGCATGACATGGCCCAGAAGGCAGAAAAAACCTGGGCTTCAATCCCTCTGCTACTTCTTAGCTGTGTGACCCTGGGCAAGTCCCTATCCCTCTCCAAGCCTCAGTTTCCTCACCAGAGAAATGGGCTTAAGAATGCCTGTTATAGGGCGGCTAGGTGGCGCAGTGAGTAGAGTGCTGGCCCTGGAGTCAGAAGGACCTGAGTTCGGATCCTGCCTCAGACACTTAACATATACAAACATAAAAACCTAGCTGTGTAACCTTGGGCAAGTTACTTAACCCCAATTGCCCTCCAAAAAAAGAAAAAAAAAGAATGCCTGTTATAGCTGCCTCATAGCTTATATGAGACCATGTTCATAAAACCTCTTCAAACCTCCAAGTGCTGCATGACCCTTGGGAGCTGACTGGGTCAGAGGCCACCACCCTCAGTGGCCACCACTATGGTTCAGAAGCCTGCAGGAGAACATGCCAGTCAGACAATTCCAAGGGCTCTGCTCAGACGTCAGAGCCTGTCTCGGACCTCTGGCTCATAGCCCTTCAGACCAGTTTTTCTATTCTGCCAAAGGGGAAATCAAGGTCTGGCTGAACACCTCCAAGGGCTCTGCTGACTTGGAGAGAAAGCCCTGTTTCCATGACTGCTCTTGACTCTGCCCTTTATTGGCAGCCTCAGTTAGGAACTCTTTAAAATGGGCAGTATTATCCTGGCTTTCCTGACCAACATCATTTCGATGTTCCTTGAAAAACTAGAACCCAACTTAGTTCCCCCCAGCCATCCACCTCTGGTAAAAATAGCCCTGAGGCTCCTAAAACCTCTCCAGAGCTTCCATCCCCAGGGTCCCATATACATCTGAGGGCACCAGTGCAGCAGCCACTCAGATGAGTATCATTAGGAAAAATCTACTAGAAAAATCTCCATATCCCCATCTCTAAGCAGCATCTGTGGGCAGCTTGATTAGGAAAGAGTCAACCTGGGCCCCCAGACTGGCTCTTCCTTGCCCTGTTACCCTTTCTGGGCCTCAGGACTCCCACTCCAGACTCAGTGACCTCTCAGGGCCCTGCTCAGACATCCTGAGGCTGCCCCCATTTCAGCAGGTCTGGAGGCCTTCTGTCACCATCTCTGGGAATCCCCAAGCCACAATTTAAGCAGTAATAAGGAACTTGGGCTTCTCTTTGCCCCGTCCTAGGGGGAATGGGAGGGAGCTGAACCCACGAAGGAAAGGAAACAAATTGCCAGAAGTGATAGGGAGCCACTGATAGGTTTTGAGCAGGAGAGTGACCCAGTCAGCCCTGGGCCTTAGGAAGGTTATTTTGGCAGGTGTGAGCGGATGAAATGGCCATAGTCCAAGCACAAGGTGATGAGGGCCCTATCTAGGGGGATGTTGGTGGGAGCAGGAGTGAAGAGGGAAGTTACGAGGAGGTAAAATTGGTAGGACTTGAAAATCAGTGGCCCATGAGGATGGGATGCCTGGAGGGTAGCACCCTCCACAAAATTATACATGTCTGCAAGAGGTAAGGGCAGGGCCAGAAGACAAAGAAGATGAGAAGTTGTTTTGAAGGTACTAAATTGGAAATGCCAATGGTACACTGAGGTGGAGATGCCTAGTGGAGTCTGACCATGTGACACGGTAGATCCAGGAATCATCTGTAGAGAAATGATTAAGGGAAAGAGGTGGGGGGGGCAGGGAAATCTCAGGAAAACAAACATCCATCCTTGGGGGCTGGGAGCTAAATAATGACAAAACACAGGAGAAGAGATAGGGGAACAAAGAAAGGACAGGGTCACAGGCGACAAGAATATACAGGAGAAGGGGGGGGTGTTCAATTACATCTAAAGCTCTCCAGAGGTCAAAGAGGGTGTTTCAGTCGACCTGGTTGTGTCTCTTTGTGACCCCAATTGGGGTTTTCTTGGCAAAGATACCGGAGCAATTTGCCATTTTCTTCTCCAGCTCATTTTACAGATGAGGAAACTGAGGCAAACCAGGTTAAGTGACTGGCCCAAGGTCACATAGCTAGGAATTGTCTGAGGCTGGATTTGAATTTAGGTCTTCTTGACTCCAGGACCAGTGTTCTATCCATTGTGCCACCTAGCTGCCCCCAAAGAGGGTGACGACTAAGCAAATGCCATTGGGTTTAGTAGGGACAAGCTCACTCTGCACTGAGTGGGGATGTTGGAAGCCTGTCTGCAAGGGACTGAAAAGTGAGGGGTGAAGGTTGGACAAAGTTGACGATGAGAATAGGTGTGACTTCCTAGGTGCTAAGTGGGGATAAAGGATGCTAGTTGGAGGGGGTGGCAGGACCAAGTGAAGGGCTTTGGAGGATGGCAAAGATCTGCATGGACGTGGTGGCAGTGGCGGTGATGGAGTGAGTGGATGGGGGAGGGGGGTGGAAGATGAGAGAGAAGGAAGGAATCATAGATGGGACAAGATCCCTGCATAAATGCCTGACTTGAGAAAGAAAGCAATAACAAGTGATTGTTATATGGTGCCTGGCATATACAGGGTGTCCCCAAAGTCTTAGGGAAGGTTTAAGAAAGCTTAAAACTGCCTGAAGACTTTTGGAACATGCTTTATTATCAAACTTGAGGGAGACACTACAGATATCCTTGGCCACATTTTGTGGATGAGGAAAATGTGAGATTCATCCAATAACTATTTGAGGTGGGATTTGAACACAAGTCTTTGAAGAATTAGCTTTGATAAGAAGACCCACCTCCTCCTCAGAGACTGAGCAAAGGAAGAGAGGTCAGAGAAAGCTATATAGGAGTCTCAAGGTATGGGGGTGGGGGTGAAAGAAGAGGCAGCTCATGACATCAGGCCTCAAACTTCTCTGGTGAGTAGAAGGTGAACTCCTCTGCCAAGAGAAAAGGAGTGGTCTGATAGTGCTTGAGGAGCAAGGGTTTTGGGGCAGTAGCTACAGGAAGCATGATACAGTCAATTCAGTAAGAACCAAAGGATTGCCATGCAACAGTGAGGACCCAGCTGAGAAGCATGAATCGGTAGTGGACTCAGCCAGTATAGTTGCCTGACTTCCTCTAGCACAGGGCTTCTTAAACTTTTTCTGCTTGTGACCCCTTTAGCACTTCTTTAATCATGGTTCCCCATATGGGGTTGCTACCCACAGTTTAAGAAGTGCTGTAAAGTCTAGCAGTGATCCAGAGAGTGGATCCAGAGTTGAGGAGGATTCAGACACCAAAAGCAATGTGACCAAGGAGTAGAATTGGGCAAGAGTGAAGAGAAGAGAAGAAAATGAGGGAAGGGCACAGGCAGTGTTGTCAGCTCTGTCCTAAGACCAACAACACTGGGAAGGAAGCGGGAGGAGAGGTGGGGTGGCTGCGGATCATGATGGCGATGAAGACTGGATTTAGAGCAAGTGAGGCACAGGAGAAAAGGAAACTAGGCCTTTATGGGACTGGGACCAGTGGTGCGGAATAACACCCAGGCCTCAGTAGCTTGAGCTGAGGTAATGGAGGAAATCCTGGTGCCCTATTAGTGAACAGGACAAGCTCCCCCTCCTCCTACTGCTTGTGCTCCTGTTCTAGGCTCTCGAACCCCATCTGGGCTTCTTCTGTAGACAGACATGGGCACTGGAGCTAGAAGGAACCCAGCCTATCATTTTTCAGACAAGGACACTAAAGCCCAGAGAGCTGGTATGACTTGGCCCAAATGGCACTTGGACCCTCTGATTCCAAATCTTTCCTTCTTTCTACTGGAACAAGATAAAACAGAGATTTTCCATTTCATAAAATTAAAAGGCTTTTTCTTTCTTTTTGGAGAGGGGAAGACAGGACAATTGGAGTTAAGTGACTTGCCCAAGGTCACATGGCTACTTTTGTGTTAAGTGTCTGAGGCCAGATTTGAACTCGGGTCCTCCTGACTCCAGGGCTGGTGCTCTATTCACTCACTGCACCATCCAGCCATCCCTAAAAGGCTTTTTTGCATGAACAAAAATCAATGTAACTAGAGTAAGAGAAATTATTGATCAGGGGAAAAATTTTGTCGAAATTTTTCAGCTAAGATATGTATCCTTTACATATGGAACTGATAGAAGTGTATAAAAACAAGTGCCACACAAGCCAATTTCAAAAGAAGAAATACAAAGTATCACCAACCATGTAAAAGAGGGAGCTCCAAATCACTAAGGAGAAAAGCAAGTTGAAACAACTCTGAGGTTTCACACCTCACAACTCATTTTGGCAAGGATGACAAAAGACTGTGCAAATTGGAAAAATCCCATTCGTGACCAGACCAAGTTTTTATCAGCCCAGTTCTCCTAAAAAAACTCTCTACCCGATTTATCTCTTTTTTTCTGCTATAGAAATAAATACTCAATAAGATGAAGACAGCTAAGCAGCTCTCTAGTCCAGGGTTTCTTAAACTTTTTCCACACTTGACCCCTTCAGTGCTTCCTAAACTGTGGGCTTCCAACCCATCCTGGGGGTAGCATACTGTTGAAAGCAAGCTTGTGATGGACTGCTGTCTGGAAGGCCCAGATTTCCTCCACTATCTCCTGAATCTGGCCTACAATCACTCTAGGACTAAGCATTCCTTTGCCTGGCCCTTGCCAAAGAGACCCCCATAAAGTAGATGTTCTGGCGGGGGGGGGGGGGCGTTTGAGGGGTGTGAATGGCAGGAGGCCAAGCAAGAAGATGGAAAAAGGCAAGGATGGTATAAAGTCTGGAAGGGGAGAGGAGATAGGCAAAGGTTGAGGGGGGTGGAGAGGGATGTGGAGTAGGGCTAGTCTAGTAAGGAAAACACAAAGAACTCAGTCTTAGGCTTGGAATGAGGAGAGATGTGTCCTGAATCCTGCTTTTGCCATGTACTTGTTGTGTGACCCAGGGCAAGTCAGTCAACTCCTGGAAGTAGGGAGAGGAGAGCTGATAAATATTTAACAACTAGAATTTCTGGGAAGAAAGGTATGCAAGTAACTTTTAAGTTGGGTCTGCATTATTAATTCTTTCTTAAGTCTGGACATTCAACAAAACAATAAATGAAGGCCTGATTTGTGATGATGCTGATTTCCAAGGTGTAAATGCTCACCGAGAAAATGTATTAATCACTCTTATAAGCTAATAAGAGCTGGCTCCAGCACACTGCCTCAGTTTCTCAATCTGTAAAATGCAGATAACAAACAATATTCCTATTTCACAGAGTGGTTGTGAGGCTCAAGTGAGCTTAGCAAATAGAATGCACCCTCCTCAAGGCCAGAGATCACTTTCTTTTTTGTCTCTGACCCTCAAACACAGATTCTCAAGAAAGATTTGGTGAATCCCAATTCTTGCTCTTGCATCCAACTTGGAAGACACCCTAAAAATGGCCCCAGGAAGAGGCCTATAATCCCATCAGGAAACCTGAGGTTACAGAAGGGCATAAGAGCCCTGGAAAGTGGTAGGGCAGTGGACCAGAAGGGACACACCTGAGAGAAAGCTATGGAGCTCTGATCTAGGTAAAGAGGTGACTGGCTAGCCAAGCCTCAGAAGTCCCCAAACAGAGCCAGGCTTGGCCCGTGCGGCCTCCAACAAAGCTCATAAGGACTTCTAGTAGGGAGGGTGCTACTCAGGACCAACAAGCACCACCACCAATGGGAGCTACAGTCACTTTGTAGATGGCAGTCATGCAACAAACCCTCGTAAGTACTTTCTACGTGCCATTCATTGTGCTAAGAACTAGGGATACAATGAAAGGCAGAAACAGGCTTCTCCATCAAGGTGTTCATGTCCTAATGGGAGAATGCAGACAACTACACAGTCACAAGCTACAGACAGGACATGTGGAAGGCAATCCCATGCATTAAGAGTGACTGGAGAGGGCTCTTCTAAGAGGCAGGATCAGAGGGAAGGGGAATTGAGAGCATTCCTGGAAGTGGGACAGCCAAGGAGAATGCAGAGTTGGGAGATGGGGCACAGCAAGCCTTCTTGGTCACTGGATCAGAAAGCAGGTGCAGAAGAGTCAGAAACAGCTTTGAAGCCAAACAGAATTCTGTATTTGATCTTGGACCAAAAGGGAGCCCCTGGAATTCATAATGGTAGGGCAGGACATGGTCAAGTATGGCAGCTGAGTGGAAGGAGGGCTGAGCATGGAGGCCTGAGGTGGCTGGGGCCTGTGTGTGAGGAGGGAGTATCAGAGGAGAGAAAGGAGTGTGTTCAAGAGATATTACAAAGGTGTGATGGCTTAGACCTTGGCACCATATTGGATCTGGGGGGTGAGAGAGGACAAGGAGCCCAGGGGGACTCCTGAGGCACAAGGAGGATGGGGGTGCTCTTGACTGTAATAGGGAATAAAGGAGGAGGCAGAGCTTTGGGGGAAAGAGGATGAGTTCTGCTCCAGATATTCTGAGTTTAAGATGTCTACCCTCTGGGGTGGCTAGGTGGCACAGTGAAGAGAGCACTAGTCCTGGAGTCAGGAGGACCTGAGTTCAAA